>CM046850.1:25392204-25614704 GCA_025618425.1 Heliocidaris tuberculata
GGGCTTCCCGCATCGACTTGTGCGGTCTTCGTGCTTTTTTCGTTGAGCCTTTCCTAAGCCGGTACGCTCTTCTTTAATTTCTCCACAAAGGGTTGAATAACCTAGCTATAGTTTATTCAGTCAAAGTCAAAAGGTCATTTTGTGCGAGGACATGTTTTAGATATAGTTCAAACCAGTGCTGTAGTCGAGACCGTCCCATCCGAGTCCGAGTCCGAGTCCGAGTCCGAGTCCGAGTCCGAGTCCCTGGAGTCCGAGTCCGAGTCCTGGTATCCGAGTCCCGAGTCCTGGACATGCGAGTCCGAGTCCGAGTGCGAGTGCGAGTCCGAGTCCGAGTCCCGACGGGAACATCTTAAATTGCAATCTTTTTACGTCACATTATTTTTATTATGATAAATGCCTCACTGTGAACTCTCTATAACATAGATAGTTTCTGGTTCATTGAAAACTTTCATTTGTCAGAGAATTTAATTTATTGTAACTTTTCTTAGTGCGAATGCGGACAACTATAAAGGCTTGCTCAGAGATGATTGATTTGTCGCCGTGCCATGTCGCTTGGTGCTCAAGAAGATTAAGTTCAGTAAGATTTCCAGCTATGAGCACTAAAAATTCTGACAGAAGGTCAAGTAGGTTAATGAAAACGTACCTCACTATAAATCAGCTTTTATCATTTTGTACTCACCACTCCATTTTGTTGACGATCAGCCATGCATGAAGTGTTTTGTTTTGTTTTGTTTATTGCTAGGACAAGCAGCCAGTGCAAACGGATTCGTTTAATAAATCATGGAAATGCAAGCATCATTCACTTTACACCAACATAGCTTTGTCATACATAGCTTTGTCATCCCTGGCTCATTTTCCCCGATTGAGGTGTCATATGAAAGGGCAGAAAACGAACTTTCTAGAAATGTGATTATCTCTTTGAAATTCAGATATCGTTGGCCAAACGACTTTTTGGTAGCCCTGCTTCATATTGTCTTTATTCACTCGTGCGTGAAGTATGTATCATATGAGTGGCATCAAATGAAAGAAGAGGATCCAAGCTTTACAAATATGTGTCATTTATTAACCATAATTGTGATTAAGATATGATTAAACATCGATAAATCGGCATTATCGTGAAATCTGTCACCGGTCCATTCACTGCCGTTTATTTCGTCAGTGCTGGTGACAGCATTCTACTCCCATAGACTTTGTACACAATGCGAGCGCACACGCGGGAAGAGAGGAGACAGATTTCACGATTAGGCCGATAAATCTTGGTTTCGTTTTTTCTGGGACGCACTGTATAGTAGAGCTATGGTTGTCGAGTGGTTTAAACACTAGAGTGGAGAAGGATGCGAAGGTCGGGGGTTCGATCCTCGTAGTCCTATAGATGTAAATAAATGGTGTTTGGCATATTTGATTACCAACGTCTTTTTGTATTTCATTAAAAAAAATACATACCTGGTTCGTTTTGGACCGGGAATATGCTTCAGTTTCCATCTTCCGAGCTCAATGGTTAGAAAGAATATGGCAGCACATGATAGCGATGCAACCACACACAACGAGAAGACGAAAGAAAGAAGTGTAGTCACTTGAAAATCAGCTGAGAGGACTTCCATCTGTACAGTACAGGTTTGCACGCCCAAATCCAGAGATAAAAATATGTTTGTCACTTTTATTTCCAAGTACTAATAATAAGTTCCACAACGATATTCAAAGGAGAGTACACTATATAAGGTGCAGGCGTTTGAAGATGCCTTATTATGTTCATAAAGGATGTCCATCGATATGATTATAATTGGTACATCAATGTACCATTCCCACGTAAAGTTTCAGTAGACTTTTGTGTGTGTAAAAACCCTTAATCACCCATCTCCTCCAAACATGTGAAGGCTCGGCCCAAGGAGGCACGGAATAGTCTCGCTCCAGGCTCGACTTTATGATATCCATTCCCTTTTTACTCCAAATTCAACCTTTCTAATAACTAAACGCAATAGCAAAGAACTTCGTATTTCTGTATTTGGAGCAATTCGAATTTCCCTTAACGAAGTGAAAATGCAAGCTAGCAAGTTTCATCAAAAGGAGGTCGAAGTAATTAATCTAATAAATAATTGCTTGAAGAGCGTGGAAACAGATTAGAATATCTTGGAAGTTCTTTTTACATGCGTCATTGGTTTTGTATTGTCAGTGTATGCTCTGCACCTGAGATGTTCGTGGACTGAAGAATATATGCAAAGAAATTACGTAACAGGATTGTTTGAATGTCGCCTCAAGATCCAAAGAATCGTGTATGTACATCTCTCTGCCCTGTTATGTCTCTCACCCTCTCTCTCTCTCTCTTTCCTCCTCTGTTGTGTAACTCTGTATTTTACTGTCTCTCAAATCTATATCCATCTTTCTTTCTCTCTTTCACCCCCATCTCTCTCTCTCTCTCTCTCTCTCCCCTTTGCTCTCTCTCTCTCTCTCTCTCTATAAAACCCCTTTTTTCTTTCTCTCTTTCCTCGTCACAATAGACCTGTTCACATTCACAAATATATTCAACCTGAAATCTTGTCAGAGGCTTGTCAGACATAGCAACTAGTAACGTATGCAAACTGTATTCCAAGTATTGTGGTTCATTATAACAGGTTAATAGAATACCGCGTTACAAGGTCCCCATGCAGGAAAGAAACATCCATAAATTTGAATAACTTTGTAAACAGGTCTATTATGCAGTTAGCAAACAGTATAATGTCGACAAGAATCTTGTACACCCTTGGGCTTCAGCTGCTTTATTTGAAGTTGCTTAGAAACCTCTATGTACATGTTATTGTTGTTGTTCATTCATAATAGACCGCTTCTGTAATGTATACCAATTTATGCACATAATTCTCTGAGCACCTATAGTGACGAGCTATTCCATTAACCTGATTTTTATAAATGAGCCTCAATGCTGGGAATCCAGTTTGCATACATTATATGTTGCTATGTCCGGCAAGCTTTCGGGTTGTCAAGAACAACCTTTGTTTGAAAGGTATGTATAAAATTTGCATACATTACCGAAGCGGTCTATTATGATAAGAATATTTACGCCTTTTACTTTTATTATTATTATTGTCATTATCATTATTATTATCATTATTATTATCATTATAATTATTATTATTATTATTATTATCATTATTATTATTATTATTATTATTATTATTATTATTATTATTATTATTATCATTATTATTATCATTATTATTATAATTATCATTATTATTATTATTATTATTATTATAATTATTATTATCATTATTGTTATTATTATCATTATTATTATTATCAATTTAATGCATCTGTGGTTTATGCTCTTTATAAATTCTGCATACCAGTTTCTAATTTTCCCCCCTTTTCTTTGCTCGTACGCTCGTATGGTCTATTCATTTTGGTAATAGGAAGGAGTATGATCTCTGATCCATTGATCCGGTCAGTATAGGCCGCAAACACATTCTTGCCAGACCGGCGCGTTATGTTGCGCAGTCTTCTCGGCCAGGATCATGATGAGGCCTATAGGCAACTCTGGGGAGCGTTTCATCAAGCGTTATGTCAG
The DNA here is from genome assembly GCA_025618425.1 of Heliocidaris tuberculata. Classification (NCBI taxonomy): domain Eukaryota; kingdom Metazoa; phylum Echinodermata; class Echinoidea; order Camarodonta; family Echinometridae; genus Heliocidaris; species Heliocidaris tuberculata. Next base: position 25,395,764 of record CM046850.1, read on the forward strand.
TGATTTTTACCGACAACTGTTATAAGCCACTGAAATCCTTGCATCTGATTGGTTGAGAACAAATCTGTCAGTAAAAATCACTGACAAAACGCTCGATGAAACGCTCCCCTGGTGTCTGATTTTCGGTCTACTGATGGGGTGGATCTTGATTGAGTCTCTCCACTATTGCCGTCTTTGATTATGCTTATTTGCACCAATAAACAATATAAAACAAAACAAAACAAAACAAAACAAAACAAAACAAAACAAAACAAAACAAAACCCCAAACATTATAGGGCATTTATAATGATGTACGGTTAGGAGGATAAAAGAGGAAGCTAACTATAGCCCTTTGGATTGTGTTTTCTGTTGATTTTAGGAGTTTCAATATTTTACTGGAGTTAGAAATATTAATTACTTTCTATCATTAACATTGCTCGTTCTATTGTATATTTGGGACATTCTGTTAGGTAATGTACAATTGTTTCAGGGACATTGCAGTGGTTACAGTTTTTGTTCCTCATGGTTGGTTCAGGTGTCCATATTTTAGCAGGATCTGCATTTAATCCAATATTGCATAATCTTTTAATCTGCGAATAATAACTTCACTGTCTCTGCGGTCAGTGAACATTCAAATTTATGTGGGATTGTTGGTTTAAAAGGTCTTAGGTTTATTATTTCGTCAGCATAATTTTTCCATCTCTGTTCCCATTTGTTATATAATTCTGATTTTAATGTAGCTTTTTTTTCAGATTTACACAATTTATTATTTATTCAAAATTTCTTCATGTAATGCTTGTTTCGCCAGGTGATAGGCTACTTCATTTCATGTTGATTCCAAAGTGTTATGGGATCCATTCTAGAAACACTTGGATGCCTTTGTATGACAATTTGGTGTAATTGTATAGGATGTCATTTATCATGTTTATGAGATTGCCGTTGGGACCTGTAAGGAAAGAAGTGCGGAAAGAGTCTGTGAAAATCACATCTTTGTATATAAGTTCAGTTGCTCTATCCATAACAGGGCCATTGATGTTGCAGCTAATTCGGCTCTAAGGCTGGTAGTGTAGTTTGCAAGCCGTTTTGGCTTCTTTTATGGAGAAATATAGTACATAAAAAGATGCGGGTGCCGTACCCGATGTGGATTTGGATCCGTCTCTGTATATATATATATATGGAGGCTATTATTCCATTTTGAGTTTTAACGTTCCATACTTTTTAGTATCTTTTCGTTCGGGTAGTCAGTTTTTCTTGAAGATTCAGTCAATTCAGTGGATATAGAAGGGCTTTTTGATATGCCAGAAGGGAATGGGTAATGACATTATATTTTCTGTGGTGTCCTCTATTGTTTTTACATGTTTAATTCTCATTCTAAATGGTTGTCTTACTTTTTTTTTATTCTTTAGCCTTTCAAATTGCCAACATGATTGGATGTTCACTTTCAGCGGATGATCTGGGAAATTTGGATCCTTGTCAGTCAACCTTTTCCGTCCGAGCTCTAGAGGGGGCTTGTTCATTTCAACCAGAGCGCGTTGATAGAGATCATGGAGCTCCCAATAGTTCCCTTTCACGTACATTCTCTATGAGAGGGAACTTTTTGAAGCTCCATGAAATGACTGACCAATCAGAGCGACCTCCAGTGTCAGGACTCTCTCTATCAACGCGCTCTGATTTCAACCTGTATGAGCAGGGTCTGTGCATAGTATTATACATAGGAGCTATTAGTATCCGTGTTTACAATTAGTCAATAAAGCCTGAGAATACACTGCAGACAGGGGAAGAGACGGAGAAGGAGAGAGATAGAGACAGAGACAGAGACAGAGACAGAGAGAGGCAGAGAAAAAGACAGACAGAGACAGACAAACAAACAAACAAAAATACACACAAGCACGCACAATCAGAGAGAAATTGAAGGGGGGGGGGGTGCAGACAGATTTCATAAATTCAGTGCAAAAAAAGAAGACAGAATTATTTTATTTATTCAAGACTGTATAATTGCCTTTTTTATGGCCTGAAAATCCCTTACAGTGGCAAACGCCCTAGCTTACCACATCCCATATTCAGTGGCGGATCCAGGATTTCTTTAGGGAGGGGGCTCAATATTCACAAAATTTCTGACAAGCAAAAAGAAAAAAAAAAGAAGAAAAAAAAAAAGGCCTCAGCATTTTTGGGCCCCCTTTTAACTAAAAAAATCTCTGACAAGCAAGCAAGCGAAAAAAAAAAAGGGGTATTCAGCACATCAAGACTGGTGAATTTTTTCTCAAACCAATTTTTGCGAGTAGCCAGTACTCACTCAAGCTGAAAGATTGCCAATACTCATAGTGTCATCCGATGAAATCACTGATCTCTACGGGGGAAAAAAAAATTTTTTTCTGTAGAGATCAGTGGATGAAACAGACCCTCACCCATTACTGTACAAAAAAAAAAAAAAAAAACAAAAAACACACACACAAACACACAAAAAAACACACACACAAAAAAAAAAAAACACAAAAAAAACGATAGGACACAAAAAAGTGGGACCGGTAAAATTACCTTGTTATAACAAAGAGTTTTATGATACGCACTTTAGAGGTTATTTCCTTGGTCCCAAGGAGTTTTTTTTAAAAATATTTGTAAAGGTCCCAAGAACTTTGTATTAGGTTCCACTGTACTAGATAAGACATTAATTAACAATTTAAAGAGAACCAAGCACTCACTGCCCGAATACATGTATGAGGTGAAGGGATTCGAGTAAGGAAGTGACGATTGCCCGAATATTAGTAATTTCAATATTTGGGGAAAGGGGTGCATTCCCCTAGCCCCCCCCCCCCTCCCCACCTCGAACGCATATTTTTCTTGACATATGAGCAAAATAATCATGAAAACCATGTTATCTCCATCTCACTTACTTTTGTAACAAACTCTCGTTATAAAAAGAACATTTTCTTAGCACTTATATAACAAGGTTCAGATATACACACCTTAGTCCCAATGAGTTTGTTACAACACGGTTCCACTGCACTGATCATTTTTACTTGTGAAAATCCAAGATGGATTAAAAATGGACTGATTTATACAAGAGCTAATTCAGGAAAGCATCCACCATTACATGTATTACATCCGGACACACACACACATCTCTATCACTCGTTTAACCCTTTCAGGACAGGAATTATTTAAGGGCGAATTTGATCACATTTTGTTCTTTAAATTGGCAACAATAATATTTTACTTTTAGTTCTACATGGTTCTAATAAGGTGTAATGTTTTTGAAAATAATGTACATGGTTAAAAATCTGTCAAAAAGTTGAAAAAAAATTGCCAATTTTGATAAAAATCAATGATTTTGAATTTCTCAATGTGTTGCCAATTTAAGGATTTTAAAGCTTATTTTCCTTTTTAAACTTCCTGGCATCAAACGCAATATGGTCATGCAACAAAAATGGACACAATATGTGCAGGAATTTTTGCTCTTTCTACTCATGTATCTCGTATGTTTTTAGGGCTCTGAATAGTTATTGAGCCAAACCACAAAATGTGGTCAATCGTCCTGAAAGGGTTAACTTCTCTATAAAATACCGTTCCTCCCTAATGAGTTCCACAGCTTTATTCCAAGTCCTTTTTCTCGAGAATAATTTCACTCTAACCCCTCCCCCCCCCCAAAAAAAACATTCAGTTGTCTTTCTCTGCACTGTGAACATCTAAATGTATATCACAACTCACCCTCCCTCTACTCTCATACAAGTATTCTCATCTTTACTTGAAATAATGACAAAGACACATTTAATTATGGTCAGAGCATTACGTATTATTTGGTTCAATTCTTATACATGTATTTTCATTTTATTACTTTTTATTTACATCATTTATACTACCTAGGAAGTTGAATGAAGCGTAACATAGTACAATAATTATTAATATCAGAAGGTACAGAGTACAGACCTCTCACACACATACATAAATTATCTTTTCTTTTACGCTGCTCTTTCTCTCTCTCTTTCTGTCTCTCACTGACTCACTCAATCTTAATTCTATAATGTTCATTAAAATGTTCTTCCCACAATGATTTTGAATTACTATGTCATAAATTGTTGAGTTGAATATCAACCCTTAATTTGGTGGAGCATAAGTTCCATACAATATGCCACACATTTATTATCATACAAAGCACACAAAGCACCTTCATGATTAAAATGTCATGGAGGGATCCATAAATTATCATAACTTAGATGAAAACAACTAAATTCAAAAATATTTCAGTGCCTTTCAGTTTCAACAAAAAGCATTGTTTTTTTTCTTCAAAATTCTTATACATATGAGGAAGAATACAAAAATAACAAACTAGACTGTGTGCAGCAATGTTTTCTATTTCAAAATGTTCCTACATTGTATATCCGTATGCAACAGCAATTACAAATATTTGCACCACAGGATCAATCAAAAAATAAATATTGACCCCCACCTTGAACATAAATATATGTCAAAAAGAGGCACATTATAAGAAATAAAAAAGAAAAGTAGTGGTAATTTTTTTGTAATTCATAAGATAAAGTGTTGTATTAAAAATGATCAAATAGGGTACATAATATTGATGTAACAGCAAACATAGTTCAATAACAGCATGCTATGTCTGGAGGTCGTCATCTAAACGATTTGGCTTTATGCATTACAGGACTAATGACAATGATAATAATAATAATGATAATGATGATGATGATGATGATGATGATGATGATGATGATGATGATGATACGGTTATGTAAGAGTTTCACTTCGTATAGTTCACTGCTGAACAGTCTATGAAGAAGCAGTCTCTTGAAAAATATAATCTCTTTTATGTACAGATAATCAAGAAGCTGATAAAGACGGCTAACACACTGTCGAAACTTTGTCAGGGACTTTTTCGGTGAGTTCCATCCAGTCGTAGACTTTGTTTTCCTCGTGGCCTTTCTTCGTAAGCCTAGAACCGACGGCACCGCTGAACAAATCAAAAACACCGCCTGCAGGAACGAGAAATGAGAGAGAGAGAGAAAAAAATCATTTATCTGTCAAGAGCTGCTGCAAAACATGTTCATGGAAGTTAGTGAAAATAACATACATTTGTTTCCATTTCCAGATTATACAATGCCATTTTGCAAGTCATTCTTCATCAGATTGAGATTTTTTAAGCATGTGATACTTGAAGAGAATATCTATGTTGACTAATGAAGACAGCACAGGTTTTGGACATGAAATATGAATACATGTATATAGTCTTATAGGTTATTTATGATGATGTAGCGGTTAAACACATACTTTTTAAAAGCACAAAATCAAAATGGGCTTTATCAAACCATTTCAAGACACACAAAATGTCCTTGTGATTTCAGAGCGAGTAGTGTGCACAAAAGAGACTACAATTTCAACTTACCAGTGTGGATGAACAGGACCTTCTTTCCCTTGAATGTGTCTGGTTTCTCCTTCATGAGTTTGAGGAGATGGTAGGTAGCCTTGCCAGAGTAGACAGGGTCCACTAGGATACCTGTGTTCATTGCCACCTGCTCAATGCATTCTGTAAAGATCAATTAACATAGGACAGTTTAGACAGGTGTCTAATACTACAGGGATATCGAATATTGCATTTAGTTACAGCTTCTAAAGAATGAAGTATATAATTAACATTTCTAACATGCCGTTTTGAATAACGCTTGTTCCAAAAGCGTTTATGTTAGCCAAGTGGGAAATGGAATTGACTCTTCCTCATAATGGAAAACAAAAATATAGGTTCAAAGTAAAGAAAGAACGAATCGCATCCAGAATTCAAAGCTGCAAGGCCTACATTTATGACTTTTGTTCCATAAAATTGTTCTATTCCTGGAATCAACTACCTGCCATTTAACTTCATCTCTGACACAACAGTGGTTGTCAGGGTTTATAAAGAGACAAATGCATACTAGGCCCAAGTTTAACGATTCACATGAACACAGAATCCTGTTATCAAGACATCAACAAGACTTCAGTTGAAAGGGGATTATAAAATCAAGCTAATTCAAAAGAAGGGATATTGTTTTTGCCATAAACCCTGCATTTCATTATGAACGTCTTCATTGTAATGGAATTTCTACTTGCATGTTACAATCAACACCCACCTAGTTCTTCTGCAGTGTTCATTGCATACCCGATGCCGACCACCTCATCACGAATGCTCATGATGTCGACAGCTTTGACGCCTGTGCCGTCCTCGTCCTGTAGCCCAAGGGACTTCAGCGTCTTGTCGCCAAGATCATAGAAGAACATGCGGTCTTTGCATGCTGCAAAGCCATGTATCCTGCAAAAAATAGAGATTCATAGCATGAATATAGGATCTCAATATTTCCAACATTTTTTTCCCCCCTGAATTTCACAATAATTTAGTTATTATCACAAGTGAAATGGTAAAGTGGACAACAGTACTGGTAATCTATTTATCTCTGCTTTTGCAAATGACCCTGACTTCTGTAGGGGGTCTGGACTGATTTTAGCATCTGTGTACATTTGGATTCTGTTAGATTCGGGGTGTCCTAAGTTAGGATTTGAAGGCCCATGTGTGACAGTCTCTTGTTTGCGGATAGAGAAAGACAACATACAGTTAACTTTCCATAAGTCGAATCTATATGGACAACAAGAAATAGTTCGACTTGAAATGTAAATAACATACGTTTTGCATATGTTGGTTCCAAAAATTGAATTGACTTAGGGAAAGTTCAACTTATGTGACCCTCAAGTTATGAAGGGTTAACTGTACTTACTTTAGTTTGCTACCAGTGAGGTAGTTTGCAATGGCAAGCCCGGTGACAGACCCGCTGCTACCGGCTGCGATTACGATGTCAGTGAACCTGTCCAGGAGTCCCTGTAATGAGATAAGGGTGAAATATAAATATGTATGACTATGCATGTTGACCTAAAAACAGTAATGTACATACACTACAAAAAAAGACTTTTCTACTGTACCGAGTCCTATCAAAAAGGTTGCGATTATAAAAAACAAAGTTCTTACATGCATGATTGATAAATTTCTGAAAGTCAACTTTATTTAATTTTGGAGTTGCATTTCATCAAAACTTTTTTGTTATTGCAAGTAGCATCAGGCTAGTGCCAGGATGTGATATTTTGAGACTGCATGTAATGATGACACTATGGTCACTGCCACTTTCCAGTGGGTTTATGACAAGTATGCTGAATTTGTAGAGGCTGTCAACCTTGAATGACAGTAATTTCACTCCAAGTTATTTGTGATATTCTGCACATCGCCATTATTTCATGTCAGTGAAACTTATGCACCAAAACAATTGTAGCCGAGGAATGAGGAAGACTGTTTCCTTTATAAAGAAACAATGAGGAAACTAATTCTTACCTGGCCCATTAGTTCACGGAAGCATTCTATGTAGCCCCATACTCCTATCTCATTGGAACCACCAAAGGGAAGTCTGTATGACTTCTTCCCAGTCGTTTTCCTGAACAAATCAAAAAAAAAAGAAGGAAAATAGATATGAATTTAGCACTAAAACCTCAGAAAGGCATTGCAATATAATGCACTAAGATTGAAAAAGGTAGGCCTTCACCTCGTAAATAAATCACTGGCATTCACAACTGTAGAACCCTCTTTGAGTAAACTTATATTCACATTCAGTCACATTCTAGTAAAGTAAAAAGTTTGGGGAAACAACTAATTTTGTCTCTAGCCGTATTTGAAGTTAATGTCTTCATAGCTCTTACATGGAATACATGACTTTTGCTATTCTGTATGTTCATTCATATTTAATCACTAATATGAGTATAGTGTTATCTGCAACGATATTAAATGTTAATGTATGCATGTGGCTCATAATTTGAAAAGATGCAATATGGTCAATTCAGCCTTATACAATTGTATCATAATTGCAAAGTAAATGAATGAATGCATGAATGAATGGGGCCTCCTTACTGGATGTGGTTCTGAAGCTGCTTCATGCGAGGGTATACCTCGGTTTCCAGTGGGCAGTCAAGAGGCATGAGGTAGAAGTTACAACCCACTAGTCTGTCCAGCAAAGCATTCCCTGTGAATGGCAGATCCTATCCATGTAGAAGCAATGAGGTGAATTAAAATAAGTTGATTGCCACGACAGAAAATGACATGTCATGAAAATGCAGCTGGTATATTGCAAAGAAGCAATGAGAAAGATATACATGCAGTACAAGCAGAAAATAATGAATACATATGATTCAAATACAAAATAATACATACATGTATGAATTGAGAATGCACTGGATTTGAAGATAATGAAGAGCTAGCATTATTGATCGGTATATTGTTGAGGCAGAGCGAGTCGAAACAAAATGTTTGCATATATATTTTTCATCAAAAAAAAAAAAAAAAAAAAAAAAAATTGATGTACAATGATAATGAAGTTTTATGAAGTTACCATTCATTTTAATACTGTATACAAAAACCACTTTTTATAAATCTGATACAATATTTGCAACCACCAGCATGCTTTAAATGGATTGAACAACGATACATTGTAAGTTTAAATATGAGATACATGGTGAAACGGTATACATATCTGACAGATTACTACAAAGGCAAGAATTCGGCTGGTGTCTGATTTGAAATGTGCAAATTGGCAATATGTGACATGGATGAATTGTATTGACGAGAAGTGTTTCCTTACCGTGGATTCTGACCAAAGGAAGAGATGGCTGTCCAATCCCATTTGACGGGCAGCGATGGCCCCTGCACGGCACGAGTTGGAAAACACTCCACCACAGGTCATGATCGAGTCGCACCCCTGGGCCAAGCAGTCGGCCATCAGAAACTCCAGCTTCCTTACCTGGAATAAAAATTTTAAATCATTATTTTCGGCATCAAAGATGAGTATTTGGCATCAAAAACTCCTCCATTAAAAAATATCAGAAGATCAATGTCGAATAGGGATCAAGAAAGTTTCCAAAAACTGTATTTATTGCAACAATATTACAATTCATTTCATTTCTGGAATTAAAATCCTAAATAATGATCTAGGCGCTTTTCCTTTCCATGGTCTCTATATATTATTTTTGTTTGATTGAATAAAAGCCATAACTTTAAACAGTTTGATACATTCCATCCATTTCTACTATGATGACGTGTAAAATCGCTATTGTTATGAGAGCACTTTTACATATTTCCCAGAATTAGGAATTGCCACATGTCAAATTTTTTTTACTCCACTCTTGTACTGTATTCCTTTTTTCTTTTTCTTTTTTTGGTTATCAAAGCTATTTTTATTTTTATTATCACAGCTTTTCAAAAGCTAGGCAGAGCAAAATCGCTCATAAATCTGCTTCTTTTCGATAGTCTAATAATCATTTACCTTGTTTCCTGAGAGCACGCTCCCTGTCATGTCGTCTCGTTTGATGTGGACTTGGAAATCATCAGGCATGCCAGGGAGACGCCATCTTTGAATAGGCGTGCCAAGAGAACCCAACTGTACAGCAAAATAAACCATCAAAGAACTTCCATAATCCAATTCATCAAACTGCAAAAACGGTTCTTCTCAAAATACATCTCAGTGGGAATATTACAATGACAGCACTTACATGTATCTAAGCAGAATACAGCATTAGTTTCCTTTGATTTTTCCACTTGTGCCCTCAACCAAAAAATCTCAATTTCAATTACGTTTTAAAAGCAAACAAATGTTCATTACAGCTACTAACCATTTTGTTAATAATCTAAATGCGAATATATACATGTACATCATGGAACAATGAATATAAAAGAGATTCCCATTATTCACGATAGCCAAACAATGTTTGTATTCTTAAGAACTTTTCAATCCAAATTTATACATGAATGTGGTTTTGGTTTCAAACCTTCAAATTCAGAAATCAGTATTCAGTGATCCATCACTGCCCTCTCATTAAATTACTTTCAACAGTATGCAGTTTCTAATTGGCACTAACCTGTACAGTGTACTTGGGGATGACTTTGAGTCGTGATGTCCACTCGGGGGCATCATATGGCAAGAGGGGGTAATCACTGTTTGGCTCCATCATGTGACCCATGGTGATTGAATTTTCTTGATGAGCGATGTGAGGACAGTCAGAATAATACTTGGTGGAATGAGTTCTTGGTCTATGTCACAACGTTGTTGAGAATGTTTTCTGATGCTTATAATGGAACGATATATCTTGATGGTGCTAGGGTAGTAGTGAGGTAGTAATTTTGGGCCAGATATTGCGATGCTTTAAAAGCGCTGTCAAAGAACCCCTGCCATAATTGAAAGAAAAGAGAGGAACATAGATTAAACTAGATGTAAAGTTATCATCAAGTAGAATTTTTCAAACCAACTCACATACATGTATATGTAGCACCTGTGAAATAATATCAAATTGTACACTTTAATACATGTATTGTACATTGTACACACAAAACAGCCAAGAATAAGACATGAAACATGCAACAGAGATTGTGTGTATTTTGGGGATTCTCTGAATGACATCGTTCAAATTCCAGCCATTTTCCATACAGGCATATAAGGTGACAATGTTCCCCCCCCCCTCCCTTTTTCTTTTTTTTTTTTTTTTTATAGGAAAAATAAATTCATACGGCAATAATAATTCACAATTGAAGGTTTTCGGTAACAACCATGTGGGAGCCTCTGTGAAAAGCCTCTCACTCACCATGGAAACCTACAGAGAACATCTAGCAATAATAATACTATTCACATTTCATGTAACCAAATACTTACACTAAAAAAGACATTCTCAAAAAGGGGTTATCATTTACACAAATGAAGTGCATGTATTTAGTGTGGTTTGGCTAAATGGCTTACATACAGGTACATGTACATGTATGAACACGTATAGGGTTTCCCCATATCTTGTTGCCTAAACATCATACGTATGTAAGCAAAAATCATTGTAACACGATTTCATTTCATCTGATCCCACATGCTTTTTAAATCATAATAAAAACTAAAGGAGATTAAGCCCCTTCACAACATCCACAGAACCAGAGGGAACTGGTTCTTATTCACTCCAAACAACTCACAGACTAACACACAATTGAGACACAGAGTTACAATGGGAGTCTGGGAGAGGCATTATTGATCAAATGCCTCAATTGATTGACCACAAGGTTGTGGGGATCATGGCCACTGCATTGTCTGATGTTGTGACTTGTAATGCTAATCAGACCCTGAGATAGATCAAGGGATTCAAGGACCGTGTATAGCGTGTCTGCACACATTGATTATGTGATCTACTTCCTACTTCATAAGCTAGCAGTGATACAGGGTGAAACATAATAAGGAAATATTCTCTTGTTCTCATCAGGGAAGTGTAACTAGTAGAACCCTGGTTAGACTTCTACTCCCACTGCCCACTCTGCTCTCTCTTGTCTGCTCTCTCTTGTCTCTACTCTCACTCTTGACTCTTGTCTGTTGAGTTTTTCTCTTCGGCAAACTTTGCATCTCTCTTGCCTCTGTTCATTTCCACTTAGGAGTCTCTATCATGTAGAAATCTACCCTCTCTCATGTCTCACTCTCAGCTCTTGAGGTCTATTCACCGTCTTCCTAGTATTAGTAGTGGTATAACTTTTCTTAGTCTTGCAAATTATTCAACCCACAAGCTCCATTCTCCAGCTCTCATACAAAAAAAAAAAAAATCACTCAGTGCAATGTCGGCACAGAACTCCTAACATGTCCTAAACTAAAGTTTGTGAGTGTTGGCTCTTAATGCAGACCTATTCACAAAGTTATTCAAATGTATGGATGTTTCTTTCCTGGACCTAGGGACCTAACCTTTTTTGTTAGTAGCCTAGTAGTATTAGGGTGTCTGGAAGAGATTTGAGTTTGTGTACCAAAAGCATACTGAATTGTGTACCAAAAGTGGTCTGTTTTTTGTCTTTTACTCAATGCAGTTCTGCATGTTGATCTCCACATTTTTATATCAAATGTTTGGTACCATTTGATAGAGAAAGTTGTTGTCTTCATTTCAATACTTGGATCCTCAAATGTTACTGAGAGGGAAAAGAAATAAAAGGTAAATAGGAAATGCTTGTCAAAATCTTATGAAACAACTGCATTTCCCATTCAATTACAATGTCAATGGAAAACTGATTTTTAGCCATTTTGGGCCATTTTTTGAATTTTGACAGTTGATCCCAATTTCAAATCAATATAAATCTTATATAATCTGAAAGAGGATACATTATGCTAATTTTTCATTGGTGGATCCCTGCATGAAAATGAAAATTGAAAAAGTAATGGCCTGATAAATGTCATTTTTTCAGGGTATCCCTGTCCATGTTTATATTACAGAGCAAATGGGCGAAAAGGGGCAGAAATTTACCTTGATTTTGAGGAACTCTATCTCTTGATAGGAAAGTCAGAAAATAATGAAATTTAAACCATGTGTCATCTGATAAATTATTCTTATCAAATATGTGAACAAAATTTCCAGAAAAAACCTGAAGCTTGAAATAAAAAATTTCTGTGGACACCCTACTACTAGTACTAGTACTAATGGGGGTCTGGAGAAAAAAATTATTTCACTTAGTCTATTTCAAAATAATATTAAATTTTCTTTCTGGATTTGAAAAATAATAACCATCAAACTGACAGAAATATGATATTTCATGAAAAATTCCTGTTAATTACTGCAAAATAAGAGAATGAAATCAGACCATTTTTCAGCTTTTTTCCTGCCATAGCATACAGGCTATGTAGTTAAGAAATGGGACACACACACAAATGCAAATTTTGAGCTTCCGAGACCTGTTACTGTTACGAATACGACTTTATACTTAATTTCAAAAACTTGTCCTTTAGGCTTTACATGACCAGATACGAAATTTTACAATCTTTCTGATGGCATGATTTTTTTCAAGGTTTGAATATCAGATCACAGTGCAAAATTGCGAAAAAGTGACAAAATTTGTGTAAAACAGAAATTTCAGTTTCCCATAGGAAACGCATGGGGAAATGGCAATCTGAATACACACAAATATAAGGGTTTGCAATTTATCTCTTATTTAAATTTTCTAGTGAGCCTAAGCTAAAAACTTGCCCTTACCCTTAGCATGCTTAGTCTGTAACTTGGTGTCAAAAGAACGACCAGGATTTTCTCTTTCCATACATTCCAATTAATATGAGATCAAAATTAATTCAGATCACATTTTAATAACAGTGAGGATGAATTCGCCCCCAAAATTGTGTCATTCCCCCCCCCCCCCCTGAATCAGCACTTTTTTTTAAACTAGCACTTTTCAATGTGACTTCAGACACTTCCTTTAGTTCTACGGTACATCATGTCCATTAACCTGTTATACACATCTTCATGGCACGCACCCAAACAATATCAGTAATAAAATGCGAGTGGAAATCAAGAGTCGGCTGCTGCTACATGTAGCTGCTTACCTGCCAAATACAGCATTTTCCTCTTTCGCCGTGATCCTGGCATTTGTATTTCTTGCACAGAAATTCGTCTTAATAGACAAATGCAGGGTTTGTAGCAGATTTTAATAGGTAGATTCTAGATCTATCCTTGTGATTCGAATTGTTACTGTTAGATGAGGAGGAGATCTAGCCACGTTGTGATGCTGTGAAGCCAAGATTAATTGCATGCTGATTTATGTTATATGTCGCCTGTAAATTTTGTAGGCGTTTGTTTTGAAACCGGTTCTGTGTTCATTCATGAGCGCGTTACTACGATCTCCGGCACCCGCGGTCTGATTGTAAACAAAAGCTATGTTTTGGTTCTCATAACCTACGCTTATAACACGTATCGCGCGCTTTCTGGCCGTGGCGTGCGATAAACTAGTTTGAAACGTTTGTGATCCAGTATGAACCGGTTCTCGCATGGCGCGATATAGTATAGAAGCCATTTAGCGTGTAGTCGTCAAGGCCAGGCCTTTCGCGCTTGTTCGCTTCGGCAGTTTCGGATACTGGAACCTTTGTATAAAGATATAGCATGTGAGATGGGGTGAGATGTGACCATCGAATCTGTTTGTTGGTTTTTTAGGAAGAAAATTATATACTAGTAGACCTATTGCCTCTTTCTATTACCCTAAAATGTACGGTACGGCAACATTTAAAATTCTAATTTTCAATTTCAATTTCCAGAAAAAAGGCATAATATCGACAGTGAAAACAATTAGATATATCCCACCTAAAATTCCATGAATTGATAAAAAAAATGTATTTTTTGCAAATTACTAGTAGTAAATTACTCTCATATCGGGAGGTTTATATCATCCATAAAAAATATTCTGTGGTCTGTGCTCTATCTGTGCCCCGTGAGTCTAAAATTTAATTCGCAATATAATACCAGCGAAGATATATTAGATTAGATATAAAGTCTGAAATAACATACTAATATTTGCAATACGAGCCGAGTTCCATCCGGGCATTTCACATTATAGTTTGAGCTTAGTCTCAGTTTTTTGTTCACGTTTACGGATTAATAAATTTAAGATATCTATTCAATGACACTAGAATATTTTAAACTTTTACAAAGGGAACATTTTAATGGTTTCCAAGTTTAAAAAAAAAATTATGGAAATGATTTTTAATTCATTTTTTTTTACAAAACATTATGCTAAAAACCTAAGAATTATTATAACAAAAGTTTGTAAAATAAGACTAAGCTAACTAATGCGTGGGAGACTCTTTAGAGGTGTGTCGGGGGCAAGGCTCTGTGTCACATGTACAACGTAGAAACATGTGCTCAAATGTTTATCTTTAGATGACCGCGCGGGTCTTAATCACATGTGTGTACGTCACAATCGCTAAATTATTGTCCGATCAGGGGGGCGTTTCATGAAAGGACTTGTCAGATATTTTATCCGACAAATTTGCTCTTAGCCAATCAGATGCAAGGATTTCAGTAGCTTATAACAGTTGTCGGATAAAATATCCGACAACTTCCTTTCATGAAACGCTCCCCACGGGAGCGTTTCATCAAGTGTTTTGTCAGTGATTTTTACCGACAAATTTGCTCTCAGCCAATCAGATGCAAGGATTTCAATAGCTTATAACAGTTGTCGTTAAAAATCACTGACAAAACACTTGATGAAACGCCCCCCCCCCCAGATGTCCGAATTAATACAAGGAAACACTGCGTGATTCGCTACCCCACTGCCCATATATTATTGCAACATCGCAAAAATTGATACCCGTGACTGATAGGCCTATCTATATAATGCCGTTTTTCGTGCTTAACCACTGAATAATGACAAACATTCTTGTATAAGAGGAAGGCAGAGCTTGTCCCTTTTCTGTTCTAAGACACAGATCACCAGTCAACAGAACTGACAAAACGAGCAAACAAAGGCAACAAATGGCCATCTTGAGAGCTAGCTTGAAATGTGTCAGCTAGTGACCCAAATCTTGATACGGTTTAATATTTGCCTCTAAACTGTTTACCGGGTTTGCATACAATCTAAGCAAAGAGACAATGCAAATAAGTTTACCAAGAAGTGGGCGCAGAATAATATAGGCCTAGCAATCATAGACAGATACCTTTTAGCCATTGCCAAGGCATTGCCAAGCAGGATGCGCACCACTATTATTTGAGGTTGATATTTATCAATAAATAGGCCTATCAAATAAAATATTAGAAAATGTGTAAAAAGGAAGTAGTGGAAGTAAATTCCAGAACGTTCATCTCAAGAAACTTTAGCTCTAAATTGGAGAATGATGTATTAAAACCTCCTTGCAATATGAATCTAAAAAAGGTGCACAGCACAGCGAATTTTCTTTTGTGTGCAAGTTGCAATACTTATGTCCATTGAGGCTACTTATATACATATACATTTTTGACCATCTCATGTTTGAAAATATATTAGTCGGCCTAACGTACATATTTAATCAAATTCCGTTTATGTAGACCTGACTATCCACTGGCGTTCGGAGGAGGGGTGATACTAGGGCTGCAGCCCCCCCCCAAAAAAAAAAAAAAAAAAAAAAAATAAATAAATAAATAAATAAATAAAAAAAATAAAAAAATAAAAATAAAAAATAAATAAATAAAAATGAATAAATAAATAAATTTAAAAAAAACTTCCTTGCCAAAAGATTTTTGAAAAATAAGAAAAAGGAAAGGATACTGAAACTGAAATAGAAATGAAGAAACGAAATAGAAAGAAGAATTAAAAGAAAAAGAGTTCCGTATCACCACTGCAACTTTCTTTTGACAATGATTCGACCCAACACCTTCCAGCCATTATGTCATGCAGTACGTCATTGTGATCGCTATCTCCTCTTTTCTTTAAAAGGGATGAAATGTGGATCAAAATGTCAGGTTTTAAGCAGCAAATGTAAAATATCAGA
This sequence comes from Heliocidaris tuberculata, assembly GCA_025618425.1. Classification (NCBI taxonomy): domain Eukaryota; kingdom Metazoa; phylum Echinodermata; class Echinoidea; order Camarodonta; family Echinometridae; genus Heliocidaris; species Heliocidaris tuberculata. Next base: position 25,412,039 of record CM046850.1, read on the forward strand.
TGACCGAACATTCTTTTCGGGTGGTGATGGCTCCCCCCCCCCCTCCATGCACCCCACGAAAGTATAGTCAAGGGAATACTCCATAGGACTGATGACAATGTATATGTAAATGCCTCCTCTCGTCCAAATATGTATTTCAATTCTTACTCGCTCAGTAAGCTATAGCCCCCTCATTAAAAACAAATTTCCCCCTTATCATGAAAGATGCTGCTTGTCTTTTTGTGAACTCAACATGTTGTGTCAAATACATTTTCCCATGATATATCTTGAGTAAAGAAGGAGACAACTATGCACCTTGAGAGAAAATGGGGAAAATATGAAATTTTGTGTACCATGAGAGTTGTACTACTAAACCTGTCACTTTGAAGCAACATTGCCAATTTGAGGATCGCCATAGAAAGTACATTGAAACTTTTAAATTTTTTATACAACTTTCTCATTTCGTAACCGATTTTGATGGAATTTTTTAAAAATTGCTTCTCTCTATCCTCTCTTTTCTTTAAATTGATTTTCCCCAGGGTTTCATTCTCCTTTAAGCAGTGGTGTGCGGAGCTCAGTGGCGGATTTAGGGGTATACTTCCGGCCCGTGCCCTCCCTTGTTTTTGTTTTGTTTTGCTTTGTCAGAGAATTTTGAACGACAAAGAGAGCCAAAAACGTGTGATAGCCTTATTATTATTATTATTATTATTAATATTTTATTTTATTTTTTTTTTTTTTGCTTGTCAGAAAACTTTCGGAGATTTTTGCACCCCCTTTTACAAAATCCTGGATTCACCCCTGATTGGACTAAAATAATGGATGGGTGAATTATAAAACAAAGGCAAACGACCAATAATGTTTAGGTAGTGTATCGGATTTATATAAACTTTTCAGACATTTTCCTATGAACGGGCGGACTAGGGAAAGTCCGAGAAAATAGAAAAAATGAAAAATAAACAGTTTTCCCCCTTCCTAAAAATCATCAATACGTTTGCACATATTAATATTTCCAATATAGGCATAGGCGTATACGAGCGTGATTTTCTCGAAAGGTTCTGACGCCTTTTGTCTGAACAGGGTCCGAATATCAACTTTCGATAAATTGCGGGCAAGTACAATTATTTTGACACTTTTAAAAATGAAAATGTATACTGAAATTACATATTCGGGCAACTCTGTGATATGGCTTTCATATAAAGAACGTCTGTCTGTTTTTCACAAAAGGCATGGAAGGCAAAACTATACAATCATATTACTGTCCATGCTTACAGACACGTGCCTGACTGAAATGATTATACCAGCAAGTATAGTTTGCTCGAGAATAAACCGCACAATAGGAAATGTCAAAGCACATTAATTTTACATGACAAAGCAAGATAGATTACGGTCATTATTCGGGCGGAATCCAAACACATAAAATAAAAACATGAGGAGAAAGAGAGAGGGAGAGAGAGCCTACTTTTGCTTCAGAAATCAATGGGTGAATAGTCCCACACTGTGATTTACTGTGAAAGTTTTCAATGTTGACTTTGTTAAATATTATATACATCACAAATGTTGCTGCTATTTGTATTTATATCATTGTAATCAGTCAAATTTGATGGTCATTTTGAAACACAATTAAACATTCAAAATAATCACTAGCATTTAGGACGCTCTCCATAATAAAACTATATCACAACGATTACAGAAAATTAACATTAACACAGGCAAAAAGTTTGAAAGAAAGGAAGTTTTAACTCAGGGAAGAGATCGTTTTCAAGATCTTTGGTGTTCAAGAGACCCCCTTGATATTTTTATCTCTGGAAAGAATGGGGAGAATTCAAAGATAAAAGAAAAGGAAAAAAAAAGGAAGAAAGAAACAAAGAAGGAAAATTTGGGAACAGTCACACTAGCGTATCTCATAGGGGGGGGGGGGGGGGACAAGGGGGCGATTTGCCCTCCCCTGACAGATTTTCAAACACGGAAAAAACTGACTCTTTAAATCATCATGAATCATTTGTTTAGAGGTAAATTGCTTTGAAAGCCTCAAAAATTAAAGAAAAAAATTCAAAAACTTTCTCCCGACCTCGCATAACAGTATTGTTATAGGACGCGTTTTGAAGCCAACGGTCAAAAAGGTATAAGCAGAGCTAATTTGGGGCACGTGTATAAAGGCAAACAGGGTGAATTTGAACTTTTCTAAAATTTCTTCAAGCATATAAATCAAATCAATAGTTTATGCAGGAATTATAAAGAATAAAATCGAAAGGCAGCGAGCGAAAAATTCTTGCTCGCTTCGCTCACTCGCAAATATCTATGACTCTTTGTGCCGTTGCTAATGACACTACAATGGATTTTAAAAAAGAAAAGGAAATTAAATCAAATGCATGATTTGAAAATCATTAATTGATGGGTGAAAGTAAAATCGGACGACCTACCCCCCCCCAACCCTTCCGACGTAATTAGGGCCTGAAGAATGATTTATTTTTATTTTTATCACCATTGGCTCGGATGTTCCCCCCCCCCCCCCCCCCCGAAGCCAAGGCCTATAGATACGCCACTGAGTGCACTTCCCGAGCATTATGACAATGTCTCTCGTGTACAACATTGGTTCACCGTGTACAGCAATGGTCCGTTATATTCAAGAAGTCTTCTTTTCAGTGACAGGGGTAAAGAATATTATTGTAATGTTACATAACAAATTCATTTGTGAAATCGGGGGTGAATAGAAATCGATTTTTGCCCCGCATAATAAAACCAGTTCCAACGGGTTTAACTTTCTTTCCTCGCTAGCTGATGTTCTCTACTGTGGTGTCACAGCATAATAACGTGAAAGCTATTAATACTCGAGACCAAAACAAAACAAAAACAAAACCAGTCATTATGCATCGCTTTCAACTTGATTTATATTTGCTGGTATCGGTATACATAGAGCCACGCGCTCAAGCCCTAGCTTCGCCAAAATAGTCGTGTGATCTTGTGCGATAATATTACTGGTATATGTGATAATAATATTATAACACTTCCTGTATTGAATTTATGGCAAAGTGACATTCTCCAGTCTTCTGATGGGAGGGGCCGGAGGAGGGCGTTGCCCACTCATACATAGGCGAGGTTGTAGATAACCTCGCACATTGTACCTCAGTCGTGCCGCGATGAATTACCTCTCATAGCAAGTGTGTGATATTTTGCACATTATGTGTGTTGGAAAGGAGCAAGATCGCCGGTCAAAAACAGCCTGAAAATTTCACTTGATCAAGATGATAAAGATCCTATTGAAGAATCTGGCATGAAATTAAATACTCTATCATCCTAAAATTTAGAAGGAAGTATTTCTCAAAATTTTGCTGATTATATTGGTGCTTTTACTTCTTCAACTTTGAGGTCGTTACCACCCCTAAAATTGACACAGCCCCACATATTGATGGTTCCGTGAGAGGGCGTCGCCTACCTGTTTTCAGGACTCGGAGACAAAAAACAAAACAAAACAAAAATCAACCCAAAAACAACAACAACACTATAACAACAACAACAACAATAACAACAACAACAACAACAACAACGAGGCACCTACAACGGACTAACATTGGAATCGCTTTAAGAGATATTAAGGAGGGTGAGCCGGTATGGGGTGGGAAAGTGGACACTATATCCTGCATCCTCAAGGAATTCGCTTAGATTAACGGGTCAAAAGTCGAGTACGTTCTATAACTATTATTTTTGTAAGTCTATAGAGATCACATTATGTATTTACAAAGTGACTACTGAATTCTCCTATCCTCATAGGTTTAATATAGGTAATGGGTCAATTACACAAGGTGAATTTTGAGGGGATCTGATTTTACACTCTATATAGCGGTTGGGAATCATCCATTAATTTAAAAAGAAGAAGGGGGAAAAACAGAATGCCGGCTGAAAGCCTTTTGGAAGCACAATTTAATTGCGTTTGATAAGATTTATGTCCAGAATAATAATAATAATAATGTATATTTCAACTGAAAACAAAAAGAGAAGATAAATAATAGGGAATAGGAGAGGGGTCCGACTCCTTTTGCGCCTAGTCCCTGGATTCGCATAATTCTCCCTCGCTGTCCACATCCTCGAGGCTATTAAACTTTTCCCCAAAGTTTAGCTCAATCTGGACTAAAGTCGGGGGGGGGGGGGGCGACAATCATGCACAGGCCACTCTATCTGAGCAGTATCACGTCCTCATGCAACTTGAAATCGCAACTTTTTTGTCCTATGCCTTATTTCGTCCACATTGAATAGAACCTAATGACTAATTTTGACTTTTATTTGGAGAAGCTCACTTTTTCCGTTGGCGTTGGGCTACCTTTCCATACAAAGTAAAAATCTTCCAGCGACGCCCCTAATTAAAATTTATGACAAATACAAAAATAAAAAGGTTCCATCTTTCCGATCTCAGGACTGTACATCTGCCCTTATGTTAGCTTTTATCTCATACTTCAGTCCTTTCGATCTGCCTCCATTTATTTTCAGAATTTATCATATTTTTCATCTTTCATGTCTCGGCTATCCATTTTAGGGGATGTGCATCTACATCTGCATGTGATCGTGAAAGGTCGAACTTTATCACCCTGCTGTCCAGTGGGTAATCTGTAGTGTTTTTTTTTAAATAGTATTTTTCACTATAGAGGGCAGCAGGCCGATAATCAACGTTTTCAGGCTTTATCACCCATTCGGTAAATGAGTCGACCCACAGAGCTCTTTCCGCACAAGTTGAGCAGCCCTTTAACAAACACTAACCACCATGAGCCTCAACCGTTGTTGTTGTTTTTTTGTTTTTTGTGTTGTTTTTTTCAGAAGAAACCCTCCTGTGCTGATATCAGCTCAATATTTAGCAAAGTGATAGGGATGAATGTTTAAAGCAATAATTATGATGCTTCCCTTATGGTGAACATTTTTTATCCATCTGTAATGAATAGGATTTGCTTAATTTTGCAGATTTAGTACAATTACGGCCTTTCAACAGAAAATCACAGTCTTTTTATATTAGTTGCATGCATGGATTCCCAATCTTCAGGGGGGAAAAAGAAGAAAATTACAGTAATATATATCTGAAGTTATAGATCAATTTTGTGAACAATGTAGTATACGACCGAATCTCTTTGCCGTTCAACATAGGATCTCTGTGCCGTTCAAGCATGTCGCCCTCTCGAGACAAGAGTTGGCATATTAAAACTGAATAAATCTATCTTGTATGCCGGTTCATTATTTGCATCATGATCATGCATGATCAGTTCTGTTGTTTCTAATTATCACCTTGTACCATGGAATCTTTGGTGACATTCTCTTTCTTCGATTTTGAAAGCAGCCGAATATGAATTAGACTATAAGCTGATTGACATAAGTGAGATTCATGTTCATGACCATTTCGTCTGCAGTAGACCTAAAATTTCTCAAATACTGTATAAAGGGTATTGCCCTTATATCCCTCTCTCAGCACCCCCCCCCCCACCGCCATATTCAAATTCAAATTCATATTTTATTTCATTTCCAACAGAAAGAAAAGACAATGGATTACAGATATTATCACAGAAAATATGGCAAATATATGTACAAATCCATTTTTTCCGTATAACATATATATAAATAAATTATTATAATGAATTATCAAAAGAAATCCATAATTACTGAGGAAATGTGGGGGATCCACTAAAAAGCAGTGCTTGTAATTTATGGATCCCCCATAGGGAAAATAAAACTGTTTCAAATTGTGCCTACGAAGACTTGGAAAACACAAAACAGTATTGCAGAACAACAAACAAACACGACAGTCAGACCCAACTCCGGAAAACCGAGCACAGGTATATACTCCGAAAACGGCGTATGAATAAAGAGCCCTCATCGTTCAGTGCGAGGCAGTGTGAACAAAAGGCATGGGGAAAATCTTGCAAAGTCAACCAGCCAACGATATAAAAAAAAAAAATAATAATGCTGCATGCCAATTATCTTCAAAATCCTTGAATGATTCGTCATATGAAATGACTTTCAAATGACAAACGTTTGAAATAAATATATCCGCAGCATTATTTTTGAGAAATATATTATCAACAGCAGGTCGACATTGCACGAGTTTCCCCATGTCTTTTGTACACACTGTCTCGCACTAAACGATGAGGGCTCTATATTCATCTTGCTCCATACGCCGTTTTCGGAGTATATACCTGTGCTCGGTTTTCCGGAGTTGGGTCTGACTGCACGAACGACAAGGAAAAGGAAAACAGATAAATGAAAAAGGAAAAAGGAAAAATAAAAAAAAAATAAAAGGGGGGGGGGGGGGGGGAGCAGGACAAAATCATGACCGAAAAAGGAGGTAGTTATATTGGTGTACTCTTATATAGATTCAGAACGATAGGCCTAAAACAAAAAAGGCCTATAAAACACAAAAATGACGATACAGTCTAAATCGTATCTTCACTAATAATAACCATAATCACCTGAAATAATTATGACTATACATGACCAAAATCACGCGTGACAAACCCATCCAAAATATAACCCTGGGCCTGGTGCGCGTGCAGGAACAGAATACAGAAAAAACATTTAGCTTCGTTTGGGATTATAACTTTTTTTATCAGCTTTTTAAGACGAGGTTAATAGATTCTCTGAAGTTTTGGAATAATAGAAACTTTCTTTCTATCAGGTAAATATTATTTTCTACCGTTTTTTTTTTCTCCAAACGAATGGTATTTTGATCAGTATAAAAGAAATCGAGAATCTTTCACTAAATCAAACAAAATAAAATGTAGCATCGTTTGCAATCGATTCCTATCAATCACTTATTTTCATTATTTATTTATTTTTTATCACACTACAGATGAATCAAGGAAAGGAATCAAAGAAAAGATGTAATCAATGATTAAACTGGATAAAAACTGCAACTATTTCTTTTCATTATGTGCATTTTGTAAGGATTAACACAGCATGCAGGCAGATACTCATTGTAGCTTAGGGAAAAAAGAATCTTCTAAGAAACGGTCACGTCAACTGCAGTGAAAATGAATGTAAAAGAGATATTTATTTAATACAAAAGAAAGAGGAAGTGAGAGAAAGAGAGAAAGAGAGAGAGAGAGAGAGAGAGAGAGGAAAGATGTTATAGATAAATCTAGATATTCAAAAAAACAAAAAGAGAAAGATAACGAAAGCCTGGCAGAATTTAAGATGGAAGTGAATGTCGAGAGCTTGGCTAATATTGAATGCTCAATTCATGTCTTTAGTTTTTATTGTTAGTTTCTTTTGCGCTGGTTTTCAAGTCCCTTTTAAAGCAACCCTACCCCAATATTCTAATAAAAAGAAGCAACAAAGAAGACTGAGCTCTATTTCCTGACCTCAAATTTTATTCATACCATTGAAAGAACAATTTTTCGTGCTAGTATTGAAAATGGTTTGAAGCAAATATCTTTGTCGTCGAGAAAAATGCTAAATGGACCAACAATATTTATTGTCAATCATGCAGCAATAATTCAAACGGTACAGTGAAATATCAAAACATATCTTTATTCTCCATATTCCATAATAAGAAAATTGTAGATCAGCCCACTATCATTCATAGAATGTTTTGAGTGGTTGCAGCAACAATGACAGCCAATTAAGAAATAACCCAATAATATTTTCATACAGGAAAAAAGATGATTAAAAAATATAACAGTTGCAAAGCTCTTCATGATTGTGTATAGATCCACTTAGACAAAAATGTAAGCTAAATTGACCATTTGAGCCCATTAAAATATGTACATATTCATCTACTTTAACAAAATATATTGGCCTTCAAAAGTTAAATGAAAACAGTTTTAAAGGCATGGGTGTGTCATGTGCATGCGCACAATAATAGTAGCAACAAAAACAAAATGATGGAGACTATATATTTTGTCAGATATCAAATACAAATTAAGTCGATCGTTTCTCGACGTAATATATGAAAGTGGTATACACACCATAAACGAAGGAAACATAACTGATTTCTCTCTGAGTATTCTGAGAATCCACTTCTCTGAAGATTCCAAGTGTTTTTGCAGACACAGGGTGAGTGGATTTGTTGTAATTTTTTCTCCAATATTATAAAAATCTAAATTTTAGTTTCTGCAGAAATAGCAGTCTTGACTCTTTCAGGACAGGACTTATTTAAGGGCTAAATTGATCACATTTTGTACTTCAAATTGGCAACAATAATATTTTTCTTTTAGTGCTATGGTTCTATTAAGTTGTATTATCTTTGAAAAAAGGGTATTTGGTTAGGATTTTTTTCGAAAAGTTGAAATAATAGCCAATTTGATAAAATACAATGATTTTGAACCTCTCAATGTCTTGCCAATTTAAGAATTTTAAAGCTTATTCTCGTGTTTGAAATTCCTGGCATCAAATGCAATATGGTCATGTGACAAAAATGGACTTAGAGTGAGCAGAAATTTTTGCTCTTTCTACTCATGCATCTGGTATATTTTTTAGAGCTCCAAATCAAAAGTTATTGAGCCAAACCACAAAATGTGGTAAATTGTCTCGAAAGGGTTAACAGACACCAAAAACGAATTTACTTGAAGATGGATAGGCCTGTCTGATAATGCATTTTAAAATAATGCAATACGAAGTTGCAAGTTCATTTCTGATTGTAAGATGCCAAAATACAATAATCACTGCAACTGATGGACGGATTAATCACTTTTGAGTTTACTTTCACTTGAAATATAAGTGAAATATTTTTCTTTTTATTTGTAACAATGAATGAAAACCTTTAGTTTTAGAAAGCCGAAAATTTTCGTCTGATTTCTTTGATCATAGTCGATAAATAGCAAGATAAATAGTCATTGGCTGTGAACTTTTTATTATTCCTAGAGTGGAATTTTAAACAAAAAAAGTGAAAAATAATAAATTCCGACGTGCGACTTTGAACTGGATATGATTCGGCGTTCCTTCAGATGTTGATTTTATACTAAAATTAATCGGAAAAAATATTATAAAAATATTTGGAAAGTATCGATGCTACAAACAAAATTAATGTGAGACCACATTCAACATGTTCAAGAGGTTTCATTCCAATTTACTTTTCCATATACCATTATATTACTGTTGTCTGTAAAATGAAGATCTATAACCTCTACTCAACATCATCATTAAATACTCTCTACATCTACAGATTCCTTGTTCAAGTCTATGTCACACAGAGATCATGCATCTGTATGGGCTAGTGCAACTGGTGGGTCTTGCTGTTATCTTAACAACGTATCAGGAACAATCTGCAGCTGAATCCATGACGTCCTTGACGTCAAAAATGGTCAAGGGGACTGAGGAAGGTTTGGGGACACATGTTATATCTGTTGAAGGATCTGAAACAGAAGGGTACACACTGGGAGACGACAATGGTGTGTCCTCGACTCCGAGTAGTGAGGGAGGTGGGAATCTCATGCTTTGGGAACAACCTGACCAGGAGTGGAGCATTGTAACTGTCGTGAGTTCTGATCTCGATTATGGTGGTGATACTGATGACGGAGACTCTAATGCCATCTCATGGTCGTGGTTTCCAATTCAGTGGACATGGGTCATTATTGCAGAACTTGTTGTTGGAATCATTGGCATCGTGGGCAATCTTTTGGTGATTATTGTTCTCTTTCAGCGGCGTGCTAAGAGCAGATCTACCGACACCCTTATAGGCGCGCTGGCCGTGGCGGATCTCATGACTTCGGTTGGGTTGCTTCCTACCCCACCACCTAGAACTGTTCCGTCTACTTGGTTGGCTCAGGTCTACTGCAGAGCCATCTGGCTGCCCATCTACATGTGGAGCTGGGCCTTCATGTCTGGGTTCGTGCTGACTGCCATCTCAGTTGAGCGCTACATTGCGGTCACTCATCCTATCTATTTCTACAGAATCCTCACAAGACGCCGAGTATCAGAGGTGGTTATCTGTTTATGGATCACTGCTGTGATCGCGTGTTTCCCTGCTGTTTGGGTTACTGATGTCAACAAAGACAATCATCGATGCACAGTCGCGAGGATGTCACCCAGTGCTCAAACGGCATTTGCTGCCTACGTTACGTTCATTCAGCTTCTTTTACCCACAACCGTTATGGTCATTACCCAAACCCTCATTGCAGTCAAGCTCCATCGACAGTCGAAGTGTTTTGAAAATTCCAAATCGTACCATCTTGCCGCTAGCAGAGCCGTGGTTAAAATGTTGCTTATTGTCATTGTCGTCTACATCATCTGCTGGACACCTAACCGATTTTTCTTCTTGGTAACAAGTGTGCTCCGTGTTCATGGTATTCATACCAAGGTGAAAAGTCAGATTTCAGAGTCCTTCATTGTTCTTGCTGCTGTCAACTCCAGCATTAATCCAATAATCTACAGCGCCCGCTACGGGGAGTTCCGCCAAGCTGTCAAGGCCCTGTTCATGGGGGGTACAGTTCGAAATAAGGCAATGTTCGATGAGGAAATGAAGGTTGATACTCGCTCGTCTAAAGATGATACTCTGCGGGGCGATGCTTAAAAGAACAGGGGCGTGACTGGAGGTGTCGGACCAAATTGCCGAGAAGGTAGAAATTGTCCTAGAACCAAAAACCAAGAATAACAAAAAAGGGGAGTGGTCATCAGATTTTCATATTTGCCTACAAGGGGGGGGGGGGGGGGGGAGGGGGGGGGGGAGAGACTTTGCAGACACATTTTCACTTCCCCTACCCCACGCCCCTGAAAACGTCTAAGGTATGATAATCAAAGGGTATACTGATTTGATGGGTATTTTTTTTTTATCATTAAAATTATTGCTCAATCATATTTTGTAGATATGAAGACTTTATGACATAATATCTCTGATTGGACATATAGAAATTTACCCGAACGTCCCGAAGCCCGTTGTGAGGCTATAAATATGAGGATATTGTAAAAAGGTAAAATACATATTTGTTTTTTTTTAATTCTTTTTCAGAAGATAATAAGATCATAGCATCTACCTTTGTTTCAATTTCATTGGTATTATCTTTGAAAGAATGTTTAAAAGCAACAACGTTTCGATTTCTGTTGCAATTGTGAAAAATGACAATAGGATAGAAATTAACGAACGGTTTCTACATGACTGTGTATATAGTTTCTAATAATATAATCAATCTTTTGTTTAAATTTGTTTACTTGCAATGGTGTGTAGTTCCTTGGTATATCCATCGAATATTCGTGAAATAACATCAATTTCTACTTTGCAATTTAAGGTGGAAATTATTATTATTTTTTTTAAATAGAGAAAATTCTCTCCATGTGTACATCATATAGGATACACTATTAATGTATTCATTTTCACACACTGTTTTCATTTATTTGCATGCTTTGGGGTTTGTTTGTTTGTTTCATTCACTTTCGTCTCAAAACTTTGTGTTCATGTAATCTCCTTTTTTTTCCTCATTGTAAATCAAAATGTACAAAATAGGTCACACTAATGGCACGTTAGATATGCAAGATCTCATGAGCGAAAAAAGTAATTATCTGATAAAGGTTATCATTATTTGTGTTGTCAGAATTCCCTATGCCTTTTCTGCCCTTCGACATTACGAATCCACATAAATATTTGAAAATACATCTCTAAAAAGACCAGGGCCCCGTTACATAAAACTTACCATAAATGGTAACTCTGCTATCAATGGTAGCTACCATGGTAACATCACTCAACAGCCAATCAAAATCAAGGTTTCCATGGAAGTTACCATTGATGGCAAAGTTACCGTTAATGGTAAGTTTTATGCAACGGGGCCCAGGACTGTCTTATTCATGGCCTTGAGTAGAGTTATCCAGGTGTTTTCATGTTTTAAATTATTGATTTGTATATTTGGTGTATATCTATCTATAATGTATAATAAGTTTTAAGCAAAAAATAAAAACGATCAAAGAGCAAACAATCTCCAACACCTAAACAGTCATGTTTAACGCAATATAATTGTATAATAAATCATTACATGCAAAGGGGTTTAACATACATGTACTTCACACCAGTTAATCAAACACATCATTTAGAGGTGTCAGGGGAGTCAAAATTGCTGTTACATGTCGTTTTTTCCGAAGGTTCGTTACTCCGACGGTTTGTAATTCCGAAGGTTCAAATTCCGAAAATGAAAAAAAGGTTCATAATTACGAAAATTAAATAGGGTTCGTAATTCCGAAAAAGAAATAGGGTTCGTAATTCCGAAAAGTTATGTATGACTGTATTGCATTTTTGGAATTACGAACCTTCGGAATTATGAACCCTTTTTCATTTTCAGAAGGATGAACCCTACTTCATTTTCGGAATTACTCTCTTAATGTAAAGGAGTGAATTTGCCACTCTACGTTAAGGGTGAAGGAACTTTTACTCCAAATGGAGTGGTAAAGCACTCCCTTTTGAGTGAGCATGCCGATATTCCTTCATCAGCCGTCTCACTCACTGACAGAGTAAACCTGTGTTCCGCTCAATATCGTATTGCAGACAGAATTATTTTCACTCGTGAGCAACTCCCTCACATTTAGAGAGTATGTTGCAATTTTTCGCAACTATCATGACTATCATAACTCTACACTCGAAAAATCAATCTTGTCAAATATGACTAGAATCTATTCAGATTCGACTAGAAGTTACTATTTCCACGGGCACCTGCACTATTCTAGTCAAAACTACCAGATTCGGGTTTGAAGTGAAGAGAATCCTATTCAAAATGAGCAGAATCCTACTAAACATGAACAGAATCCTAGTCAGAATGACTAGAATCTGATTAAGAAAATGTAACCAGGCGATCTGATAAAAAAAACAACTAATTAGAGTGTACTTTGAGAGCCCCAAAACCTATAGTGGCGTATCCAACATGGGGAAGGATTAAGCATACGCCCTCCTCCTCCCCCCCCCCCCCCGTTTGAAGACTCAAGAAAAAATACTAAATGCAATGTGTCTATGGCATGCGTGGCTTTTTCTAAAGCAGATGTTTCTGCATTTATTAAGAAATCAAATACAAACATTGCATACAATAATGATACAAATCAGAATTAATACAAATAAAGTGTGACAACTGAATTACAAAAAGAATATATATATACTTAGATAAAATTGAAATTATGGAGGTAAGTCAATAAATCGAGATAAATGCAGGGGCCAGCTATCATAAGCAAGAATCCTTGAGTGGATAGCAGCCGGGGGATGGGGTTACATGATACCTTAATATACGAGTCGATATTTAGTATGGGGTGTCACGTATAAGGAATAAGATATATTTCCAGAAATTATATAAATTGGAGTTTGTCAGGGAAAAAAAAGTTTAGAAAAGAAGAGAAATTGCAAGTGCGTGCATATGAGTGAGTGCGGGTGAAAAGTGTGCGAATCGTATAAACTAGTCATCTTTACAAATACTTGGATAAAAGGTATTTTTCATTAATGCTTTGAAAGAATAAAGTGATGCAGAATGTTTAATATTGTCAGGTAAATCGTTCCAAACATCTGGGCCATGGTGTCTTATCGATTTATGGGCTAGAATTATCTTGGGGTTGGTTAAATGGAGGTCAAAAGAGTGTCGTGTAGGATAAGATTGAATATTTCTATTGTACGTAAAAATATTCGAGAAAATTATGCCCCCTTCTCACCCCCCCCCCTCACTCCCATCTGAAGAGATTCAATAAATTCCCGGATGCGTACATGTATAAGCAGGGGCGGCTGAACGTCTCTCAAAGTGTGTGTGGGGGGGGGGGGGGCATCAACAAAAATGGGCACTTTGGGGGGGGGGGGGAAGGGCACCTACAAAGGGTGAAAACAAGGCGCAAAATGCCACTTGTGACATTACTATATCGCTACATTCTGATTAATACACTATCGAGGATCATTTTCGACACATTATTGTTTATGTCTTAGTATGGTTCTAGATTAAAATAAAAAATACTTTGCAGTTGAGTGTAATTGTAATGGTCTGATTATTCATTTATGAGAGAGCAAAATATTGAAGATATTTTGAATAGCAGAGATTTTTTCTAATATGATAAGAAGGCAATGGTAAATGCAAGCGAGCGTAGCGAGCGAGCTTTTGAAAATATTTAGAAAAAATTTCCTCTTTCCTGTTATGATTTAGGGGCACTGATCATTCTTGTATAATTTAGGGAATTGTGCCCCTCCTATCCCCTGCTCCACTGTCTTTTATTTTGCTGATATCAGTAGGGGAATTTATTATTATGAAGCCTCTCTGATTATTTGGAGCTAGGTATATGGCTCTTTTGTGGACTCTAGGGCACAGTTTGTAAGCGACATCGGAGTATATAGGTACAAATATATATAGGTATATAGGTAGGGCGCTTATAAGAAGACAAAAGGGCACTTATCAAAATGGAAAATTAGAAAGAAAAAAAGGGGCACTGAGCAGTAGTAAAAGGGGCACTTAAGCATTTATCAGAGGTGAAAAGGGCACTTATCATAAGGGAAAATTGCACTATTAGAACGGAAAATGGGCACAAATAAGAGGAAAACAGGGACATTTGTCAGATTTCAAAGGGGACACTTATCTAAGCTTAAAAGGGGCACTTATCAGAAGGTGAAAAGGGCACTTATTAGAAAGAAGAAGGGGCAGTCATACGAAGAAAAAGTGTCCCTTATCAGAGGTGAAAAAGGGCACTTATAAGAAGGGAAAATTGTACTAATAGAACGGAAAATGGGCACTAATCAGACAAAAAACAAAGGCACAGATTTCAAAAGGGGCAGTAATGTCTGAAGTTAAGGGGGGGGGGGCACTTATCAGAAGGTGAAAAGGGCATTTATCAGAAATAAGAAGGGGTGCAGTTATACGAAGGAAAAGGGCCACTTATCAGAAGTGAAAGAAAGGCACTTATCAGAAGGAAAAATTGCACTATTAGAACGGGAAATGGGCACTAATCATACGAAAAAGGGGAAATTATTAGATTTCATACGGGGCAGCAATATCTGAGGTTAAAGGGGCACTTATCAGAAGGTAAAAAAAGGGCACTAATTAGAAAGAAAAAGGGGCACTATACGAAGAAAAGGGGGCACTTATCAGCTATGAAAAGGGGCACTTTTCATAGATAATAAAAAGGGGCACTTTTGCGGTACTTGAAAAAGTGGAGGGGGGCACAGTGCCCCCCACCCGGGGGAGCGCCGTCTCTCTGTGTAAGCCACTGCACTGACAAATAATGATGAGTGTCAGTACCGTCTATGGTCAATACATACGTGGTGCAAGGCTTTGAAATCTTGATAACGATTTAAGAATTTGTTTACTTAATACGCTAAAAAATTACCATTTGACCTTTCCGACCATCACTGCTTTAGAGTTTCCACACATTGTTATCGCATTGAACTTTTATATCTTGGAGAGAACAAGAAGTGTATAAAGTCATAAGAGCACTTCATGTAACTGGCAAACCTACATGTACATTTTTTATAAGATGGCAAAAACTGAGACCGAGACGAAAGCGCAATTCAATTTCCGTCTTGGCAAAATTGTATCGGATGGGATGGTGGCCTTAGCTATAAACTTTGGAATCGAGAATGGACTTTTTAGTCGTCTCGTTGAGCTTCAGGAAGAAGAAAGAACATCGAGAGAGATTGCAGAATATGCTGGAATGAAAGAAAGGTAGGCTTTGTCGAAAATATCTGCCTTATACTATAGGCCATCGCACCCGTATATAAGATATATGATTTCTCACTTCTACCATATTTGGGGAGATATTGAATTTTGATAGCTCTTCAAGATAAAACATTAAATAAAAAATGCGAGGTATATTGCATAAAGCAGAAAATTCTCTAATCTGCTGCAAAGCGGGAACATGTATCATTGTTCTCTATTATTTCTCTATTATTCATATTCCACATGTGATTTAGAAAAAAAATTAATATTAGAGTTTCGATATCTGACCTCAAATATATAAATTCCTACAAGACCTAGTGACAGAAGAATTTTAAATTGTCTGTTGTCGGCAATAGTGTGGATGAATAAGATAGTGACTTAGAATACACTGTGTTTCTTAAAAAAGGAAACCCAACTTTCTCCAGCAGCAACATTTCGTCAAATGAAAATAACTTAATTTATTGTAATACATCCCCCCCCCAAAAAAGAGGAATTTTATTCCCTTTAATAATGTTATCACATTTGTCATGTTTGTGATGATAGAGCCTGTGATTATTGAACTAAAACAATTTTAAACCAGCAATGCAAAAATTTGTTTTCCCCTAGGCCCCTGGGAGCCGGGCGTACTGGGGGTGCTGTAGGGGGGGGGGGTGCTGGGGATGCTGTAGCTAAAAGTAATTAAAATGAGACCCCAAAACGCTGAGGACCTTTTATTTTTTTTGCTTGTCAGAGATTTTTGTAGTTAAAAAGAGACTCCAAAACGCTGAGGACCTTTTTTTTTCTTTGTTCACAGCACCCCAAGTAACAAAATCGTTCCCAGGCTCCTGATTTACGCACGAGAATGGAATCTAGTCATTGACACAATGAATAACCATTCACTGAATCTCACAATGCTTGGACAGAAAATTTGGAAAGTTGTTGGGGACTAATTTTGGACTCATATCTCATTCAAGGTGCATACATGTTGAAATATGAAAAAGAAAGAAATCATGAAATATAACTTGTCTTTGCTATGCGTCTTTACCAATTTTTTTTCTTTGCATTGTACCTAATGGAATTACACTTTGCATTTGTTCTGTGCCCAAACTACTTTTGACATCGCTCACTTAAAACCTTTCAAATTTATTCATTCATGACAATATCATTACATATGAAAGAAGATGGAATTGAACTTTGACATGACTAATAAGAATCAACCCGGAACTAATTATTTTTCTAGTAATTGATGGGAATAAAAGTTGGGTTTCATTTTTAAAGAAAAATACTGTATAATTATGAAATAACAAAGATATCTTTCCTGGTAAACGGTATTGTTGACGAATGAATGTGCTGTCCTGTGATACTTGTAATGATAACTTATTTTATATTCTACAAAGGCTCTTTACATCAGAAACCACAGTCACATGCAGAATACAGAGCTTTTATAATTATGTTTATTTCAGTAAATCTCAAACGAAACGAATTAGAAGGCTCTGATGCAAATTAATGTTCTATTTTCCCATTGGTTTTTTTTTATTGGATCAGATACGTTCGAGAGTGGCTTGGTGTTATGGTTTCGGCTGAGATTGTGGGTGTAAATCCCACATCGGGGAAATACCGCCTACCAGCTCACAGGGAGGGGGTGATCCAACTTGCATTTAGCCAGCTGATCAATAGGAGCAAATATCCTATTACATACTGATTACATAAGTTGCTTTTACATAGTGGAATAGGTGTATCGTGGTGACTTTGAAGTGCCATTCTTTAGCATGTCTTGCATATGCTGTTTTCGTTCCAATGAGCCAGTTCGTTATGAGTTCATCATACAAATGACCCTGAAATGACCCCAATGTGTATGCGCACGCGCATTCGTTCTGGTGGACGCGCTACTTGTTTAACATGTAAAATCCTACTGATGCGCGCATCGTGGTGCGTACAAAACGGCACACTGCACATGCGCAAATTGTAAATACGAACAGGCTTATTGCCGTCTTTGCGCTATGCATCCTTTCACTATCTCTATCTTTTGTGTCATGTGGATGTGTGCTGTAAAGGGGGGGGGGGTGTTGAAATATGTACATGTATGTTGTCATAGGGCAACATGATAAAGCGCGGGAAATGTGAATTTGATTTTGAAATTGCTAAAACATTTTCGCTTCATATCCACTTATATGTACCAATAAATCAAGTATTGTGTCATACATATAGTTTTCTATTACTTTCTTTGCTTTACCAAACTATACTACATAGAATCTGGAATCCAAGTTCTGGATGTTGGCTGTGGAAAGGGTCTGTCAACAATTACTCTCGCAGAGAATTATCACATGAGCTTCTTCACTGGCATTGATATATCAGAAGAATGCGTCACATCTGCACGCAAGGAAGCTAAAGAGAAGACCCTTCACAACGTAGAATTTCTTCTTCTCGATGTCACGGCCATGCCGCATTCATGGACGGCAAAGTTCAACTACGTTTTTGCGCACGCTGTGATTCACGATCTACCGCATGCGCGTAGGTCATTGCGCGAGATTCGGATGGTGTTGAAAAATGACGGGGCGTTCTCACTACTGGAAGCTAACGCTCATAGCTGCCACGCTGATAACATCGGATCTCCACTCGCTCCGCCGATCTATGCCCTAAGCTTGTTCCATTGCCTCCCAGTCTCATTGAACGAGTATAAAAGCGAAGGTCTTGGGCTTGCATGGGGTGAAGAAATTATATGTAAAGTACTAACAGATTCTGGGTTTCTTGTAAGGAACTCTCATCCTGTTCGTGGTTCTATCTTAAGACATTTCGAATGCGAAAAGGTGATATCTAAATACTAAGTAAAGGCTACAGGTAGTTGGTTGTTGTGGTGGTTTTTTCAGTTTTTCATGGTGAAACGGTTAGAAATCTCAGTCATGGATCCAAAATTTTAAAACAGAAGAGGCACACCGAAAATCTTATACGCGCATGAGATGGCAGATGGCCAAAATAGAGAGATGCCTGCAAAACCATGTGCATATTATGAGAGTTGGCCGAAACATGAGACTTGCCTTTTATGGAAGATGACCAAAACAGAAATGACGCGCTATTTCAACAGGATCCTCACAAGACACCGAGTCTAGACATGTAATAAACAAGATTTGCCTTTAAACATGTCGAACTGTTTTCAAAAACAAAATATCACTTAGGTCATAATTTATGCATCATATACTTTAATTCCTAATACTTAATTATTTACTCAAAAATATGAAAAAAAAAGATGGTTAATAAAATCTGAATCTGAAAAAAAAGTATCACAGGAGGTGAGGTGGTTGTTTTTTTATGGATCTGCGCAGTGATCTCATGTTTCCCTGGCTTAGCATGCTTAGTGGTTGTCGAAATCACCAGTACACAGTTGCGACGATGTCACCAAACGCCTGAACAGCATTCTCTTTTTACGTTAAGTTCAAAAACTCGCTGTCAAGCTCCATCGCATATCGCCATTCGAAGCGTTTTGAACGTTCCAAGTTGTATCATCTTGCAGCGAGCAAATAAAGCCTTGATTAAAATGATGCTTATTGTCATTGTTGTGTACATCATCTGTTGGACACGGAACCACTTTTTCCTATTCATCACAAGTGTGCTCCGCATTCATGACAAGCTGAGAAGAAAGATTTCAGAGTTCTTCATAGCTCTTGCTGCTGTCAACTCCAGCATTAATCCAATACAGAACCGGACATTATTTCGAATTCTTTTAATGACTTCTTTACAAGAATTGGTCCATCCTTAGCAAATAAAATCCCAGATACCCAAATGAGCTATTTACAGTATATGAACGACCCACCTGTTAACTCTTTGTATCTCTATCCTACCTCGGAAAACGAAATTTGTAACATTGTTAGAACTTTTAAAAACAATAAAGCTCCAGGTTTGGACGAATACAGCCCACGAGTCATTAAACAGGTCATATTATTCATTTGTAGACCATTATGCCATATATTCAATCTTTCATTATCAAAAGGAGTTTTCCCAGATGAACTAAAGAAAGCTAAAGTTACACCAGTTTTTAAATCGGGTGACAAGCGTGAATTTACAAATTACCGGCCCATCTCTGTTCTGTCAGTCTTCTCTAAATTATTTGAGCGTATTGTATATAAAAGAACTATTGAATTTCTTGATAAATATTCTATTCTGTATGAAAATCAATATGGTTTCCGCAGGGATTATTCAACATGTATGGCTCTTACCAGTCTTTCTAGTAAAGTAATAGATGCTTTTGAAGAAAATGAATTTGCAATTGGTGTTTTTATAGATCTGTCAAAAGCGTTTGATACGATTAATCACAACATTTTACTATCAAACTGTATCATTATGGAATACGTGGTATAGCTCATAAATGGTTCGCCAGCTATCTAAATAATCGATTACAATGTACTAAGTATCAATCTTCTGTTTCGGAGTTTAAGGCTGTAACGTGCGGAATTCCACAGGGTAGTCTTCTTGGCCCATTGTTATTTATATTATATGTAAATGATATTTATAAATCAGCTGATGAGTTATCCTTCATACTGTACGCAGACGATACAAACATATTTCTCAGTGATTCAAACTTGAAATCTCTTGGTGATACGGTAAATGCAGGTCTTATATACATATGTGAATGGTTTAAAGCTAATAAACTCTCTGTAAATGTAAAGAAATGTAATTATATGATTTTTCACAATGGAAAGAATACAGATTTCAATGATTTCAGTATTGTTCTTGATAATGTCATATTACCAAGGGTAGATAAAGTCAAATTTCTTGGTGTTTATTTAGATAGTTCCTTGTCATGGAAATACCATATTCATGAAGTTGAAAGTAAGGTGTCCAAAAACATTGGCATTATATCCAGACTTAAATATCTTTTACCCAATCACATTCTACGTATGCTATATTGTGCTCTTATACTCCCATACTTTTCATACTGTAATCTTGTCTGGGCTAATTCCTGCAAGTCAAAAATTCAAAAGCTTATGTTATTACAGAAGAAGATCATTCGTATAATATCTGGAATAAGCTATCGATCCCATACTGGTCCCGTTTTTAAAGAAACTAAAATTCTGAAATTCAGTGATATTAATTTGCATCAACAGGGTATTTTCATGTATAAAAGCATGAACAACATCTTTCCAGCGCAATTTAATGTTCTTATCCACTTTCACTGTAACTCGGAAATTCATAGGTATAATACAAGAGGCGCTGCCCACATTCATCTACCTAAACATAGAACTCGAAGATTTCAATACGATATTCGATACTCTGGGCCAAAATTTTGGAACACCTTACCATCCAGCCTGCAGAAGTCGCTTTCCTTGCAAACTTTTTCCCGTAAGGCAAAAATGTATTTAATTTCTAGCTAATCCCCTTTTTTTATTTATATCTGAAACTGAAGTTATACCTTCTTGTAGTATTTTTAAAAAAAAATTTAAAAAAATGACATGTTGTATCACCGCTTATTTCTTTTTATTATTACGTACGTGCCTCAGCTGTTGCTAGGTTGGTCAAATCCTTTTCATTGTATTATGTAACATTCAGGCGAAGCGAAGCGTCGCGCTCGGACGGTGTGGGGGGGGGGGGGAGGGGACCTTTTGTTGTTTGCGGACAAAGGGTCCCCCCCCCCCACACACACACACACACATTTCCAATGTCCGAGCGCGCGATGTTTCCGCCGCCTATGGTAAACATTGTATACTCTTTGGGACAGTGTTGTCGGACGATGTTATTGCTGCTGTTCTTTGCTCATCTTTAATGATATGTATCTGTATCGATATGTATGCTGCCTGTATATATATGTATGTATACTGCAATCTCTGGTGATGCCATCATAGACACAATAGTCCAAAATGCCTGACTCTCTTTTAAGTCCTTTCTCTATATACTGTCTTTTCCTCTCTCTCATCCACGTATTGTTATGTTCTTCAGTGCTCAATGTAATATTCTTTCAGTAACTTGTATTAATTTTTTACGGGCGTTTCCCAACACAAGCTTTGCTTTTCGGGTTTTCGCCTCCTTCTGTTCTCTGAATTATTTACTATGTATATTGTACTATATGTTGACAGCAATGTTACAAATGTATTATCTCGTTTTATTTTACACTGTTCCTGACGAGAAGGAAATAAATGTTAATTTCAATTCAATTCAAATTCAATAATCTATGTACAGCGCCCTCTACGGGGAGTTCCGCCAGTCTGTCAAAGCTCTGTTCGTGGGGGTAAAGTTCGAAGGTTCGATAATGAAATAAACGTTATTACCCGCTCTTTAAAGTTGATATGCAGTAGGATGACGCCTAAATCAAGAAAAGAAATCAAAATATTTAAAGTTGAAAAGCACGAATTAAGGGCTGTTAATTTTATATTATTTTAATTTCAGCACAATTATTGTTTGATCTATTTTGTTTGTATATTTTGTAACCATCGTACAGACATGAATATTTTTTACACATACTGGGATTTTTCGAAGTATGCAGTTACATGAAAATATTTCTAAACGGTAAAATTCGTGGTTCACTTGTTGTTTTTTTTTTTGTTGTTTTTTGTTGTTTTTTTTTTGGCAAAAGGTGGATAGCATCGAAGCCAATTTAAGGGTGCTTCAATTTGTTGAACATGATAGCCAAAAAGCATATTCTCATCAACAAATTAGATGTACTAGTGTACACACACACACACGCACACACACACACACACACCCACACACACACACACACACACACATATATATATATACATATGTGTGTGTTTGTGCGTGTGTGTTGTACACATTTTAATTAGAGATCAGAATATATTAATATTACAAGCATGTTAATCATATCTATCTTTTTGTTTACAAGTGTAATATCCCTTTTCCTAACCAAATTAACTAACCCCCGAATTCTTATGAAATAAATCCCCCATCTCTCTCTCTCACTTTACCCCTCTATTCCCCCATCCATTCCTTTCTTGCTTACCCCCCCCCCCCCCTGCCCTTTTCCGCAACAATATTAGTTTGGAGGAAACGGTACACAAACCAAGAAACCAGGAAAACACTAATGATAGTTTGAAATAAATCTTAATTGAAATAATTTTATTGTGAATTCTTGAAAGTTGAGATAAAAAATAGTATAATCATGCATGAACTAGTTTTCTCCGGTTGTGTACCAGTAAAAAAGTCAGGATATTTTTAGCTCTTTTTGGCAAGACACAGGGGGGGGGGGGGTAACTTGGTCATGCCCCTTAACCCCCATCCATTGACGTAACTGGCAATTATTAGAACACGACACAATTAACAACAATAATATCTCAAAAAATGCAAGGCTTGAAACGTTTAATAAATCTTTGTGGTACATATAATTGTATAGAAAAGGTATTCATTATCTAAGAAGCTTGTATTTATGGTAGTACGAAGACGGAACGACCTTGTCGGTACATGACTCACATCATAGATAGTCACGAACAATACGAGGACAATCAAGACAATCGCTTATGCGGTATAAATAAAAGAAGATCTAAATGGTTAATGCATGTAACCATGGAAACTGCTCACCGTTTTTACGGACATTTCAGCAGACATACAGTGCATCAATTTGGAATGTTTTATGTTCTTCCATTCCACTGGGAAGAAGGGAGGATACAATGTCGTAAAAGTCAGAGTGCAGACAAGCGCTATTTCTTACACTTGTCATGCTTGTAAACAAAATTGAGCCTTTCCTTTCGAACATGTATCTATTTTACACATGGGCAAGTCCGAACTATTTTGTCCCATACGTTATCGAGCTCACTAAGATTTTAGTATTATCTATAACGAACGAGTGTGTTAAACTGATCGTCCTCCTAAAGCTCGGATCAGACAAAATATTAGGGTCGATTCATGTACACACTACCATAATACAATTCCATAATCCTTGGTAACGTATGGAACATAACAATAACAACAGCAAAAATAATAGTAATAATAATGATTACAATAATAAAAATAATAACAATAATAATGATGATGATGATAATAATAATAATAATAATAATAATAATAATAATAATAATAATAATAATAACAACAATAATATTAATGATGAGAATAATAGTAATGATTATAATAATGATAATAACAATAATAATGATAATAATGATAACAATAATAAAAATGATGATAATAGTAATAATGATATTAATGATAATGATAATAATACCCAGGGTAGCCGCATCAGTATTACATACTGTTCTCCCTGAGGGCCCTGCAATCATATTATTACCCCCGGCTTTAGCACGGCAAACGTATATAGCGCTCAATGCCTTCAAGAAATTAATTCTACCAGGCACCCACATACTACACCCGGGTCGAGTATGCAAATGTAGTCTTGCCAAAGGACGTTAGTGCCGTGGCAGGGAATCGAACCCTGTACCTTGTGATCTATAGTATAGTGACTTATCCACGAGACCACAACAGCTCTAATGGTGATGCACAATGTTGAACTATAAAAATTTTGGAAAACCTAGAGGATGACTATATCAGAGACAAGAAGAGACAGGAGAGTATTTTTTCAAGTCTATTCAAATGCATTATTATTCATTGATTAATTAAAAATATGCAAAATTTGACATTTTATTTTCAAAGGCAAACTTTAGACACATTTTAATATTGTGATTGCTGTCCTTGAATAGGAAATTAGGTGAGTTTAGCTTTGTACATTTCTTCATAATATTGCATGGAAGCATCCACGCATCGGATGATGTCACCAGTCAACTGCTCCCGCGAGGGTATGGGATGAGGTGGCATAAAACACGTGCTCTTCATGGCGGTGCCGTAAAAGTAGATGAGGCTGTCCAGGATGCCTTCCCCGGGAGTCTTCCACGATTTCAGGGATTCCGTGGATGATGGCCATTGAAGGAGGGCGTCGGAGTATGGCAAATCGAGAGCGTCTAGAAGACCTTTGAGATGTTTGGAAGGGTTGGATAGGAGATCAGAAGTGTCGATCACTACAGGATTCGGATCGTAATTCTCTTGGACGTACTTCCATAACTCATGGTGATTCTTATACAGGTTCAAAGGATGTATTCCTACCACGTCATCTTCCACGATATTGTACTCTTCTTCAGACTTCTCTAGCACTTTCAACCCGATGACCTGCTTGTACATCGCCTTCCGAAAGACACGAAGATTGCTGAAGGATCCCGAATGAGGAGCACGTGCCGGAAACCTTTCGGGAGGAACTGCCTGAACTGTGGAGTCATGTCATGTGATTGGTCCTTCACGAAGACGTACTTCCCCCTAGACTTCTCCAGTTCAGTCTGGACGTTCGTGAATCTATGGTGATGAAGTGGATATAAATATCAGAATAGTTTCTGTCCTCGACTCTTTGTGACCAAAAGTAGTCAATATCTAAAACCTGGACTTCGGAATATGAAATCAGAAACGTTGGACATATTAAGTCCGTTCCTCCTAGGTCAAGTAGTTATGTAAATATATAGCGATGAAGTTGATACAAATATTCAAATAGTTTCTGTCCTCAAATATTTATCACCAAAAGTAGCAAATTTATCAAACCTGGACTTCGGAGCATGAACAGAGATACATTAGACATATTAAGTCTGTTCCTGCTAGTTCAAGAGGTTATGTAAACCTATAGCGATGTACATGATGTAGTGGATATGAAATAATATTGAAATTGTTTCTGACCTCAAGTCTTTATCACCAAAAGTAGTAAATAAAACCTGGACGTCGGAACATGAAAACAGATAGGGCCTACGTCTGACGGAAGTCAGTTCCTTTTGGTTTAATTGGTTAATGGATTGTACTAACACTGAGGAACCTGAGACTGAATTCTTTTTTCTAATTGTGGGTGCTGATGGTACAAAGTCATGCCCAAAAGTCTGAACAATATGCGACAAGCAATAACAAAATGTAATGGAAAATGGCATCACATCTTATGGATGCCTTGTCACTCCCCCAAATCGATGACAAAACTGACCCCCCCCCCCACTTTATTACTATTATTTTGTAAAACTATTATATTTTACAGAGTACAAAAATAAGAAAACATAATGTTACCTGTTGTCCTGAACCTATTTATAATAGTCATAGACAATGACAGGCACCTATCCCCTCCATTATAAATGTTCTTAATTTTGTATAAATATTGCCCCATTAAAGTGAAGGTTCAGTTCTGGGAAAGGTAGAAAATAATTTTTGAGTTTCTCACTCCTTTAATGTCAGTATGGAAGAACATCATAGTAGTTAAGTCCCCTGAAAAGGATTGCTCTTCAAAAACCCTCATATTCGGAATATGATGAGAAACAGCTGAAATGTTCTGGCCAAACATGTGTATGTAGTCCCATATATACATTTCTATGTGCATTGCATGTGACTCTCAGCAGGATTGAGACAATTCTTCTCGTTTGGGTGATTCCAAAACCTTACAGCATACACCTATTCTTATGTAGACATGATCAACCTTTCCCAATTGATTTGAGACAGTTTCTTTTATTATGTTATCGCATGGACAGAACTCGACTTTATCTTTAAATGGCTAATTTCTTGCTTGAATATTGTAGTAATCTTTAAAAGTCATTTACACCCGTACTTGCTCTAATCATCATAGTTGGAAATTCCATCTTTGAAGGAGAATGTTTGAATGCAATCACAGCTTGAAAACACTTCTCTGATGGCGGGTGTGAAATACTTTGCAGAATAGTGCATGTGTTGCTTTCTGTATCCTCCAATTGTTATTATTATATACAGAAACCTGAACAAATATTCATAAACTACATTATGCCAACTAAGGTTGGATGATAGTGAACTCAGGCGGATAGAGCAAATATTCAACGGGAATTTATATACACGCCACCATTATTCTCTCATTTCCTTTCACATTGTATTTATTTCCACGAGAGTTGTCAAAGCTGTTGTGTATGTTATTAATTGTGAGAAATGAAAATAAGAGAATAATAGTTGCGTAGCTTAAATCAAAGTTCCCCAGAGCTGTCCTCCCTTTTTGAAATTTTTTTTGCAAAGGTTGAAAAAATGTCTCCGCCGGGAATCGAACCCGGGTCGTTGGCTTAGAACGCCAATGCCTTAACCACCAGAGCACGGAGATGGGCCAGTGATTTCGGCGACACCAGATTCAATTGACCTACAGATATTGACAAATCCTCAACCTTATTAATTAATTCCTTTGTCGGGGGCAAAAAATTTCAAAAAGGGAGAACAGCTCTTGGGAACTTTGATTTAAGCTACGCAACTATTATTCTCTCATTTTCATTTCTCACAATTATAATTATTTCCACGAGAGTTGCCAAAGCTGTTGTATATGTTATTTCCTTACAATTGTTTATAATAATATTATTCTAATGTATACATGTATCTCAAAGCATTCGCTTGGATCCAGCTGAGGCATGCGGCTTGTCTTTGTTTAAAACTCACCTGCCCCCGACAAAGGAATTAATTAATAAGGTTGAGGATTTGTCAATATCTGTAGGTCAATTGAATCTGCTGTCGCCGAAATCACTGGCCCATCTCCGTGCTCTGGTGGTTAAGGCATTGGCGTTCTAAGCCAACGACCCGGGTTCGATTCCCGGCGGAGACATTTTTTCAACCTTTGCAAAAAAAAATTCAGAAAGGGAGGACAGCTCTGGGGAACTTTGATTTAAGCTACGCAACTATTATTCTCTCATTTCCATTTCTCAGTATTATAATTATTTCCACGAGAGTTGCCAAAGCTGTTGTATATGTTTTTTCCTTACAATTGTTCATATATATATATATATAGAGAGAGAGAGTTGTTTCAGAGGTTTCTGGTTTTGTTCACATAATAATAATGATGAGATGATAATGATACGCATCAATCCATTTCCCAGCTACATGTACCTTCATAGGGCTTGCGCCTGCAAAATATTTCGGATAGAACTTTATGCATTTGACAGGTTAATGAGGTTCACTGGTATAACTATTCCACGCCTCACAAAAACATTGCATTAGATTTTTTCGCTACAGTGATGTAAAAGAATTTAATAGAGTTCGGAATTGTCTAAAAGCATGGTTGTTTTTTTTTTAAAAGAATACATTGAGGATAATCATCCTAAGCTGTTAAACAAAGAGAACTGCAGAATTGTGCATATTTTAAAAATTATTATCATCATCATTACAATTATAATTTTCATTATCATTATTATTATTATTATTATTATTAGTAGTAGTAGTAGTAGTAGTAGTAGTAGTAGTAGTAGTAGTTGTTGTAGTAAGTATAGTAGTAGTAGTGTTAGTAGGAGTAGTAGTAGTAGTAGTAGTAGTAGTAGTAGTAGTAGTAGTAGTAGTAGTAGTAGTAGTAGTAGTAGAAGTAGTAGTAGTAGTAGTGGTAGTAGTAGTAGTAGTAGTAGTAGTAATATTTTTGTATCACCATTATAATTGTTATCATGATCATGATCCACATTAATATCATCACTTTTTTTTACTATCATTATCATCATTATTTTTATCACTATTATTATTGTCGTCATCATCATCATCATCATTTGCGTGTTATAAAAAATAAAAATCTGTCGGCATTTTACAACATGAGTACATAAC
This sequence comes from Heliocidaris tuberculata, assembly GCA_025618425.1. Taxonomy (NCBI): domain Eukaryota; kingdom Metazoa; phylum Echinodermata; class Echinoidea; order Camarodonta; family Echinometridae; genus Heliocidaris; species Heliocidaris tuberculata. The sequence continues at coordinate 25,440,100 of CM046850.1, forward strand.
AACCAGTTTATATCCTTGTCGGTAAATTTCAAAAACTAAGAATTTTTTCCCCCTCACTTTCTGAAGAGGCAGATCTGGCCCACCCGCTCCCATCATTCCGATGGTCCTTAGACTGCCATGTCGATACTTACGGTAATCGTTTCGGATTAATTTTTGAGTTGGTGAATGCTCCCGTGATCTGAGCAGCCTGTTCAAACAAAGCCTCATTTACCTCGTAAGTCATGAGTAGCTCTTGTTGGGTTTGATTGCGAAGGCCAAGCCAAGATACATAGGCATAACCATACGGCTCGAATTGGACGTTGAGCCCTCCAATGAAGCTGACACACTTGGTGAGGACGGTCGACATCGTGCGCGGTAAACTCCACACGATAACGCGAGCGTCGGGTTGCGAGTCTATATGGTCCGAACGCATCTCCATTTTGAATTCCAAGAGAATGAGAAATCTCGCAAAGTTGATGAACCTACCACTAACTACATGTGCATCAAGTTTTAAGTCACCTCTTTACAGTAGGCCTAAGGAAATATGAATTTAGATAAAAGAGGGGGGGGGGGGGGGGGGGGGTAAAGTAATGATACTTTACTTAGAAGTGGGTGTAATAAGTATGGCTGAATATTGTTAACTTTGTCCCTGTTGTGTGTTGGGTAGGCTGCTAGTAGATATGAAGGTCAATCTTTTTGAAAAACATTTTTGAGTAAGAAGAATTATATAATATTGAATGGCCTTGAGTGGGATACAAGGATATATCGCACGAGCTATGAGCATATTTCACGAGTCGGCACGACGAGTGAAATATTTTCAAAGCGAGTGCGATATATCCTTGTGTCCCACGAAAGAAAAGCCATTCAATATTATTATTATTAATTGTATGATACCTAGTTCCTCAATTTTCACCATTACATGTCCTTATGTTTTTTGTATTGACTTCGACATAAAACAAAGGTAGAAAAAAACATTTTTGTCCTTACCCAAGCATCTTGCAAGAGCTGCGCGCATACATCCATTGTCTTAACCTTTGCGTATTTAAGCGCGTATTCACTTTTTTACGCGTCACGCGCACCCCAAACCATGAGATATGGAGATATATTGCACGGTCATCCGGGTACTTTTACACAAACCATGAGATATTGTTTTAAAATTGCACGGTCATCCGGGTACTCTTGCGCAAACCATGAGATACGCCAATTTTTCTGGTCGCCTGAAAACCCTTCATACAAATAATAATAAACAATATTACATTGACAAACTTGAGGGGGGAGTCTGCAACCCCTCCCCCCCCCCCCCCCGTCCACCGCTTCCTAGGCGTGTGATTACACCAAACCAATTCTGTGCGTGCTTTAATATTCGTTGACTTGATGTATGTTTTTCCGAACGTTCTTTTATCAAAGTGGTATATAATGAATGAGTTGGCATGAAACTAAATCGGGACGAGGAAGGACATCTTGCATGTGGATGATGCGGATCCGTACGAAAAATCATTAAGATGTAGTGAGAGGGGGGAAGGGAGAGAGAGAGAGAGAGAGGGGGGGGGGGGGGGGTGGCGGACGGGTGTGACAAAGAGAGGGGTATAGTGAATGGGTTGGTGTTGGCGTTTGTACGTGAGTGGAGAAAGAGAGTGAGTGAGGGAGATAAAACCGCAAAAGCACCACACACACACACACACACACACAACAAAAAAAAAAGGTGGGAAATAGAGATTAGTGGTGTGTGGGAGGGTGTGGGTGTGCGTGTGTGTGAGATAGAGAGAGAGAGAGAGAGGAGGGTGAAAGAGATAGGGCTAGAAGGAATTTGTTAATGTGGGCTTGTGTGTGGAAGGAGAAAGATATTGAGTGTGGGAGAAATAAATAGAAAGAAAGTGGATAGGGAGATGCATACTTTTTTAGGGATCGATATGTGTGCGTTGCAGTGCGTGTCTGCGTGTGCGAGAAATAGAGCTTAAGAGAGAGAGAGAGAGAGAAAGAAAGAGAGTGAGAAGGCAAGAGAGACGAGAAGGCCCCAATCAAGCCCCGCTTGCTACTAAAGTGATGAAATGATTATTAAGTCACCACAACTGTTTATTTCGCAAGGTCTTTTCTCTCGTCCCAAAATCGTTGTCATGGTAATACATATTAAACAGTGATCTGCGCAAAATTTTCAGTTATCATATAACATTGGTGTACTCGGCGGAAATCAAGACCTCGGATGCTAACAAAATCACGTCTTGATTTGTTCTGGCCTAAAAAAAAAAACACAAGGGCAACTAAAATATAAATAAATGTAAAAAACAGGGATTGTTCATTTGAAGACTAAGCTCGCGACTGCACGGTAAAAGTAAGAAATATATTATTTGTGAACGACTTTATTCATGTTATTATTGTGTTATTCCCATATGGAAGACGATTACTGAAATACAATGTTGGTCATAAAGATGGAATAAAATATTTTGACATGATTCCACAGTTTCTTTGGTATTTGACAGTCTACGTGTAAACAAAAGGGTAGTTGAGTGATTACATAACTTTTCCCCATTACACAGGTGATATGATAAAATTGAAAAAAGTGTGTATTACGTAATAATTTGTTGTTGTTGTTTTTTTGTTAGGGACTATGCAAGCCCATGCATGTGATATTCTGTCCCTTTCCCTTATTCAGCGCTGTGTTTAACGAGGCTGTCTTTTCGAGTTCCTTGTACCGTTTGCAAGAAAAATCGGTAGAGACGTCCAAGATTAACCACGATGATCGCCAACTGTTGAATCTCTGCCGCAGAAACCGGAAAATGCCGGCGAGTCGTCTTCGTCGCTTGTGGGGGAGACATCATGGGATCAACGTTTCCCGGTCAACCGTTAATCGGTGATTGCTCCAACATGGTTACCGAGCACGACGGTTGACTAAATGTCTATGCCTGGCCGTTCGCCACAGAGTTGCTCGTCTTCGTTGGGCTAGGGAGCACAGAAGGCTTCATCCTAGCAATGGCGACATGTTGTCTTCAAGGACGAGGGCCGCTACATCCTTGACCGTACAGATGGGAGAGTTCGTCGATTTTCCGGGAAGACCCTTCGTGATGACTGCATCCACGAGACGAATCAAGGTGGTGGCGGTTCAGTGATGATATGGGCCGGCATGCATTATGACCACTGGTGGTTCCGGACGGAAACGTCAACGCCGTCGTGTACGGGGATATCTTGGAGTACCACTGCCTTCTACATGCAAGACGAATGTATGGACACAAATTCCGACTACAGGACGACAACGCTAGACCGCACAGGGCCGCTGCAGTGAGGGAATTCCTTCAGGCAGAGGGCCGCGTGGAGCAGTTGATATGAACCCCATAGAGCATGCATAGGATGTCCTAGGCCGAGCCATCAACGACAGAGATGTTATTCCTCAAACTTTGCAGGAGCTGGCCGACGCTCTGAGGGAAGAATGGGATGCTATGCCTGTTGACGTCATCTAAAAAGCTAGTGGACAGCATGCCACGACGTCTGCATGCCCTGATTCGTGCCACGGGTGGACATATCCGCTATTAGTGACTGAGTAACAAGAAGGACTCTACTGTAATGCAAATTGATCCATAAAATCACAAAAAATAACATTTTCTGGAAGTCTGTGTGATGTAATGTGATACTTTGTATAGTAGCTGCGCTATATAAATGGACGTATTATTTTTATATTGTTATAAAACTTACAGCGATTTAAAATAAATGTGTCATGATTCTTAATTTATTGTCTATTGTCGTCATTGTCGTTTTACGCTTAAGACACCAACAGATTTATAACTGATAAAAATCACTTTCAAATGTGCGTAAGAGACCGGCAGAATAATAACGTAAAGTGGTTATATCCATAAATGCAACCTTTAATTTAGATTGAAATAATGATGTTATGAAAATTAGTTGAAAAGTAGAATATTCAATCTACATGACCAACAGTGTATGAAAGGAATGCTTTTCCATTTCACATATCTTTAGGACTACATTTTAATCTGGAAAGACATTATGACCACAATATTTTTTTTTTTTTTTTTTTTTTTTACGAAATAGACCGTAAAGGTGATGTGATCCAGTTTACTAGTTATCTTATATTATGCAAATTAATCTCCTGAAATTTTCTGTGTATTGTAGTAACTGCACTGATTTCCTTTTTCTTTAACCTTTGTTTACGTACATTTTTTTTCCTACCCAAAATGTGTATGTTTATATTGTACCCTATAATCACTGTTCGTATTGTATCCTATCACTACGTTTTATATTGTATTCTATTATTATTGCAAATGTTTGTATCTCCAGTGGAAGAAGAATTTCCAGTATTGCACAATAAATGCATACTCATACTCATACTCATACTCTCTAAGTGTAAAAGAGTGAAAAAGCACCCAAAAGAGAGTGAAAATCCACTCTCACAAGGAGTTAAATGAGGGACAACCCCTTTTCGAGTGAAAAAAGAGTGGTCACTCGGCATGCTCACTCAAAATGGAGTGCTTTACCACTCAATTTGGTGTGAAAGTTCCCTCACTCTTAATGTCGAGTGGCAAATTCACTCCTTTACATTTAGAGAGTATATGGGCATTCATGTATATGTAGTTTTAAGTGCAGAGCTGTGCAGTGTCGTGAGAGTGAGTGAATATTTAGTAATTTTGTGATGGTTCCAATACATCATGACAGAATATACTTTTTATTTGATATTTCATTTGTTGTAACATACGTAGAGCTCGCTTTCAAAAACACATTAATTTGAAAGGTAGCTTATCAATTTCATTATACAAACATTCCTTTAAAGCTGCAAAAAGCAATAAGTTTCAATTTTATTATTCATATTTCGTTCATCAATATGATAAACATAACAAAGAGGATAGATGATAGTTCTAAATTTAAGTCCTGTTTCTGAACACATTATTGTTTGCCCTATCTATCGTCTTTTCTTTCTTTTCTTTTCCACATACGAATCATCCCTATTTTACACTATAGCTTTTTCCTAATTATCATGTTTATTGTTCGTTTATCCATAAATACTGGACCTTGCTATTAACTCTTGGCATTAATTCTGTGTTCACAGTGATGCAATAAACCCGAATTACAGCTACCAAGGTGAATTTCAAATAGATACACCCCTAAACAGGGGGGGAGGGTAAGATCTTGAGGCGGGTATAGTATGGTCAGAAAGAGGAGATGTAAATACAGATAGACCGTTTTCATAATGCAGTCAATTATGTACACGCTTGCCCAGTAACAAAATATTATATTCACTTGTTACAAAGTATGGTACTTCAATATCTAGAATGCATATTGCATGCATTAATAGGTAATGCTAGGTCGGACGAACATGGCTCGTCCGAGCTAACAACGTGTAATGTATGTAATTAGCATTCTGTTTATTAAATTACAAGTATTTGTAACAGGTGAATGTAAGAATCAGTTACTAGAGACTTGAATAAGATGGAGGCATTAAATTTGAATATACGTGTATTACGATGACGTCCTTTTCCCGGTAAGCGTAGTCTAGATAGCCACTAAGTTATATGATCTCAGGGGAGATTGAAGAAGACGGCTTATTGGGTTGTAAAGCCTTTCTGCCCAGTCATGCACAAGGTTTGAAATTGGAAATAGACCATGATTTTGCTTGTGATTGAAAGTTCTCTACAATGCCAAGTTTGGATTGGCTACAAAACCCAAAGTCTTCATGTTCTGAGAATGGAGTGGTGTGTACCTGTACCCCCCCCCCCAAGTCATCATGTGACATTATTTATTTTTTTAAATTAATATTTCTAACATTGAGAAAATGGAAAAGAATCTTTCTTAACTGAAACCCTGACTAAAACCCTCAAATTTTATGATACATTTTAGGAGCAAAAAAGACCATGAGCGCCCAGCAGAGGCGAATACCCCCATTATACCAGAAACCGTCATCATCATCATCATCATCATCATCCCCCACAACCACCATCAATTTTATCAGTCCTTTCCATCTCTCCCTCGGTCATGACAAGAAATGATCGCCCCTGAAGTGAACACTTCTTCGGATGCAGTGTAAACGCATCTTAAAAGGACCTGTTGTAACAATCTTGAGCTCATTATCAATCCAGTGACTATGTACACTACGATTTACTGTCAGCTGATTGATGTCTCCAAAAGCTGTATCTATATACATGTATATATATATGATTCATTTTAGTCCGCAAACAATGCAAAACTGAGGAATAGCTCGGGGCACCACGTCACGCTAATCTAATAAGTTTTCTCTTCTTCAGAAAAAAAGGTAACACCTCACCTTCATATTTGTATTATCTTACCGACCCAGATCTTTCTGTGCAACATCAAATTATTTGCCACGACGTTTGGAGGCGAGAGCACATCAGTAAACAGAATTTTTGTAGCATTGTGTATACTTGTTGGCGGGAATGCGTGGGCACCGGGTGCACGAGATGGATTGTTAAAATGGGGAAGACGGCCGTCATTATGGATATACGGTTGCGACATCATCAAGTGTTATTTGGATAGCAGTTCAACGGTACACTGCAACAAATTAACACGTTTGTATCTCCCTCGCTCAAATCATTCAGTCGGAGAGGAAGAAATGGTGAGATATTAATTCCTCGAGCGACACTTCTTCCTTATAAGTCAGTGGATACAAGATGGGTCAACACACACAACAATATATACAATGATGAGGGGATGGATAGGTTTATTACGCTTATTCAGACGGGTGAGTAGTACCTCATTTACATTTAAAGCTTTATACCTCGCCTGCATGGTAATAGCATGCATTCTATAATAAGTAATTTATTTATAGGAATCATTTTTTTCAATTTGATTTGACTTTTATTTGATTGTAAACTAATTTTACAAACAAACATCAATGCAGAAAAAAATATATCTAATTTCTAGTGCCTCAAGAACATACTTGAACACTGTTATTGCATATTAAGGATATTAGTTTATCTTGATTGGTAATAGAAATATGTGCCTCCCCCCCCCCCCCCCCCATTTGGGCAAGAACAAATCTTTTTAGATAAATCTGCTAACCTTTCTTTGATTTTAGTTTGTTTACAATATTTAAGTTCAATCTCCTCCTTGAAACTGATTTAATTGCTTTATTGATTGCCATTATTGATCCGACAATTCCTTGTATTACTGTGCGTAGGTTTGGATCGGAAGCTGTTGAATAATGCATTAAAGTTCACTGCACGTTCCTCTATGTCTTTTATTATATTTTAAATCCCTGACTCTCCAATGTCTTTCATTTCCAATTATCAAAAGTAATTTTTTCATCGATTTTCTACCGACCTATTTGTTACAAGCTACTTGTTGTTATAATTTTATGTTGTAAAGCGCCTTGAGCATTTAATCAAAATGGATAATGGCGCTATAGAAATCTTATGTATTATTACTATTACTAGATTTATCCTTTATTTCAGCGATAACGATTGGGCGATTCCTTTTAAAAAAAGTCAAATATGTTGACATTTTTTTTGTCGCCGACTAATCATGAGAGTAATTTATGAAGGTGCAGTTAAGAAGAACTACGAAGGTATGAAATAAATTGCTAATGATTATTTACCATTCATGGTTAGAAAGGTTTGTAATTAATATGATAATTTGATTAAATTGTCTTTTCGGATAAAATGCCCCTAACCCCCCCCCCCAAAAAAAACCCAAACCAATATATATATATATATATATATATATATATATGTATATATATATATATATATGTATATATATATACATACATACATTTAAAGATATAAATTGAATAAACAGATTTTTTTTTTTAATCATCAGTTATTTGTAAAGCCGTGAGGTGGAAAAATTCTTTCTTATGTTTACTTTTCCGATGAGGAATCACTTCAATTGTTTTAAAGGTACTCTCTAAAATTTTGACTTGGTCATGAGGAAGATTATTTAATCGTAATAACAGAATAACAAAATATAAGAAAAGACTTCACTGAAAGATAAAAAGAAATGTTGAAACGTAAGAAATGGGTTGTTTTGAATAATAATACTAATTATCTGTTATAACTGAATAACTAATGAATAACTTTCAAACCACATAATAACATGAGAAGTAAATTTGAAAGAACTTATACCATTGTCACGATTATCCTGCTCCCGAACACTTTGTAGACTTATTCTTTCAATAAGAAAATATTTGCATCATCCTTCTTCAAAAAGTACATTTAGTTATTAGGTCATAGATAAGTGCGTGATCTTCACTATGATAATACACATACATATAAATATGTACTGAAATACATTGCGAATTTGTTAATCTACGTAAATTGCTATAATTGAATCGCTATATAGTGTTTATATTTAATGCATTAAATATAAAACACAATATAACGATTCAATATTTCTATATAGCGATTCATTTATAAGAAGCTACATATTTTATGCATACATTAGAAATCCCTTTTATCCTATACATCTATTTCAACATAATAATAATAATAATACTTGGACCATACGGTGCTTTATCCTGTGGATACTAAGCGCTGAATATTCTTATAATATTCCTGTTATAAAGAAAGAAAAGTACATTTAACAAATGTAGGCTCACAAGAGAGTTGCGTCAACGTCGATAATAAATTATGTAACTGGCTATACGAGTTGTATGCGAAGAGGAAGATTTTTTACGAGGTAATTTAACCGTCGTGTATTCACCGTCGTAAAGAATTTATTGTGCGGTGTTACAAGCAGTTTAGTTTACTGTTGTATGAGACATGTGTGTGGGAATATTTTGACATGCGTAGGCAGTAGGAAGGTATCCTCAGCAACAGAAAATGCAAATGACATACACATATATATCATTCGCTTGGATGTCTTGATAAGCAAGGATGAGATTAACTGATTGAAAAGGTATAATGAAAACCACATTGCAGCTCAAAATATGAATTACATGGAATTCACATCGTGAAAAATACATTATGAATAAATATCAGCTATAGTAAAATAAGGAGAGAGATAGACAGAGAATCGGAGAGAAAGGAAAAGAGAGAAAGAGAGAGAGAGAGAATGTGAGAAAAATAGAGAATAGAGAGAATGTGACAAATACAATGTACGTAGATGTATAGGGATAGAGAGAAAGAGAGAACCTGAGGAAGGAATGTGATTCTGTGTGCGCGATTTGATGTGTGGGTTGGTGCCTGTGTGAGGTAGGAGTTGTAATGCACCAAATAAGATTTACCCTAAAATCTTGTTCCTATTTCGTTCATACCAAACGGTAAGGCTCGGCTCTGTGGAAGTCTATTCTTGGTTTTCCATAGAGACAGTTAGCCAAAATCTAGTGTATAATTCTTTGATGTAATTCAAACATTTATACGAGAGCTTTCATTTTTACCACCATCTCTTGCAAATCTTAGAATTATATTTCCTTTCGTAAGTATCAACTTGTCTACGGAGTTTCATAATTTACTGTTTGTGCTCTATATATATATATATATATATATATATATATATATATATATATACATATTTATATATATATATATATATTATATGCATATATATTTATATATATATATATATATATATATATATATATATATACATATTTATATATATATATATATATTATATGCATATATATTTATATATATATATATATATATATATATATATATATATATACATATATATATATATATATCTATATATATATATATATACGCACACACACATACACACACACACACATATTATTGTTATGTATTTAATAGAGTGTCCGAATGCAGAATGTGTTTTTTTATTGGCATCAATAGAAGCCCATACTTAATTCCAATCTGTTGATAGGTATGCTTCCTCTAACACGTGATTTATCAAAGCTAAAATCTACGGTAGATATGGAAGGCTTACTGATGACAGGTGATTTCGAACGTAATGATTACACCGTGATTGAAATCCTTTTTCTTGATTATCAAATCTCCGTTATATCTTTACTCACCTTATAATGTAAAGTCATTTTGATCCTTAAAGGGTATTCTTATGTATTTTTAAAGAATATGGAAAGATGATCGCAGAATAGATTTATATTCTGTTTCGAAGATTTTGAAAAAAGGTAATTATTGTTTATAATAACATTTCCTAGAAATTAAAGAAAAAATCTGTATGCGTATCATTTATTCAACCATTCATTAAAAAAAAGGGCACAGGTACAATATAACACAGCAAGAGAAAAGTACATGAAAAGAATGCGGAAAGATCATGCAAAAGGACTTGTAAAAGGATTGGGAGCAACAAGTGTGTCAGGGTGCACAAACGTGAAATATAACATTGTTCCAGGAGGCATGTGCTCCCACACATGATCTCCCAGTACATAATAACATCTCTATACATAAAATATTGCACAGTATATACCATCTAAATTATGCCACAAATACATGTAGCCCAAAGTAGTTGATTCAAATTTACCTTAACAAAACAAGGCTGAGAAGAGTCAGCAAGAGTTTTGCGACAGAGCTGTAATCGGTAATGTCTTTTCAGAATGTGTAGTATTTCGTGCGTTCCTACATGTTCTAAGAGCATTCTTATTATGCATTATTCTGTACAATCATCAAAATGATTACCTGGAAATGCGGATGTATTTTTTTTCCATGGTGGGAAATCTGTCAGGAGGGGCAAATTGCCCCTTGCCCCTCCTTCAAATATGCCAGTGATAGTGATGAACGACACATGCGAACCAATCAGCCACATCATTGCACTCAGTGTGGATTTCACCTTGACAAGCTGGATGTGAAGTAGTAAACGCTTTTATGTATGTTCCATATAAAGCTCAGGGCCCAACTCCCTGATAAGCGATAACTTTCACTATGCTTAGATGATTAGAGGTACCGTCCAGCAAACTGTTGTCTGTAATGACGACATATACATCGAAAGTGTTTTAGATGTCAACGTGACTAACACACCAAAGACCAAGTCATATACAATTGCAAATTCATTTTACCCATCCAAATGTCGTTTGTGGAGATTCATGATGCCTTTGTCTCCGGACAATCGGCGTATATATATATATATATATATATATATATCTACCATTTATTCCGCATTTCCCCTATGGCTGGAAAAAGCGTTATATATATATAACGTTATATATATATATATATATATCTATATATATATATTTCATCAAGTATTTCTCCGAAACCAAAGGCGCGGTATAAGACTGCATTTTAAAGTTGTAAATATTCGGACAAACGCCTCCTCGTATTTCGGAGAGAGTATCTTTGTATCTAAAACAAAGTTAACTAGTATATGTTATGAAAAGGTAAAATTATCACTATAAAAAAAAATCGTCATAATGTTTGCCCACTCGCTTCGCTTCCTCAAAAAAAAAAAAAAAATAGAAAAAAAAATTGGAAAATTGATATTCGGGCAAGAGGTGTCAGCTGACCTGGCAAAGTTGTGCCCGTACCCCTTTGTACGAAAGTACACATCATTATTGTAATATTAGACAATCTCAGTCAACTCCACCCTCCCCCGCTGTAAACGATGACCTTGGGGCGAAATTTATCTAATATTCTTTCCCAAGAAGTTTTTGGAACTGATTTATGTGAAATTGGTCAACCCTTTTCATGTTTTACTAAGAATGAAAGAGTAGATGAAAATAACCTTTCAATACAGTTACAGTTGTAGTTATCGCTTTCGGGGAGGTAGGACCGGTCCCTTACCCCTTTTCGAGGCATTCATCAATGTAATGGACACCGGTAATGAACCGCCATCCCATCCTTATCCTTTTTTGTATCCGATGGGGATATTTATTAACAGAACACGAGTCGCATGGATGCTGAACAAGTGTAGAATGATACGTGGATGAGAGAAATGTTTCAAAGGCCATGCACATTAAAGGGAAATCCAACCCTGAAAGCAGGTTTCTCCGAACGAAGACAGGAAAAAAAATCAGAAAAACAGATTTGCGAAAGCTTGCATGATCAAATTGGATAAATATTAAAGAGCTACAAATTATTAAGTTTTCTTCAAAGCCAAAAACTGTTCTTCAACGGGTTCGTGAAGACCAGTTGAAGAGTATGATTTAATGTTCTAATCTTTCAAATGGTGTTCGCAGAATAATGCATTAAACCAATTTATCATATACTTTAAAAAACCTTAGTAAGAAATGAAATAATGCATGAAATGATGCTTATTGTTGGAGTTGATAAATCATTATTGAGTTCAAATAGAAAAAAAAAGGTGAGTGGATACTCGGAATATTCGCTCTTACAACCATCTTAAAGTGTTTGTCTGCGAATGGTAAGACCGCGAAATAAGTCAAAATTGAAAAGAAATGAAACGCTTCCAAAATCTAAATCTGAAAAGAATTCCCTCAGTGATGAAATTGTGATTAAAACAAAGAAAAACAGAAAAGGAGATTAAAAAAAAACATACAGGCAGACCAACTATGTAATCAAATAGGTAATAACATTTTGTTCTCCAGGGAAGTAATTGAATAATTCAAAATGCACATAGGTATGGGTTATGTCGTGTTTTTGTTTGTTTGTTTGTTTGTTGTTGTTTTTTTTTGTTTTTTGTATGTTTTTTATTTGGTTGTTTTTTATACGAAATTTTAGGACCGCTTCAGCTGAAGAGAACATCATGATGAATAATGAAAAATAATGCTACTACTTCACTATATAGCCAGTAAAAATACAATAAGATGAATATCTAACTGAATTTGAACGTTATCTGAAAATGAAATCTTATATAAGGACGTTTTCTGACGAATTATATAAAATATTTCAATGATTAAAGTGTTAGGCAGATATAGAATGTGATAATCACAATTGAAGCTTTAGTAGTCAGTTGATTTGCATTCTTTTGTATGTTAACGTTTGATTAAAAAGAAAACGCTATGCATAATTCATTAACATGAGAAGACTGCCAACATTTTTTTTTAAAAGTAGCTTTCCTTCTTGTCCGATAATGGTATTATCCAAATTGATCTCGGCCCAGAGTTCATTGGCTAGAATTTAGTTCATGCGACGTATGCTCTGGCGACAACTGCTTCGTGGTCGAAATCCTACGCTCACCGTATTCGTAACATCAACCTTGGATCAGAAACTACACCTTATCCTAATTGTAAATCTAACCTATAACCCAATTGCAACCCTAACCTTAACCCAATGTATACTCAGCAAAAACAGAAAGTGGACACTCTTTATTGTTCAAAGTTTTCATAAAAAACCGTCAATGAAATATAATAAAATATATATCTAATTAAAGAAAAATTAGTACACTACCAACATCAATTAAGATTAAGTATTGAACTTTCAAGCTTGGATGGGTACATCAGTTTATCCATTTAGCCATTCAAACGTGAATAGCTAAATGGATAAATTGATGTGCCCATCCAAGCTTGAAAGTTCAAAACTTGGATGGGCACATCAATTTATCCATTTAGCCATTCAAACGTGAATAACACGATAAAAACTACTTTCGAAAAATAAACTCAAGGGCAATTTCAAAGGCCTATTGTACTGCCCATAGAAATCAGGTTCGGATTACGTAATACGCCATTGTAATGTTCGCACATTTCTAAAGGTGACAGACAGGGCTATTGAAATTGTCTTGAGTTGATTTTGCGAAAATAGTTTTTATCGTGTTGAATTAATGTGCATCTGCAAGATATTCTTGTTCAACAATGAAAACCGGAAAATGAGAAACAGTGAAGAGGATTGAGCTCTGGATGTCAAGTGTGGTCTCAGAACCACATGGTTTTGACAAGCACAACCACAAGTTCAAGTGTTTCTCAGGATTTTTGTTTTTATTGTTTTGATGTGACTTTACAAGATGGAAATGCTCATCAACATTTGAATGGCTACTTGCTCTATTTTTTTATTCTTTTTTTTCTTCTAAATCAGACCTTCTAACGGTTAAATTAATGTACCCATCCAAGCGTGAGAATTCAGAACTTGATCTTAATTGATGTTGGTAGAGTATTAAATCTTCTTTAATAATAGATGTATATTTCATTATATTTTCATTGACGGTTTTTATGAAAACTTTAAACAATAAAGAGTGTCCACTTTCTTTTTTTGCTGAGTTTATACTGGGTTAAGATGAGGGTTGCTATAGGATTATATGTTAGGTTTACGGTTAGGATAAGGTGTAGTGTCTGGTCCAGGGTTGATGTGACGAATAATAATATTAATAATAATAATAATAATAATAATAATAATAATAATAATAATAATAATAATAATAATAATAATAATAATAATAATAATAATAATAATAATAATAATAATAATAATAATAATAATTAAAAAAAATCATAATAATGACAATAATAAATCATCTATTGAGCGCATATATATTTCATTATAGTTTATTGACGGTTTGTATGAAAATTTGTAACAATAAAGAGGGTCCTATTTCTTTTTTGTAGAGTGCATTTTACGGCATTAAAGCCCGGAGGAACTGTCGCCAGAGCAAAATAATGTCGGAGCACCAGGATTTAGCTTATGTGTCTTGCCTGGAAACCATATTAGCAGCATGGGTTATTTTTAACCATTTTGGGGGTTTTTAAACGAATGTTGTCCTTTGATAGAATGTACACTCTTTAAAACTGCGTTGTTTCTATGGAAAAATAGACATGTCGGCTTTTTGCGCGAGCTCCTCGCGCTTGTCCATATAATTGTGTATTAAATAAGAAAACCTGCGGCGAATTACTCAATTATCCAAATGGTACGTTATCGAGTACCCAGCCTATGAGGAAACTCTTGAAAAAACAAAACAAATGTCTACCATGGTGAATAACGTTCTTAGCACCAGACGTTATACTGTTAGACGACAGTTGACAGACAATAATTGGTGCTATTTCTGTCTCGTAATGGCGTAGTCATAGGAGCTCGATTTCAATTAAAGCGTGTCATCTAGAAACAAAATAAATTCCCTCTTAAATGGTAACAGACGTACAAATAATTTGTTCGGTGGTTAGTTTTAATGCTATATACACACACATCAAGAAATCTACATGATTTCTAATATTTCACATGTCAGACTCTGATTATTTCCAGTAGAGAAAATGCAATAAAATTTTAACAATTCACAGGCATAATTGTTTTATAGGTAAGTGCGAAAAGAATTGAGGGGTCGATGGAAAAAAAAAATGGAACAAGTTAAGAAAGAAAATGAAGAGAATGAGAATAGAATGTTCAAATCAAACATCTATAATAACTGGTATAATTTTAAGTTACACCTAGATTTATTAAAAGATAGAAATTTAAAAAATACAGTAAATTACAAGCAGATGCAGGATTCTCTGGATGTTCTCGTAGGCTGTGGGTTTTCGTGAACCCTCAGCCCCACTAGCGTAGCCAGGGGGGGGGGGGCAGACTTCCCCCTGACAATTTTTGCCAAAAAAAAGGGTTATCGGATTCATGAAAAATTCTCTATAAAAGGTCCCCTCCAAGAGTGGCGGATTTGGGGGGGGGGGGGCAATCCCGGCCCATGCCCCCCCCCCTCTTTTGAAAGAAAAGTTCAATTCAATTCAATTCAATTCAATTCAATTTCGGTTTATTAATATAAAATACACAATGGAGTAGTCCAAGGACTAATAGTGCAATGTTTACATAAAATGTCCATCAGAAATAGGAATAATTATATACGATTAAAATTATTGGATAATTAAAATCATAATTATTTTTTTTTAAAGTATGCATTGTGCCTCCCCCCTTTTTTTAATTGTGCCCCCCCCCCTTTAGAACTGATAACCCTTTTTTTTTCTTTCTTTGCTTGTCAGAGAATTATGGAGGAAAACTAGGCCCCAGAAAATCTTATTACCCCCCCCCCCCCACACACACACACACACACACACACACTGAGCGGCTTTTGGAGGCCTGGCGAGAGGAAAAAACACGAATCTCCCTCCAAGCACTTCCCCAAAGTTGACAACCTTCCATTTGTGTGCTCCCCCCCCCCCCCCCCCTTTACCAAATCCTGCATACGCCACTGCTCAACCCTCTCTGTCGGTCTACTGGGATGGGTAGTCTAATGACATAATGGCTTTGGGTTTACGCTTCTTAGCCACAAAGGTTTTTGATCTTTCACGTCCTTTATCAAATAACAATACAAAATAAAATTGCTGGTTGTAAACAAAATCAACTCTTAATTAAATTAAGAATTCGGTTATATATTTCTGATGTGAGGCATTACAAAATCATTCTTTCTACTCTTATTATTGATTTGCTAAACTACTAAATGATTAACACCGGCTCTTTGACAGCCCTGGGGAAGGTTTTCTTTAGTAAATCTTTGGCCTATACCCCAAAATTATGAACCTTGTATAACAGCTTTTATAATCCATAACTCTATTATCCAAGGTATAATTGGATGACGTCAGAAGGAGCTGCATAGATCATCCACACCTTTCTCCTGCGCAGAATCAGCCCAGAGCAATTGTCTCGCCCAATACTTCATGTAAGAACCAAAACCTCTTCAAAATAGTTGTAATGAAAGTTCAGGATATTCCTGAGGATGATCTTTAATCAAGATCGAATCATGCACAAAACGGGTTAAATCAAAGTTTTCTTTCTTGCGTTTGTAAGATAAACTAATCACTTATGTACGCTCTAACGTTGAGGAAGGTCATTTGAAAAATGGGATAGATTAATCCATTTCGTTTTCATTAAAAGTCATTACTGAAATGACACATTGATAGCTAACCGCGTAAGACACGAAGTCACAAATGCTTTCATGTCGAATATACAGAATATCCTCCCTCAAGCCAACTCATTTTGAAGTCATCATTGACTTTATTATTGTTTATAGGTCAAACCAAATGTATAATACAGTGCATCATGATGTCTTACAATCCGGTTATGTCTACAAAAAAGAAAGAAAGAAAAAAAAAAAAGAATTAATGGACGTTATAACTGACGGAGGATTCAAAGTGAGCTTCTATTAGGATACTAAATGACATGATTTCTCAAAATACCATGGCTTTATAGAGCATAACAAGCCCCAGGGTTATACGTGATGTCATATTCGCTTGGGTGGTAACGGAATTACACAGCTTTGGTGGCTATACTTTTACATGTTATGTCCCCCTGACTGATGTTACAAGAACTTTAGAGTCGGGTCATACACCGTCTATCATAATTATGAAAATTTAAAGATCACCATTTTTGCTTAAACATCAAAAGAATCTTAGCAACGTATACTCAGAGAATTTTATTGGACAAGCCTCTGATTTTTTATGAATAAAAATGATGACAGAAAACAGGTGTATACCCCGCCTTGAAATTTGTTTAAAATTTATGAAAGGTGTATGTATAATCCGAATTTAAAATCACATGCCCAGTAGTTGCCGCTTATATCACCATCAATTCATATTGACGGCATCTTAATTCGAGGCAGATAAATGAGTGCATTTAAAATGAGAACGACCAACACGTGTCATTAATGCACGTGCTGCCTGGAGAAAAAGGTTGGAAATACCTAACGGATCAACGAGATGTACTCTAAAGATAAAATTGAATACACAAGAGGAAGGCCAAGTCCAATAAACAGTTTCTAGTTATTATGAAATAAACTTAATATTTCGAAATATACTTAACAGAAAGAACGCTTCATCTTCATGGAATTGTGGATACAAGAACATACCATGCATACCTTACTTAATACATGAGGATAAAAAACATTTTGTTTCTTAAACTTACTTAATATTAAGTTTTTTCTTGATAACTCAAAATTTGTTGTGATGTACTTAGGCCCTCTTTCCTCTCATGTATTCAACTATAGTCGGCTATCTTTATATCTTCGCAAGATAAACTAGATTATTAAATACATTTGCATTACGATGAATTTAATTGCTATAGCTTAATGCGTTAGCATGGTTAGACAATCCTTTGGCTTTAAGATGACTTAAAATCACTGCGGAAATAACATGAACGTGGAATTATTTCTTTATTAGAATTCATACTTTTTTGTCTCTTCTTTTATATCTGCAGGTCGATTAATTGGGTCAACAGGAGCCAGCAGCAAAATATTTCATCTATATGGATGTGCATGGATTCCAGAATGCCCGTAGCCCCACGTCAATGCATTACGGTGACATCAAATGATATTCGATTGTCCTCCCACTGGGGAGCCTACGATTGGAGATTTAGAACGAAGATAGACGATATAACCCAGTCGACGGAAAACAATTTGTCTATTCTTGATGAGGAGCTTAGATAAACGGCTGGCAGCATATCAGATCTCAGATTAATACGTTATCCCAAAGTTGAATGTCGACTGGAAGCAGAACGTGAGAAATTCACGATTTCATATCAAGAACAGTTAAACCAGCTAAGGGTAGAAATTGAAAAAGCTCGCACACTACTAAAGTCCTACAATTTCTAACAGAACCTAAGATTTACGATTACTGCAAGTTGGAAGGCATTCTTTTAACGGCTTTGGAGGAGAGTACAGTTTCTTTAAGACGCGCTTTTCCAACTGTCGACCATCTCAGAAACTACTAACTTTCCTTAACTTCTAGAACAGAACCTACGATTTATGATCACTGCAAGTCGGAAGGCATTTCTTTTACGGTTTGGAAGGAAACATCGGTTTTAGGTACACGCGTTCTTTAATGATCAAATTTATTGTCCTTTTGTCTGCAAAAGTAAAATATATTTTGTAACAGGAGCTAAGATGACTGATTTCTCCTGTACACGAAATCATCGAAACCCAGTAGCTCCGTTCTAAATACACGACAGATTCATCATCGACGACATCTCAGTTCGCGTATGACGACATCGCTCAAGACATCAGTAACCATCTGCACATCTCTTCGACATTATAGATCACCATGGGTTGTGGATCAAGTCGCACTCAGAACTCAATGATTCGTGAGATGTATCGTGAACCCAGTGAGTTCGATACATGCTCTACCGTGGTATCGGGCAGGGAGAATAGAGGCGAGCCCGATGGGAAAGAGGTCACAGCAACAGGTATTAGTTTCATTTCTCAATTATTCACATATCAATATTATTTTTCATTCATTTCTCAATATCATCCCACCCTCCCCCCCCCCCCAAAAAAAAATAATAAATAAATAGAAAAAAAATTAAAAAATCATTTTTTGAAATGGGCATTTTCATTGGCGGTTCCAGAGTTCTGAAAAGGTGGGTGGGTCATAATTAAAAAAAAAAAAAAACTCAGACAAGCAAAGAAAGGAAATCATATTTTCAGGTTCCAGTTCACTCGCTCAGAAATTCTCCGATGTGCAAAAAGAAAAATGGGAAACAAATATGCAGGTGCCTTTCCGGTCTAAAGTTTGAAAGAGGCACAAGAACTTAAATTTAAATTGGGCTTCCCCTAACTATGATCAACTGTCATTGCATTCACCATAAGTAATTTTGTTTATAAAGCAATTCTATACTATACAATCCATATATTTAGACACTTTGACCGAATAGTATATACAGCAACAAGTATCCGAGACCAAAATATACAAAATTACATGCATTAAATAGAATAACAGTTTTTTAATGCTGTAGTATGTAGAAAATAGTTGATTATGATAGTTATAATAATAATATAATGCGCCATCGATCTAGTAAACTATTCTGAGGCGCAAAGGGATATCAAAAGGAATGATTTACATAAGAAGTGAACAAGAAAAAATGCAAACATATAAACAAATATTTAATTATAATACAGTTATAATATGTCTGACTTTAGCCTTGTTTTAAAGGTTCCTAGGAATGATGATTATCATGTTTGCCTATGACATAAGGAACCTTTTCCTTCTATATCCTTCTTTTAACCCTTTCAAGACAATTGACCACATTTTGTGGTTTGGCTCAATAACTTTTGATCCAGAGCTCTAAAAATATACCAGATGCATGAGTAGAAAGAGCAAAATTTTCTGCACACACTATGTCCATTTTTATTGCATGACCATATTGCGTTTGATGCCAGGAATTTTAAAAACAAGAATTAGCTTTGAGATCCTTAAATTGGCAACACATTGAGAGGTTTAAAATCATTGTTTTTCATCAAAATTGGCGATTTCTTTCAACTATTCAACAAATTTCTAACCATGTATATTGTTTTCAAAAACATTACACCTTATTTGAACCATGTAGCACTAAAAGAAAAATATTATTGTTGCCAATTTGAAGAACAAAATGTGATCAATTTAGCCCTTAAATAATTCCTGTCCTGAAAGGGTTAAAAGGTTTCTCAAATGTTTTTCTTAAATTTGCAGTTGGTGATCCTCCAAACAACTGTGAGCATCAAATGGCAAATAGAAAGTCGGTTTCAAGATCACCCTATACTCCAAGAATTGAAGACACTGTCTCTAGAAACAAGACAAATGGAAGACCCGAAGCCTATAGAAATGGACAAAAGGTAATCTTCACCGCTCTGACTGAACACAACGACCACGATGTCATTAGTGGTGATCGACATCTGGCGGAGGGGTGCACGAATACGGTGGAAGGTGTCCCGGGAGTCCACGAGGTGCCTGTTATGAGGGGTGTACCTGAGGAGGAAAGGGATCTCCTTGTGGCGACGTAGCTATCAATATGCAAGTGAACAAGCGTCAGGTCAGATCAAGAGCTAGGGAACGATTTTAGGAATGGTGGCGAACTCCACATAGTGCCCAACATTTTGAGGTACACGAATGGTTTTTAAATAGTGAGAGCGCACTCTTCAACGGAGCTGTAATCTTCTTCTCACTTTCTCGTGCCTGGGTCATTCAGAATATTCCCTTCATTCTTCTCATTGTTAGAGTTTGGTAGTGATTGTGCAAGTGAACAAACGTCAGGCCAGCTCAAGAGCTTTGGAACTATTTTAGAAGTGGGGGCGCTCCACACAGTGAACAAAGTGTCCTACAGATTGTGGTCCACAAATGGGAATCAATGTATATGGTTTTCAAAAAAGTGGGAGCGCACTGTACAGCGCGTCCCCCAAAAAAGTTAACAGTTAGATTGGCTGATACCAGCTAGAGCCAATATCAATTCTTTTCAAGTCTGGATTTTGCATCCTTTCACAAAATTAGTTTTTGCTCACTCAAGCGTAGAATATTGGTTGATTTGTTGGTGTCATTCAATAGAGACCATAAGCTATCCACAGGTATGAAAATTTCCTTAGAATAGTTTGAAATATTTATTTGGGTAGACTTTTTCCAACTGTTAACTTTTTTTCTGGGACGCAATGTATATGGAGTCCCGTCTTTCACTTCTTTGTTCCTTCATGGGTGATTCAGATTTTCCCCCTGGCATTGTCTCATTGCTCATGTTGCTACACCTCTGCTGTGACTGATGGAAAATGAACAACATAAATGACGGTATTAAATGTAGGCCTAATCGTATTTTCCCTCTGTAATTTGTAAAAGGATTTGTATTTTATATGTGTTTATATCGAAGATTTACTCACTGAAGAATAACCACACACACACAATAGTGGATGGTGCAGTAACGATATTTTAGTGAGTGTTAAGTTTACACGTATTCGTGTTTGTGTTCGATTGATTGAACAATGTAATGAAGAATGGTGCTAAAGTGGATATGTTATAGGCAGAAAAATAAACAACAAAAAAGTAACTCCCCCTTAATCAAAATGGCGTAACTTTTTAACGAAAAGGTTTTGAGCAAAATGACTTGGCAGGAGTGTTCCTACACTTATTGACTAACTTTTCTGTGAAAATGAGATTGATCCATTGAGTCATGCATGAGTGAGCAAACATCAAAAGCAAAATTGTCACTTTTCAAAAGTCATAAGGGTCATTTTGGGGATTCTATGAAACAAGATTTTAGCGAATTCGGCCTCTGGTGAATATTTATGTTTTGTTGTTGTTTATTATCCATCGTTTGACCCCCTCACACCTATTCCGATACTTTTCTAATTATAATGGTTGGGTGAGCACAATTTAAAAAAAAAATCAACCCTCGTGAATTTGAAATAGCAAAATCCATTCAGCTTATTGAAAAAAAAAATAACTCCAGATATTTTTACCGAAATGTATCATCACATGTTGTGTGAACATAACAGGTTGTCATTGTGTCATGGATGAGTGAGCACGCTTTAAAAATCGCGCAAGAAATGCTAAAATGTACTGTTAATACAGCATAAAAAATGACCCATGTGACTTTTGAAAAGTGACATTTTTGCCTTTAATGTTTGCCCACTCATGCATGACTCGATGTATCAATGTCATTTTTACAGGGAAGTTAGTCAATAAGGGTAAGAATACTCTTGCCAGGTTATTTTTGCTCACAACCCTTTCGTTAAGAAGTTACGCCAATTTGATTAAGGGGGAGTTACTTTTTTGTTGTGTTTATTACCAAACATCTTTTCCCAGTTTACTTTACTTTTTTTTAATGATACTATCTGAATGATAGGTCTTATATCCATATTTCACTTTATTCAAATTTTATTAGGAGCCTTTTTTCAATATGCCTTCATTGCCTTTGCTTGAATGACAGCAGTGACGTAGCTACACGGGGGCAGGGGCACGTGCTACCACCTCCCCCGAAAGGAAAAAGAAAAGAACAAAAACAAAACAAAAACAAAAAAAGAACAAGAGGGCGAAGAAAGGGAGAAGGGAAAGGAAACGTAAAAAGAAAATGGTAGGACTCAACCCCCTTCCACCTGGTGTGACTGGTGCCCCGTCCCCGCCCCATGATGAGAGTGCCCCTCAATCGCTGTTCCCATGCTACGTCACTGAATGTAATCTCATGTCAGAATACGTTATTGCGATTCATTTGTTAATCGTTAGATGAACTTGTAACGGTAGATAATAGAAAGATATTGGCGATGCATGTGCGTAATTATATTTTTGCACGTGAAAACAGGGTTTATTTATTGAATAGTATGATTCATTTTCAGATGTGCTGTATGAACACAATGAAGATGCATATCCTCGAGGAAAAAAATGTTTCCATGTACATTACAATTCCATATTATTCAATACATTGTTGATAACTTTCTCATTTTCAAAGATTTACCTGATTTTTGAAAATTGTTATTGATTCCATTAATATCATGAATATAGAGAGTCCAAACGAGGCCATAGTTCTATTAAAAGCTTTGACGTCATTTGATTATTAGGATAAATGTATATTCTAAAAACACTTGGGTTAGATCCCCCCTAAAAAGAGTAATAATAATAATAATGATAATAATAATAATAATAATAATAATAATAATAATGATGCTAATAATGATAATAATAATAATGATAATTGAAATAATAATGATAATAATGATAATAATAATGATAATGATAATAAAATTAATAATAATAATAATAATAATAATAGTAACAATAATATTAATATTCTGGATTTATATAGCGCCTAATATACCTACGATGCCTCTAAGCGCTTTACAGACATGTTAATCTCGCTCATCGGATTCATATCTTAAGGCCACCGCACACCTTACGATCGGTCTGCGATCCGATTTGTAAAATAAATCGCTATGGCATTAAATATTGGCATTTTAACAAATGAAATCTACCCTATTCAGGTTCTGAAAAGTAATATGAATACTAAATGTAGGGTTTTGGTGAGCTGTCAGCTTTCTACAGGGAATAAGGGCAAAATTAGTTTCAAATCGTAGGCAGTCGTACGATTTTTATGACGTCACTACGACTCGGAGCCGATTTGGCCATTCCACCGACTAGAAAACTCGGCGAAGGCCGTATTATCAATTTTTACTATCTGTATGAATATTCATACCCTCATTAAACAGTACTTTCCGTTTTTAAATGATTTGTCAAATGATATTACGTTTTCTTCTGAAATCGGATCGCAGACCAATCGTAAGGTGTGCGTGGCCTTTACCCGCACACAATGAAAATATGCACCTTCTCTACTCCCTGGGGACCAGTCCAGCAAGGAGCCTTTGCAGACGCCCACAATGCTGATCAAACCACAATGACTTTCGCAGGATGGAGAGGAGCAATGTAGATAAAAATGTCTTGCTCAAGGACATAAGTGCCGTGCCCGGGATCGAACTCACGCCCTTCGCATCTCCAGTCAAGTGTTTAAACAACTCGACTACAACACCTCATAGTGAGTTTTAAAAAATGAGAGGCCTAGTGCGTCTGTGAACTTCATTTTGCCCAAAGTTTGAATTGGACAAGATAAAAATTTGACTCGTACTTTCATGGGAGGTAAATCTAACATAAGTTTTTTTTTTCTTACATTACAAAGTTACCCAAATCAATGGCAAATTGAATAAATACTTAAAAAGCAGATTGACCGATGCAGTACGTTAGATGAAATAAGTTATGACTTGTCAGGTATAAAATACTTCTCTGTAATTTTCAGTTTCTATCTCTGAAAGAGCTTTATAGATGAGTATAAAAAGTGTTGATCAAAATAGAAATGACAAAAAATGCCTTGGTGCTTATTTGTTTTATATCTGTTACGTCACCTTGAATTATAATGAAAATATTTTAGTGTATATTCAATTTCTTGTAATCCTCACCCTTTTCAGATTCTCTCTCTCAGTCGTAATTGAGAAATATTAAGGCTATTTCTTATTTCTTTTCTCTTTTTTTGCCGAATGTAAATATTCCTGGAGCCAAATTCACTATATTTCCCCATTGTGTCATTTAAAAAAAAAATCACACTTTTACCCGTAATACCGACTGGTTGATGATGTGAAGGCTAGCATCATATGTTTTGTTTCCCCCGAAATGATATGTTTATGATATAATTATTTGTTCAGTATCATTAAACACTGTGAATTTGTGTAAAGAGCGTTTTGATTTCTGTCTTAGCAAGACACCGTTAGCTAAGCAAGCTATAATTGTAGAGTATAATAATTACATTCTACAATTAGCTTACGAACATAAAAAGTCTTAGGGATACCTGAATAATGTAGGCTATTAATTACAATACAAATACTTAACCTACAAATTACGATACAAATGATTTACATGAAGATTTAACTTGTGAATGTAAAAGTAGATTTCACTTATTTTTTAAAAATCATTATTTATCTTTTGTAATGAAATGAGTAACTTAAATAGACCTATATGAACATTATTCTTCTTGAAATATGTATGTGTATTATATTTTACATGAAAGTTTATTTCTATTTTTTTGAAATGTGAAACTTCAGTTAGCAGTTATATTTATGTGAAGATTATTTGTAATATTGTATGAAATGTTTCAAATTATGTATTATTTTCTTTATGAGAGAAAATAAAAACTTTTGAAAACAAAAAGTAACTGTCGTAGCTCTCAGGCTGTGACTTTGTAATGATGATCACACTGAGCCCTCTCAGCAATCTTTCTCATTTTATTTCCCAGGGGATTTACTCCCAACGGGGCATTGTCATACCAGGGTCCATAAGATGGTGAAGAAGCTTTTGGTCGCTGCCAAAAGTGGGGTGACTTGGGATTCAAGGAAGCCAAATACTTTAGCAAAGTATGGACACCTCGAAGACCTAGGTATTTCATGCATGCGACCACAAAATTCTTCGTCTTCATTTTCCCGTCTCGACTTTGTTAGAGTATCACGATGCTCAAAGTAACGAAGCCCGTCTTCATCAGTGTGGAAAATATAGAAGTTGACTGTCATATCACGAAGATTTTCGTGGCCTCTCTACCCAAAGTATGTCATGACGTCAAAAAAAAAAAAAAAAAAAAAAAAAAATCATTTTGATTCGAAAATCTTTGCCATGTCACTACAGTTACTGCGCTTTTATGCTTGACAAACACTTTTCCATCCTTCTTCAACTTGACCATCATAAATTACAGCCTTGTAAACCCTTTGACTCTCCGGAAATTTTACCGCACTTGTAGTATCCTCTTCTTTGATAGACTCAAAATGGCAACGGAGTCCATATCTGATAGAGTGCATAGATTTCTTAGTGTACAAACTTTCATCATCTTGCCGTAATCCTGTGTAAAATCAAGAGAGAAACTTATCGAGTTCTGGATTCGGTAAACTGTGGACCTCCGCTAACGACATTGATACACATTCTGCAAAGGATTCCAAACTGCTCTTCGCAACCTTGATACCTCTCTTAGTATTGTGAGCATCGAAGCCAATAATTCATTTAATTCTTCATCAGTTAGCAATACATCGTTTGGTCCTGCCATGATGTGAGTTGTTTAACTTAAAAGTCAAAGAACAAATCCTCGGGGAACAAATCAGATCTAACGTTAGTCCACACTACGTAGCCTGCCAAACGTGAACATTTGTGTTGCATAAACTGCGCCGCGCGTATCATGCTTTATGTTTATTGTGATGTCAGAGTGCAATTTCATTTGATCCATTTCTTCTATTACACGGTGATGTCACTTACGCACAGTATACTGCGTACATCGTTAGTGCCGTCAGCGTGCAATGGTGCAAATGGATCAAACGGGATTACACGCCTGGAGAGTGATACTGTTCAACATTACTTTTATCGCATGTCATGTGATTAAGAATTGACCAGTGGGGTTGCAGGAATCTTAGTAGGTGTTGTATAGTAGAAAACTAATGATATAAGCGTAAAGGCTTTGTTGGCCCCCATTTGCACCTACTGTTTGATTTATCATTTACTCAAAAGAACAAAGCGACATTAGTAACTGGGCTAATAAATAGTTTTAGATAATGAACGTATTTACGGTGATCTACCTCATAACAATCAGTAGGCCTACAACTCAATTGCTAGGGGCAATGAAGAGGATCCAATATGCACTCTCTTCAGAACGATCAAAGGTTGTAAATTGACGCCACTGTGATCTTCAGTGACGCGCAAACCTTTGTCTGATGCGGTTCATTGTGATTGATATCATATAATGAGAAGAAATCATTACTTTAAAGTACTCTCTGCATTAAAGTATCAATAATGTGTCTAAAGTGCCCTAGGTAAGTATTTACGACACCCCAAAAGGCGGGTTTTTTGTCGGTAAATGACACTTTAGTGCTCTTTGGGGAGATGTCATCAGCAAATCAATTCGATAGCATCATAAGATTCCCTGGCCATGAACACCCTAGTACGCGGGAAATCGTAGAGGGAGCAATTTCTCCTCAACATCGCCTCTGCATTTATCAACATTGTGCACATAGCCGTACAGGTACATCAGCGGGAGGAGGGGTTTATCTATCTTTGAGAATGAACCAAGGGCATCCTTTAAGTACCTCAGTTGTATATTGATGTATAAACAGCAAAGTTATTCATACAGCTGAGCCTACCTTTCCAAACTTCAGCAGGTCGGTAGTTCTTTCTTCCTCTCTGAATTTGTCTTTACTCATAGTGGGATATGCCTTCGACATCTATTGTTACTGAAGAAGAGAAGCATCATCCTGAAAATAAACGGTATTTTCAAAATCCCAGTATTTCTTGATGTGTTATCATAGTAACGGCCCTATAGCAGTCAAGCACACCACCACCTTTATGTCAAACAGGTAGATTAGGATAGCTGAGGGTCATAACCAATATAAAAACATTATTAAAGACTGTGCAGACACCTTTTTCTTTATATTTAGTATTGGTTTAGTTATTGAATTTTTCACAAATATGAGCTTTTTTGTGGGACCGTTTCCATAGTAACGGAATTTTTTGACCCGCTCATGACTTCAAATGACTCAGACTGTGGTTTCAATCAATAAAGCAGCTTGAAATACATAAAAGCTATTAGGATGCATACCATATATTTTAAAGTTATTGAATTTGATATTCAGTATTTTTATATGTTATCATAGTAACGGCCCTAGAGGCCACACCCACCACGTCAAACAGGAAGATTATAATAGCAGAGGGTCCTAGCTAATAAAAAAAGCATACGTTACGCTTGTGTAGACACGTTTTTTTTCTATTTCATATTGATAAGTTAAGAACTTTTTCCAAGCTTGAAATACATAAAAGCTATTAGGATGCATACCATATATTTTAAAGTTATTGAATTTGATATTCAGTATTTTTATATGTTATCATAGTAACGGCCCTAGAGGCCACACCCACCACCAGCTGTACGTCAAACAGGAAGATTATAATAGCTGAGGGTCCCAGCTAATAAAAAAAGCATACGTTACGCTTGTGTAGACACGTTTTTGTCTATTTCATATTGATAAGATAAGAACTTTTTCCAAAATATCAGCTTTTTGCGCTGTTTCCATATCAAGGGCAGTTTTTTTTTTTTTTTTACATAATCTTGACTTCAAATAACTCTTTAGATTATTGAATTGGAATTATATGACTTTTCCTAAAATTCACTTTTTCTTGATCCATTACCATGGTAACGGCCCTGGTGGCCACACCCACCACCAACTTTATGGCAAACAAGCAGATTCTGATTGCTGATGGTCCTAGCTAATAGAAAACTTGTGTAGGCTTGTGTAGACACCTTTTTGTCTATTTCATACTGATAATTTTAGAAATTTTTCTAAAATATCAGCTTTTTATGGTACTGTTTCCATAACAGCGGCCATTTTTTGGATGATCTTGACTGTAATCGATCGGGCACCTTAAATTACATATTATAATGCTTGCCAAGTATTTTTAGATTATTGAATTGGAATTATATGACTTTTCCTGTAAATTCAATTTTTCTTGATCCGTTACCATAGTAACGGCCCTGGTGTCCACACCCACCATCAACTTTGTGGCAAACAAGCAGATTCTGATAGCTAACAGAAAACATCATTAAAAGATGTGCCTAAGGGGGACCTTTTCGGTATCTGGCCCATGGACTAATGAATGTGCGCCCACACTCGCAGAAATATTTGACGTTGGCCTGATTTGTTTCTTATAAAAACTAAAAACGCCAAACCTCCGAACCAATGAAAAACAGTTTTTATGATGATGGAAAGATGACAAAAAAAGGACTCATCAGAACTGAGAATTACGCTGACGATAAAAATAACTACATGAAAAAGAAAAGTCCCTCTCTACGTTCAGAAATTTGTTACATGTTCAAATATTAGTACTCTTTTTGTAAAAAAAGGGTAGATTTAAGGCCAAAACGCGAGTCTCATTATCAAGTTCACTGAAATTGAAAACAATGTTGTGGGATTATGAAATATCAGCTTCAGTATTTTACTGGAACTAAGAAAAAAATTATGTATACAGGGGCAGGATTTGTTGGGAAATCACACATCACACATTTTTAGCCCATATCCCTATAGGCCAATGGCGCATAAAAACGCGCCCGTGGTTTGGCACATTTTTCATCAAAATTATGCAGACCGTTTCGCTGTATGACTACGAGGTGACGGCTGCCCAAACTAATAATGACAAAAATCATCCTGTATACAGCTCAGTATCCCCCCCCCCCTCCGCCTTTTCGAGTATCGTCGTTTCGGCCTTAAAGGGTACGAACCACCAAAAAATATTTTGCTCTGTATGTTAAAGGTTCCATGTCATAATATAGTCAAAATATGGGCTTCAAATATTACTTCCATAAAGAGATACTGCAAGTTTAATTACACTCTCTATAAGCGTAACAGTGACTCGTGAGTAGACTACTCGATGCACCCATACGCGCTCGCCAAAATAAGGGCTCGCGCGGAACCTAACTCAGAGTTCGGTTCCGCGCGAGCACCTTCATGTTATCATTTATTTCCTTCATACTCCTAAACTATTGACCCACAGAATGCCAGATAAAGCTCTTTGAGGTTAATTTTATACTTTCTAGCGGTACACAAATTATTTTTTCAGGTGATTGGTACACTTTAAACCTTTTTTTTTCTTTCTTTTAAAGAGAGCTACAAATCAACTCTAAAATGTGTTCACAAAATGGATGAGGGATGGTCCACTTGGAACAATGCTCATGCTCATGCTTTCCTCATTCTTTCTCAAATAGTGGTCAGTAGATCACACGAAACAAATCACAGCCAAATAACTACAACAACAACAAATGATAAAACAGTAAACATTATAGTAGACATTCTAATGTATTCAAAAATAGGTTCATGCTCTGATACAGCCCGTTACCAAAATGATTAGAAAAAAAACCTAGTGGTGAGGCATCACGAAAGATAAAGATAAAAGAAATATGACATTTTCACTTATTATTTTAAATTTTTCATCTCTTGGAAAATTTCAGATTAATTGTCTGCAAAATTTTTGATATCACTGAATCTCCATCATTTTGGTCTGAAGACGCCTCCCATATATTGTGCAACAATCAGCATTTTTAATTAATCTCATTATAATCGTAATTATAATCATCACAGCAACACCAAAAAAAAAAAAAAAAAAAAAAAGGGAAATTCCCTGTAGCCTACACAAAGGCATGTGGTCTTGGAGGAAATGATCACGTTCAAGTTTAATTGATGGAATCTCAATGGAATAGGAAGTAAGCACATCTGCACATTTCATCATTGGGTATTGTCACGAAATTCAATTTCCTTAATTGTTATCAAACATAATTAAATTGCATTTTATGTACCAACATTTGGTGATATTTTGATCAATGTGATCATGTGCTCTTAATCCAATAAGACCCAAAGGCCAAGACATCTGAAACTCATTATCTGATAAAAAATAAAGTCTCAGGATCAATTATGCATTCCTTTAAGAAATCTGTTAAAACTATATTATTGTGGTATGTCATACAAATTTCATTTCTAATTGTCTAGTCATTCATGAATTGGCATCATTCACGAGTGAACCAGCATCCCATTAGCATTTTTGTATGATTTATTTACTGAAAGAACATCAATGGTCTTTCACTTTCCTTTATCAGTGTAGTAAAATCACGCAAAACCGTTATAACGGTTTAGCGTTATATTTGCTGATTGTTACGTAAGCCCCGCACAGCAAGGTCGAACGGTCCAGGGATTTTCCTAGTCTCTTATTAGTCGTTCGCCCGTATTTGACCCAAGTGTTGTGCATACTGAAAAGGAAGACGAAGAGAAGACAAACAAAGAAATACATAAGGAAAAAAGGAAGACAGAGAGAAGAAAAACAAAGAAATACATAAGGAAAAGGGAGACAGAGAGAAGAAAAAAAAAGACATGCATAAAGAAATAAAAAGAAGATATAAAGAATAAAAACAATGAAATACATAAGGAAAAAAGATTTAAAGAATAAAAACAAAGAAATACATAAGGAAAAAGGAAGACAGAGAGAAGAAAAACAAAGAAATACATAAAGAAGTAAAAAGAAGATATGGAGAATAAAAACAAAGAAATACATAAGGAAAAAAGAAGATGGAAGAAAAACAAAGAAATACATAATGAAAGGAAGACGGAGAGAAGAAAAACAAAGGAATACATAAGGAAAAAAGAAGAGCGAAGAAAAACAAAGGAATACATAAAGAAATAAAAAGAAGATATGGAGAATAAAAAAAAAAGAAATACATAAGGAAAAAAGGAAGACAGAGAGAAGAAGAAGAAAAAAGAATACATTAGGAAAAAAGAAGAGCGGAGAAAAACAAAGAAATACATAAGGAAAAAGGGAAGACAGAGAGAAGAAAAACAAAGAAATACATAAGGAAAGGAAGACGGAGAGAAGAAAAACAAAGAAATACATAAGGGAAAAAGAGGAGAGAAAAAAAACAAAGAAATACATAACAAAAAAAAAAGAAGACAGCGAGAAGAAAAACAAAGAAATACATAAGGAAAAAAGAAGAGTGAAGAAAAACAAAGAAATACATAAAGAAATAAAAAGAAGATATGGAGAATAAAAACAAAGAAATACATAACGAAAAAAGAAGATGGAAGAAAAACAAAGAAATACATAACGAAAGGAAGACGGAGAGAAGAAAAACAAAGGAATACATAAGGAAAAAAGAAGAGCGAAGAAAAACAAAGAAATACATAAAGAAATAAAAAGAAGATATGGAGAATTAAAAAAAAAGAAATACATAAGGAAAAAAGGAAGACAGAGAGAAGAAAAACAAAAGAATACATAAGGAAAAAAAAGAAGAGCGGAGAAAAACAAAGAAATACATAAGGAAAAAGGGAAGACAGAGAGAAGAAAAACAAAGAAATACATAAGGAAAAGAAGACAGAGAGAAGAAAAACAAAGAAATACATAAGGGAAAAAGAAGAGAGAAAAAACAAAGAAATACATAACAAAAAAAAAAGAAGACAGCGAGAAGAAAAACAAAGAAATACATAAGGAAAAAAAGAAGATAGAAGAGAAACAAAGAAATACATAAAGAAATAAAAAGAAAATATGGAGAATAAAAACAAAGAAATACATAAGGAATAAAGAAGATAGAAGAAAAACAAAGAAATACATAAGGAAAAAGGAAGACAGAGAGAAGAAAAACAAAGGGATACATAAGGAAAAAAGAAGAGCGAAGAAAAACAAAGAAATACATAAAGAAAAAAAAGGAACATATCGAGAATAAAAACAAAGAAATACATAAGGAAAAAAGAAGATGGAAGAAAAGCAAAGAAATACATAATGGAAGGAAGACGGAGAGAAGAATAACAAAGGAAAACATAAGGAAAAAAGAAGAGCGAAGAAAAACAAAGGAATACATGAGGAAAAAAGAAGAGCGTAGAAAAACAAATAAATACATAAGGAAAGGAAGACGGACAGAAAAAAAACAAAGAAATAAATAAGGGAAAAAGAAGAGAGAAGAAAAACAAAGAAATACATAATGGAAAAAGAAGATAGAAGAGAAACAAAGAAATACATTAAGAAATCAAAAGAAGACAGAGAGAAGAAAAACAAAGAAATACATTAAGAAAAAAAAGAGATAGAGGAAAAAGAAAGGAATACATAAGAAAAAGAAGACAAGAGAGAAGAAAAACAAAGAAATTCATCAGAAAAGAATGAAGATAGAGAGAAGAAAAACAAAGAAATACTATAGTACTGCTGCCACGCCAGCCGTGTTGGTCATCATACACACGTGGATATTTGACAAACAACGACTGTCATTGCATCTATCAGGCGTTCTTTTCAGCTGCTTGCAAAATATGAATTATGATTTTGATTGATTTATAGCAAAACGCCACGGGGAAAAAAAATTCGGCGCGGATAGATTGATCAAGTATAAATTTTTCTTTAAAAGTATCGTATTTTGCAGCCGTCCCTTTGCTTTTAAAGCCGTCCCTGTGAATTTAAAGATGGAGAACGCATCTTGGAATCGTTTATGCCTTCTCCATTCACATAGGGTTTGCGTGCAAATTCTCTTGCACAGTGGAGCGCGGAGAGTGATCTCCTGGTAATCGATTAACTATTTTGACGTCAATTTATTACGAGTTTGCGTTATAACGGTTTTGCGTGATTTTACTACACTGTTTATTTTTTTTTCTCTAGAAATTATCCTTTCCCTTTTCTTTAGTTGCGATTGTTATCAATTGTATCTCAGGTAAATTTGTTTAATTTTGTAGAATCTCTCTATATATATGTATTTGAAAAGATGATGTAGAAAGCAATAATTCAAATCAAAGAAAAAAGAAAAATGCCATAGATATACATGTATATATATATATATATATATATATATATATATATATATATACATACACACATACACACACACACCCATGTACGGTGTATTTGGGAGACACTTTTTGTCTTATGTATTTGTCCTCGTGTCTCCCTAATACACCATCCAGTGAAATACACACACACACACACACACACACACACACACACCCACACACACACATATATATATATATATATATATATATATATATATACATATATTTCACTGGATACCGCTTTTCGGAGACACACGACAATGCGGTTTACTCCGTCATGATAGCGCGACCTACGTATACGTATACGGGAGACACAAGAACAAAGAAAATAATAATAAATTTTTAAAAAATAATAATAATCGTTAATGCTTATATAGCGCATAATAACTAAACCAGCTCTTTATGCGCTTTACGTGTAAATTGTGAATATCAAAAATGTAATATACAGTGAAATAAAGAAAGGTTAAACAAGGAACAGTTCAATATACCTAACTCAAACATCGTATAGAAATATCTGGTATGCAAAATAAGAAAAGCATCTACCCCGAGCCTCTGCAACCGCAGAGCCCCCTAAAACAGCCCAGGGGAACCCAAAGCCGGACAACCTCATGAGATACTTGAGAACAGATAAGTTTTCAAGGCTTTCCCAAAGTGCTTTGTGCTGAATGGCATGTATATTTTAGATGATCTCTACGTCGTTATATTAGTTTTATTATTAGTGTTGCTCCATGATTACACCCACGTTCCGCACCATGGCTGTCTCAGGGACATTAAATTTTAAGCCATCAACCATTAGAGCAGCTGGATTCAAGGCATGATTGAATTTTGACTAGAAAATGAACTAGCTCAGTCTTTTGGGCATTGATAAATTTTATGATGAAACTGAACTTTCAAAAGATGATGCAGAAACCAATAAACCAATCAAATCATTGATTTTATTTGATTTGACAAAAAGAATTAAATGAAATAAGATTTTGAAAAGCGCCTACCATAATCACATACACACACAAACATTTTTTTTTCTTTTTAGAGAGAAAGAGGGAGAGAAATGAATCACTACCTCTAATTCTTTTTTATGGATTCTCCTTATATCATAAGCACACAATTTCCTGATACGCCCCCCCCCCCCGTGCAGTAATAAAAATGCAGTGGGTAAGTAGGCCAGCTATGCTTCACTAAGATAATTACTCGCCTTAATTACTTTAGGAAGGAGAATTTGTGTTCCTTTTAAAAACCATGATTGATATGAAGCATTAAAAATATAATTTTAATCTCAGAAACTTACAGTGCGTTATAACGTAATAATGAAATCAAACTCTGAATTTTGATGATGTTAGTCGCGAAACGAATAAACGAAAATTTCATACTGTAACTGATCAAAGGAATTGAAATATTTGACACAATCGTGGATCCTTTTGAAACATTTTGATTTATTTTAGAATTTAAGAGAAAACTTCCCTGAAAGCTTTCGGATAATTATCAACGTTAGGTACTTAAAAATGTCCTGTTCATAATAGGGGGTATATTATTCCTAAAAACAACATTAATTTTTCCGAACATTGAAGCATAAAGCGGTAGATTTTTTACATACATTTGGTGCTTCAGTCTCAACGCTCGTGACTCCGAAATCGTAACGGGGTTCAGCATTTCGAAGATTCATCATTCCGAAAAAATTTGGATTGGTAATTATTCTGGATAAACAGAAGGATAAAATTATTATTTTTCTTTTGCAGTATTGGTCATCAATTATACGAACTGGCTGGCAATTTTATTATTTTTTAAAAATATGTATTCACCTACTGGTGCTATATGCATGTACACAAAACGATGTTACTTTTCTTCTTCTTCTTCTTCTTCTTTGAAAATCTTACGTCAAATATTATTGTTTCCAAGCCTCTTAATTACAATTTCTTGTATCTCACTATTTTATCCCATATGTATTTCATTTATATAAAGCAACATGGATTGGAAAAGAATGCCTTCGGGTTAAAGTTATTTAGTTAATCTTTTTCTTTTCCCGGCATCCATGTGACTCTCTTTTAACTCTACTGTTGTTTTGTATTCACCGCATTCTCCATTTTGTCTTTGCCGAATAAAATAATAATGATCATGATAATAATGATAATAATAATAATAATAATAATAATAATAATAATAATAATAATAATAATAATAATAATAATTATAAATAATAATAATAATAATAAATAATAATAATAATAATAATGATGATAATAATAATAATGATAAGAACAATAATAATAATAATAATAATAATAATAATAATAATAATAATAATAGATGATAATGTGATAATGATGACAATAATAAGAATTATAATTATAATAAATAATAATGATAATAATGATAATAATAACAATAATAGCAACAATAATATCTATAATTACAAGTAATAACAACAAAAACAGTTAAACCCAAAGTAACATTTACTTTCTTTCTGTACTTTTTTACATCTTAGAAAGAATTCAAATAACATGCAAAAAACATGGTGAAAATATCACAGGGATGAAGGTAAAGAATTCCATAACGACAAGCTTGGATACGCCTGAATAGTCTCCACAATTTTTTTGAAAGAGGACGTTGAGTTCTTAGAAAGGCGTTAACATGAGTATTATTTCGGATTATCTTTGATTTTATAGAAATTTGAAGCATTTTTTTTGTGTGTGTTTGGTCGGTCTCAATGCAATCCAGATTTGGGATAGTAACTTAATGAAATAAAATCTGTGACTTCAAAAACAGGTCCAAAGCTTCACCCGCCTCCGTTCTAATTCACATGATCCTATAGCCGCTTTTACCTCATTGTCTATGTATATGTGTGTGTGTGGGGGGGGGGGGTGTGCGTGCGTGGGCGGGTGTGGGTGTGTTTGTGTATGTAACGTATTGTTCTGTATTGAATGGTGACGGACAATAATTGCGTGTTTTGGCTCAGCAAACATTTCGAACGACAGTCGCAAAATTCAAGCTAACATATCCTTGAAACTTAAGTAAAATTAAAAAGATAAATAAATAAATAAATAAAAATAATGCGTTATATCACTTTTTAAAATTTGATATGGAAGTAAATAAGAGTGTAGTCAACTTTGGTTTCCATGTATTTTTAATGACCAAAGTCAACTAGACCTTTAGAAACCGATGTAGCTTGTTAAATATATGTCTGGACGTTGGGCTTATTGGTTGTGTTGGTTGTTTTTTAAAGATCGCAGGAAAAAACACAAGAGGCACAATGTTAAGATAAAATTATCAATATTTTTGCCTAACAGCATAGACTTGGCACAATATCGAGACATTATGCATGACTGTCGTTTCCTTCCCGATCATAAACTGTATTCTTCATCATAATTATGTTACAATATTGAGGCCATGCGAGGCCCGTCCCAAGAGACCATCTTTATGTCGGAAATCAACTGTTCGGTTTTTAAAAGCTGGTAATAACAATAGAAATAGACCACTTCATTTCCCGAATATGAGATAACGATTGCCCAAACATTGATGGTTTCAAAATTTTCAGAGACCTGCATCCCCCAGCCCCTTGCATCATACGTCTCGCGGGTCGTCAGTCAATTAAGCTGTAACAGTCAAACGTGGTAGAGCGACATAACATAGGGGATGAGGCGCGCTTGTTCCGCCCCTATATGTATGGTTGCATGTTTGTTGACGAAACTATTATTTTTAAGCATTTGAAAGTTTTAGATAATAGTCCTTCTGTATTATCACCTTCAATTTTACGAAACATTATTAGTCTGTGGATGGCTTCTGGCCAAAGACTGGTGTCGTTTTCATATGACGGAACCTGTGTTTAATATTGATATACTTATGTCACTGCCCATGCTATATACGGAAAGATCAGCGCCGAAAGTATTCACCACAGGCTGGCGCTTGTGCATTTGCTAAGAGAGTTTCCCATTTCCTAGTCCATAAATTGTCATGAAACACCCCACCGGCACCATAGGCGTGGTGGTATAGAGGAGCTACGTTCAGTGCTGTGAAAATTACAGGGGAGCGCGCCCTGCCGCGCACCTCCCCTCGATCCGCTTGGGGGTCGTACCTGGTTCTCACGCAAAGGACATTTGCAAACAGACAAAGAAAACATTTTATACAATAACCCTGTCTTATGCCAATAAGGAAATAGGAAGGCGATTTTTTTTTCAACAACAACGATGACAATCTATTCAGATGATTCATCGATTTACATAGCAACCAAGTCAAGTGCTTTGGGGAGAAAGTGTATATAGGAAGGATGTCATCCCGTGAATCTGTATAAGGCTTGTATTGCCATCTCTATCGAGCAACAGGCGTCACAGGTGTTAATTTTTGATGACTAAAAGGGTACTGTTTTTCATTTCAAATATAGCACATAACCGCATTACGAGTGTAATTTCCTATACTCTTATAATCATACCTTGCATTTTGGAGACATACTGCAAGAAACGGAGCTTAATCGAGGGAGCAAAGTGATAGAACTTTGAATTACATTGTTAACTGCTTCAGTAACTGCACTGTGCCATAGATTTCAGTCCATACATACGAGGATATGTATACATGTACATATTATGTAAAAGGTTGCGGTACAAATTCTTATTATCAAAAACCGTTCATGGCGGGCGATGTGCATTGCCGAAGGTTATGTTTGGTTTTTTTCTTTCTTTCTTAGAAATAATTTTACTTTTTGATCATCTTGCGTTCAGACCATAAATCGGCTGACCGTAAAGTCGATATATCTGGCGGCCCGTGGAAAAAAAACCCCCTTAATTTCCCAAGGCCAGTCCGTCCCGGGCTCCAATATAATTTTGTCTTTAACAATGAGACCACCTCTAACCAAATAAAGTTGATGCCTTGCACAAATAGGGGATGAGGCGCGCTTGTTCCGCCCCTATATGTATGGTAGCATGTTTGTTGACGAAACGCTAAACACACGCTATTTCCCGTGATACCAACGCGTAACACGCGTCTGATGACCGTGCTCTGCCCGTGACAGACCGCTAAACTTTCGCGTCTTACCGCGTCTCCCCAAGTTTTAATCACTGCCGGAACATGGATTATCACGTGTGTTTCATGTTTGTTGCACGTCTTTACCACGTGTGCCGCCCGTGGTTGTCCGCGGGCTAAAATTTTGAGCAGTTCAAAACTTTTTGCCGCGTCCGATCGACGCCGTTCCGATTTTCCCCCGCTTCCTGCCACGTCTATAAATCGACCGTAGCTCGTCTTAAACTCGACATCAACGCGAACAACATCGTCTGCTTCACGGGAGACCACTTTTTGACGGGTTTTGGCCGTGATTAAGCCGTAAAGCGCTGTGTGACCGGGCTTTAAACACCCCACCGGCACCATAGGCGTGGTGGTATAGAGGAGCTACGTTAAGTGCTGTGA
Source organism: Heliocidaris tuberculata (assembly GCA_025618425.1). NCBI lineage: Eukaryota > Metazoa > Echinodermata > Echinoidea > Camarodonta > Echinometridae > Heliocidaris > Heliocidaris tuberculata. The sequence goes on from CM046850.1 coordinate 25,478,788, forward strand.
AAAGTACAGGGGAGCGCCCCCACCCGCGCACCTCCCCTCGATCCGCTTGGGGGTCGTACCCGTACCTGGTTCTCACGCAAAGGACATTTCCTTAATTGCAAACAGACAAAGAAAACATTTTATACAATAACCCTGTCTTATGCCAAAAAGGAAATAGGAAGGCGATTTTTTTTTTCAATAACAACGATGATAATCTATACAGATGATCGATTTACATAGCAACTAAGTCAAGTGCTTTGGGGAGAAAGTGTATATAAGAAGGATGTCATGCCGTGAATCTGTATAAGGCTTGTTTTGCCATCTCTATCGAGCAACAGTCGTCACAGGTGTTAATTTTTGATGACTAAAAGGGTACTGCTTTTCATTTCAAATATAGCACATAACCGCATTACGGGTGTAATTTCCTATACTCTTATAATCATACCTTGCATTTTTGAGACATTCTGCAAGTAACAGAGCTTAATCGAGGGAGCAAAGTGATCGACAGAACTTTGAATTACATTGTTAACTGCTTCAGTAACTGCACTGTGCCATAGATTTCAGTCCATACATACGAGGATATGCATACATGTACATATTATGATATTATGTATAGTCAAGGATTGTAATTCCTAACGGATTGTATTACCGAACGTGTACAGTTAAAGGTATTAGATAGTTTTGGGAAGCCCTCAAAAACTTTTCGTGAGATTTCCATGATTTTACGTAATAAATATCAGGGTACTAACATAACTAAGATGCTGTGAAGTTTTTTCCTTCTCAAGTGAAATATTTATCGAATTAGAGGTGAAAAGAATAAAAATCCCTGGCCCCAAAATGAGGGGATGTAAATTCGAACAACGGCCACACACATTACTCACATGAGGATTGCTGTGTGTTATAGAATACGCTACAAATAGCTGGGTTTATTGTGTGGGGAACCTTCGGGTGGATATGGTCTCAGCGTGAGGCAGTGAAAAGCCGTTACCAAGCGTTCTTACAGATATTTACACTAAAATTTGTTCGAAATCGTGAATGGAATGTTAAATAATCTCGTACATGTGTCTTATGATAAAAGGGGAATAGTATATGACTATGTTAGATAAGTTTCTTGCCAGTATGATTTTTGCTACCGAGACTGTCTATGAGCTTTAAGGACGTTCCACAGTTAAAGTCAAATCCATGTCATTTTCACCAAACTTTGCATACAGTTACTTTGGTCCATGAGAAGCCCAAATACGCATAGAAAATTATAGGTCCATGTGCTTAATTTTTTTCTATGGGACACTGAACTGTGCCATGATTGGGTGTCAGGTAGAATGACGTCATCGCAGGTTTTTGGCCATTGATAGGCCTCAGAATTCTCAATGTCATATACAAATCCCCATTATTCTGTCGAAATCCATGTCATATTCGTCAAACTTTCCAGATTGTAGAGAAAAGTATAATGAAGGAGGAGAAAGTTTTAAAAATGGGGGTCAATGCACTCGTTTTTATGCTAGCAGCGCCCTCAGTTGGCGGAAAAGGTCAAAAACTCGCAAAACTCGTAAGAACTGGCTGAGAACCTGTCTAGGAATGGGATGGGTTCGAAAAAACTGTACTGTACATTCAAAATCCATGTCAGATTCGTAATTTTTTCCATATTTGTAGAAAATTATATACTGCAGAAGGAGAAAGTTTTTAAAATGGGGGTCCATGCACTCGTTTTTGTGCTAGCAGGGCCCTGAGGTGGGGGGAAAAGTCAAAAACTCGCAAACCTCGCAAAAACTGCGCATGGCTGGCTGGGAACCTGTCCGGGAATGGAATAGGTGCAAAAATACTCTACTGTACATTCAAAATCCATGCCAGATTTGTACATTTTTCCAGATTTGTAGAGAATTATATACTGCAGAAGGAGAAAGTTTTAAAAATGTGGGTCCATGCACTCGTTTTTGTGCTAGCAGGGCCCTCAGGTGGAGGAAAAAGTCAAAAACTCGCAAAACTCGCAAAAACTGCGCATGACTGGCTGGGAACCTGTCTGGGAATGTGATAGGTGCACAAAAAACTTTTCTGTACATTCAAAATCCATGCCAGATTCGTAAATTTTTCCAAATTTGTAGAGAATTATATACTGCAAAAAGAGAAAGTTTTAAAAATGGGGGTCCATGCACTCGTTTTTGTGCTAGCAGCGCCCTCAGGTGGCGGAAAAAGTCAAAAACTCGCAAAACTCGCAAAAAGTGCGCATGGCTAGCTGGGAACCTGTCTAGGAATGGGATGGGTGCAAAATAACTCTCCCGTACATTCAAAATCCATGTCATTTTCACCAAAATTTCCAGATTTGTAGAGAAAATTATACCGAAGGAGGAGAGAGTTTGAAAAAAGGGGGTCCATGTACTGGTTTTTGTGCTAGCAGCGCCCCCCCCCCCCCCCGCACTTTTATAATAAATAATTTTGCAAGGTTCCCGAAAATCCTCATATTTTGGTAGCGAGTCGCCTAAATATCCTCATATTCGGGCAGCGAGGTGCCGGTATACCAAAAAGTGTTTAAAATTTTGTACACAAAATATAGAAACAAAATAATCCTATTTCAGGTGTAAGGAGGGATATTGAAAAACGATGGATGATTACAGTGCTTCAATTATTCCATTTTTTTAAATGAAATATTCTAAACCTCGCACTTTGAAAATATATCAGAATATGGAAGAAAAAGGCGTTGCGGGGATGTGCTTGCATGGTCGGGGGGGGGGGGGGTAGGGCTGTAAGCAGGTAGCAAGCGTGCGAAGTGGACCCATATTCTTGTTTGCCCCTCCCCCCTCCCCAGGAGAAAAAAAGTAAGGCACCCTTACTTTTGTGCACCTGTTCACGACTACTAGTATTTCAAAGATCATAATAATCACGGTAACGACATAAGCTATAGTTGTCTATATTTTACGCACACTTTGAACCAGTGTATAAAAAAGAAGGAAATTGTAAGTCGTTTTGAGTGACATTTTATTCATTATTCTATTTGCTCATGTCTTTGACTGTACATATTGTAGGAATAATGATCATTAGACAATCATATGGCATAGACAAATGATTCTTGGGCATATATTTGACTTTCTTTCTCCAGCTCTCTTTTTGTGCTAAGGAATTGTACTAAAATGGGAGGTAGATAACCATGACTATGAATTCCAAATTACATCTACCTTTCATTTTTCCTATACGACTAACTTTGCCTATAGAAAGTTCATGAGGGGGCATCGAATGTTATCTTTCAGCTCAAGCTAGTTAATATTTGGTATATATATTTTTCACAGGTCCAGAATTATTGATTTTATCTATTTTCACCGGGTTCTTCTCACTGCACACACTTGCGAACCCATTATTAAGCATTTTCTTATCCATTGTCTTAACTGCGCGCAATACTCTCCCGGTGTTGTGATGACGTAACACAACCAGCCAGGATGCGCAGCTGAGGTGCGCACAAACATAACTGATGAACGTCCTTAAGCGCCTAAAATGGGTTTTCATACGCGAGGGATTACGCGTATGAAAACCACACTATTGGGTGATTTCACGCTCGGTGTTGGTGTTTGGTGTTGGTGTTTAGAGCAAAGATTCTCCTAAAATCGAGCTCCAACACCACTGTTCAGATTTAAGGAGCCGATACCGATATCCCAACAAAGCGCATCGATAGCTTAACACTGGTAATGGCGTCAGCACCATTCTCAACAAAGAAGAAACAAATTGTTTTTAACTACTGAATTATTAGTCTAGAATATCGTAAAATTGCCCGAGTAGTCCGGTGATTCTAAAGCAATCCTTATTTGATCTAGAGACCGGTAAGAAACTTCACAGAAATGGATAGTATTGACAGGAACAGTAAGTTTAGATTTAATTTCTCTCGAGTTTCTCACTTGCAGCAGAAAATGCTACGGTAGCTAATGCAGCTAGACGCCGGATTGGACGGCCCAGCGCGTACATGGCAAACGGCCAAATTTCGGGCATCGGCTCAGATTAGCCGTGAAGTTTCATTACTTTTGTATTGTGATTGTTGATTTAGAACTCATCCTAGTTAATAATGTGGATTCTCTGGGTCTTTTACTACGGAATATCGAACATCATATTTATCAAATCTATCTGGAAAAAAAAATAGGTAGGATTTTTTTATTCACTCCTTCCGCCCCTTTAAAAAGCAAAGGTACATGTATGATGTAGTTCCTTTCCGTGTGCTCTAGATCGAACGTTGGACTAAATTGTTGGCCTAGATTTAATTTTAGACCTATATGAACATACTACCTCGTAACACCTGTAAAATTACACTTCGAATGATGCCTACTGACTTTATTTCTTACGGCTAATCCCCAAAATTTCCCATATCTAGCATACAAGTAGCAACACCAGCACCAACACCTAACATGAAATAAAAATTTCTTAATCCCTAGGGTATAGTGTTAGTGAACGGAATTTTGTACATGAAATTAAACACCGGCTGCCGAGCTCGGTTCAGCAGACAACATCTGACAAAAATTAAACACCGGCAACCGGAACTACGTCAGAAAATCAGAGGTCAACACCTAACACCGACTGATTTTTTTTTTTTATTTCATAGTCGGTGTTAGATCATGATTTTGCGGCAAAATAAACACTAACCACAAACACCAACACCGAGCGTGAAATCACCCTTTGAAACAAAGGTTATCTTTTTCCCATAGGTTTCACATGTTCGGAAATACAGTACCTTTTTCAAGGGACCAAAACGCCGCGTCGTTGGGAAGGGGTTCACTCGGAAGGGAATATCGTATTAAATCTACGTTGTCTTTTTAAAATTCCATGAACTTCTTATTCTGTAGGACTTTGAGCATTCATTATGTAATTTTGACAGATATTCGTTTGATATTTTATTTGCTATCGTTGATTTTCTGAAAAGTGTTCGGACACTGGATCGACCACCATAAAAAGTTGCGGTACAAAATCTTATTATCAAAAACCGTTCATGGCGGGCGATGTGCATTGCCGAAGGTTATGTTTGTTTGTTTTTTTCTTTCTTAGAAATAATTTTACTTTTTGATCATCTTGCGTTCAGACCATAAATCGGCTGACCGTAAAGTCGATATATCTGGCGGCCCGTGGAAAAAAAACCCCTTAATTTCACGAGGCCAGTCCGTCCCGGGCTCCAATATAATTTTGTCTTTAACAATGAGACCACCTCTAACCAAATAAAGTTGATGCCTTGCACAAATAGGGGTTAAGGCGCGCTTGTTCCGCCCCTATATGTATGGTTGCATGTTTGTTGACAAAACTTTTATTTTAAAGCATTTGAAAGTTTTAGATAATAGTCCTTCTGTATTATCACCTTCAATTTTACGAAACATCGTTAGTTTGTGGATGGCCTCTGGCCAAAGACTGTGTTTAATATTGATATACTTATGTCACTGCCCATGCTATATACGGAAAGATCAGCGCCGAAAGTATTCACCACAGGCTGGCGCTTGTGCTTTTGCTAAGAGAGTTTCCCATTTCCTAGTCCATAAATTGTCATGAAACACCCCACCGGCACCATAGGCGTGGTGGTATAGAGGAGCTACGTTCAGTGCTGTGAAAAGTACAGGGGAGCGCGCCCACCCGCGCACCTCCCCTCGATCCGCTTGGGGGTCGTACCTAGTTCTCACGCAAAGGACATTTCCTTAATTGCCAACAGACAAAGAAAACATTTTATACAATAACCCTGTCTTATGCCAAAAAGGAAATAGGAAGGCGCCTTTTTTTTAAATAACAACGATGACAATCTATTCAGATGATTCATCGATTTACATAGCAACTAAGTCAAGTGCTTTGGGGAGAAAGTGTATATAAGAAGGATGTCATCCCGTGAATCTGTATAAGGCTTGTATTGCCATCTCTATTGAGCAACAGTCGTCACAGGTACTCTGGATCAGAAGATATCGTTCTTCATTCTTTGAACATCCAGTCGTCAATCTTTGTCAACATGGAGAAAGAAGCACAGGTAATTAAGTTCTTTCAGAATTAGAGAACACGATGGTGGTGTTGATGGCGATAGTTGTTGCTGTATGAAAAAGCATGAAGATGTCGGTGTCGGTGGGGGGCTTTGTGATGGTAGGTTGGCATTTATCTGTTTCGAATATAATAGAGTTCTGTCAGTTTGTCAGTTTACTTACAATATTTTGTTGTTGTTGATATTGTTGTTTTAAATTAGATTTGACCATAAGTGAGTTGATGTTGGCATTATGTAATCTGCGTCTACTTTTTTAATTCGGTTTTTACCACCTCTCAGCTACCACAAATAATGACGGTCAAAGCTCGATCCAGCGACGCCGTGAAGATCACTAGAATCATCACTCTTGGTGTCTTCTTCGCTACTGCGGTAACCGTTTGCGTGTTCTTTGCAGCCAGACACAGCAGCGTCACTTCATCCGCGGTCCAGGCGTGTCCAGTATTGCAAGACCACAAGCTAATGGACAAAGATGTGGTATGTGTGTTTGTTTGTTTGGTTGGTTGGTTGGTTGGTTGGTTTTGTTTTGTTTTGTTTGTTTTGTTATTTTGTTAAGTTGATATCACTACACGTAATTGGAATTTAAAAATGATAAATTGATGGTATCCCTGTGTTGTATAATGTGGGACTCTCTCTAGACTTTGGCGGTCATGCTGTTCCACAACTCTCTGTCCCTAGCCTTCTCCATTTATAATATGGGATAACTCTTTCATTCGCTCCTGTACTATATATGACTAAACCCCTTTATACAAATTATGAACCCATGTCTCCTTCTTTCTAAGTTAGAAAAAAAATATATCATACGGTGTTTTTTTTCTCAAAATTCTGTTCAAATAATGAATAGGAAATATACTCAACCAAAAAAGTAAGTTCCCTCTGATACGTTTCAGTATAACTCGAGAAATATATAATGAAATTCTTTCATTAAAAAAATAAAGTATGCAGAATTTTCTAAGGGACGCTTTTTAATTGAATTTAATTGAATGATTTTATTCACCAACAATAACATCATGTATACAAGATATTTCATACTGGTAAATTGGACCAGAAAATAGCACAAGTGCTAGTCGAGCCTCTACAAAATTTACATAGCAGATTATATTAATTCCACTACAAACATAACAATTACAACCACATACATAAATAACATGGTGTTACATGTACATGCACATGTACTTATAGAGCAAAACATAATACTTAGTGACTTAAAGGCATTGATTAAGTTTGCCCAGGATTGAAAAAAAAATCACTGTTCCAGCTAATGCTGTAATCATAATTGCAAACCTTTAGCTCAGACAGGAATCGCCTGAGTTTTATAAGCTGATCGGTCGTTTATATATCAAGATAAATACGATTGAACATTGATGTCGGGATAGAATACCACCGAACCCTAAAGAACTCTTACGGTTGGCATACCTCGCTCTATCACAGAATACCGTACGGGCTGGAAACCCGCTCTGAAATCGCCAAGCGCTGGTGCTTGGTTTTTGTGACTGCAGCGCAGCGAAGAAGCCGAGCGACTTGCGCTAGCGATTGATCGCGATTTTCTCTTTTTTATGATAGTAAACGGGTTCCATTTTCTCTCATACTTTCACATATCCTTAATTATGTAGTTAGAGGTCTGCACACAATTTACTGGCATTTGAGCTGATTTTTACAATTTTTCACAAAGTTAATCAATCCCTTTAAAAGATGTTCTTTTAACGATTCCTTAAAAGTGCTTCTGGATGATTTTAATTTAATATCGGTTGATATTTTATTCCATAAATCACTTCCTAAAAAAGAAAGAGGAAATTGTCCTTGAGTAGTCCTTAATTTTGGTAAATGTACCTGTCGGCCTGTTTTTATCTCGTTGAATACTTGTGCTGTATCGTATCACAATAATCGATTAAAGACTGGGGTAAGTTATTATTACTCAGGTTATACATGAAGGTTCCTACACATAAATAATGCATATCAAACACATTGAGAATCTTTAAATTTCGAAATTTTGAATGCTTATTTGTGAACAACGGATTATGTTTTCATATTAAACTCATGTTTTTTTTTTTTTTTTTTTTTTTTTTTTTTTTTTTTGCAGTCGGTACAATAAAAAAGTTGCACTTTGCGCTTCATAATGCAATGCAGGGTTTACATGTGTAAACCATTTCCAATTTGTTCATCTTTTGTTCACGTACAGACCCATAATTCATAATTTAAATTCACGAAAATGCATTAATTATCACGATTTGGCAATACAGTTTCGTGAATTCAAATTAGCAGTTATCATCTGTACACAAAAAAAAATTTGAAAGGAATTCTCACATGTACCCCTGCATTGCATTATTAAACGCGAAGTGCTACTTTTTTCTACTACCGACTGCAATAAAAACCAAAATTTCATCATGACAACATTATTGGTTGTTCACAAATAACCAATCAAAATGTCGGTTAGAAAATTCTGCATACTTTGCTTTTTGAATGAACAAAAATCATCATACATTTTCGAGTTGTATTAACTCTTACTTTGCCAAGGGGTTTTGCTTGTTTAGAGATTTTACAGAAGCCTAAACAATGCTAACTTTTCAAAAGTCTGTACCTCTTTTACAATGACTTTTATTACTAAATGTTGTGTACAAACGTTGTGGGAAATTTATTACCCCTCCGAATGAAACCAAATGAATGTGTGATTAAAAAATACCTAGTCTCTGTGTCACATATATGTGACATCGGCACAGCAAGATTTAAAAGTGTCGGGGGGGGGGGGTTCCTTTTTTGTTGAGTACAGTTTGTATCACCTTTGAGAAATAAACTCCGTGACTTTGGAAAATAAAAAGAGGGATAATTTGTTCACCTTGAAAACGTAGAAATAAATTTTTAAAAAGTTAACAAAAGAATGGAAGATCATGGATATATTTCGTAATATTATTTTCTTAAGTCATTTCATTTAACGTTGTATGATATTATAATTTTTTTTTCAGAGGCGAGTAAAAGACCTGAGAAAGAAGGACGGGCAGATTCTCCATGAGCGATTCACTTACGACCATAAATCAAATGTAGCAATAGTCCAGACACCAGGCAACTTTAGTGGGAATTCTCCAGCCACTTTGGTGATCGATTACGACCGGGTAAGTTAACCTGTTAACAAGCTTGCGGGGCGGGGGATGAAGTGCAACCCCCCCCCCCCCCGAAATTTTAATTGAGCATAATCGGGCGGCAACCATCGTGTCATATTTGGCAGGGTTGAACAGGGGGCATTGTTTGCGAGAGTGTAAAAATCAACTTGCGCCAACGTACTCCTTATGTGATGTTTCAACACAACATTTTGAATAGGGGCATTAATTTGGTCTTTGCAGATACAAATAACGCTCAAACCGTCCCAAACAAAATTAAACATGACACACATATTAAAACACACATACAGTTACACACACACACACACACACATTCATTTTTTTTTTCTCATATGTTATACTCATCATAAGCAGTCATATCATGCAAACACGAATCAACGTTGCCAGAATTGGCAGAATTCTGCTTTCTGGCAGAATTTTGACCGCTTTAGCATCTAGTATTATGCTAGGCATAATTTGACAAAATTTAGCAGAATTTTAGCAGAATTCTTGTGGGTTTTTTTTTTTTGCCAGAGAATTTTTGAGTAAAGATATACCCCAAAATGCTGATAACCGTTTTTTTTTTGTTTTTTTTTGGCTTGTCAGAGAATTTTTGAGTAAAAATCCCCCCCCCCCCAATGCTGATAACCTTTTTTTTTGTTGTTGTTGTTGCTTGTCAGAGAATTTTTGAGTAAAATTTTTTATATAGCAGAATTTTCGCTGCTCGCCAGCAGAATTGTATTTTTTTCGCTGGCCACACTGACACAAATGCATCACAAATGCACACACAAATAAGCACATGATCATGGTGTTCATTTGGAGTAAAATAAACATAAATAAACAATACTCTGATTCAATTTGCTTTGTCAAACTCTTTTATTTTTTGACTTGCTGTTTTAAAGTTTTTAACGTTCATAATATGATGATGATGTTACATGTTCCTCAACATCCAAAAGTCAATCTTGAAAGTAATATGCTTAAATGTTTTTCATCGTGGGTCCTCTGTAGCTTTATTTGTGATTAGGAATTAACTGTCTGTCCTGCTTATGATGAGTGCACCATGTGAGAAAAAAAAAACTAAATGTGTGTGGCTTCCCCCCCCCCCCCCCCCCATTTTCCTGGGTGTGCGTGTGGGTGAACGGGTGTGCGTGTGTGTATGTGTGTGTGTGTAACTATATGTGTGTTTTAATATGTGTGTCGTGGTTACTTTTGTTTGGTACGGTTTGAGCGTTATTTGTATCTGCAAAGACCAAATTAATGACCCTATTTAAAATGTTTTGTTCAAACATGACAATCATAAGGAGTGCGTTGGCGCAAGTTGATTTTCCCACTCTCGCAAACAGTGCCCCCTGTTCAACCAAGCACAAAGACATACCACACAAAAATGGTTCCAAATGATGCGGGATAAGATACTTTTTCAAAATATGTATAATAATTTTGTGTTCATAACTGAGTTTTAAACAAAACAGCAATTTTCTAAGCGTATACTTTTTTTTTTGCTCACACGGTATATTATTAGAAACTATCACGTGCCACTCATCATTTTTTACAATACGCACAATCGATTTTATGAAGTGTAAGATCAAGTTGAAACATAAAACCTTCAATTTCGAATTTGTTTACTCGCACCATAGTTTATCATGCATTGTGCCTGATTAAAAAAAAAAAAAAAAAAATCTTCCGCTATCAAGCATTTTACGTCTTACAGTGATAATAATAATAATGAAAACAATAAGGATATCGATAACTCGAATTTTCGGGCATTGAATTTATTTTATTGTTTCGTCCTTGATACTTCAGGGCCTCGTCTATGCCTACGTGCTGGATGTCCATGAATGCATGGTATTTCCCCTGCGTGATGACCTTCGGCAGCTTGTGAATATGGAGCTGTCGACAACAGATGGCGAGGTAAGTTATGTCAAATTCGATTTTGTACCGATTGTTTTTCGGGAAATTAAATGTCTATGTCCCATATTGCGGCCCATGGCCCGCATCCAAACCATGTTTTTTTTTTTTTTGTTGTTTTGTTACTGAAACAACCAGACTATGGGCGTAATTTGTCAATTTTGACTAGACGCCAAAAACATGACCAACAACCATGACAAGAACAAGAACGACGCATCCAACCCACTAGACGATTTGATGCTGCCCTACAAAAAAAATCAGTTAAAAACAAAACAACAACAACAACAAACAGTTTTTTATAATCTATGTTAGTTTACTCTGTCAATGGTTACATTATCTATCGTTAATGACTTTCGGCATTATGTCTTAAAATTTTCAGTCTCTCTTCGCTCTCTCGATATGGAATATTGTAATTATGTATAACAATATGCTACCAACTGACCAAGTAGGCCTTCGCTGAGAAAGACGATATTTGGCCCTAATTGTTAAGTCAAGTTATGAGCTCAGCATTTGTCTTACCAGGGACGGATCTAGCTTTTTTCCAAGGGGGGGGGGGGGGGGGGGGGGGTTTGAGGGGCTGAGTATTATGATGGCGTTTTCCTATGCACATTAAATGTTTACTTGGCAGCTCAAGGGGGGGGGGGGGTTAAACCCCCTAAACCCCCCCCCCCCCGTAGATCCGCCACTGCTTACTGGGTGGACCAAATACAGGGGGAGGGCGAGGGAGGATCTATAAACTGACCGAAGAAAATTACTTCAGTCTTTATGGCTACAGCCCACGAGACCGACAGACAATTATACCGAAAATGTCGGTCTCATGGGCCTTCTGACAACTTTTTTAGGGTTTATCTGACCGACAGCTCATGAGACCGACTACCCCTAGACTGACAGAGGGCAAAAAGTGGGTCTTATGGGCCTTATAGCCACTTTTCTTCATTAGCAATTAGCAATTATTATTTTTTGGCAAGATTTTAAATTTCAAGCATTGCATGTAAAATGCAATTATGATTTGAAAGAGAAGAATGTAATTTCTTAAAAGTAATTCTTGTACCGGTTTACCTATCACTCGAGTTCATTTTTTATCATAAAGCCCGTATAGTATTTCAGATTTGTTTTGACACGGCTTTTGTCATTTTCTGAAGGTTGTCGATATCGCTAACGCTGTAGCAAACGATAACTACACGATGTACGCTGTTGCTGGACAGTTACCTAACGGTTTTGTGCAGAGCTTCAGCGGACCAACCGTCGACGGTATGTGTGCCGGTCTGAACACTTACTGGCTTGAACGAGTAGACAAATCAGACGACCGCGATAATGTAAGAGAGAAAAGAGGTTGCAAGACAGTCGTTTGGCTTTGGGGTTTGTTCGTCACCGTGCATTGCTATTAACAGAAACTTTAAGCTCGATGTATATTAACCCTTTTGAGACAGTTGACCACATTTTGTGGTTTGACTCAATAACTTTTGATTCAGAGCTCTAAAAAATATACCAGATGCAGGAGTAGAAAGAGCAAAATTTTCTACACACACTATGTCCATTTTTATTGCATGACCATATTGCATTTGATGGTAGGAATTTTAAAAACGAGAATAAGCTTTGAAACCCGTAAATTGGCAACAGATTGATTATATATATTGTTTTCGAACACATTACACCTTATTAGAAACCATGTAGCACTAAAAGAAAAATATTATTGTTGCCAATTTGAAAAAAGAAATGTGATCAATTTAGCCCTTAAATATTTCCTGACCTAAAAGGGTTAAAGTGTTTCAATTGAATGGATGGATCTGGTTGAGGACGCATAGCTAGCTATACAGCTTTTCTTACTTCTTACCTACAGCCTAGTCACCTCAAGGTGATTATATTAACGTTTGTACAAGTACACTTTACATACAAAAAAAAAAAGGAATATTAGTATGTTCTTATCTATAATGAACTAGAGTGCCGATATGAAACTAAGTCCAGAACTACAAACTACAATTTAAAATTTCATTTATTTAATGTCATCGCAGGTTGTCTTTTGAAAGGTTGCTCAGCTTTTGAAAAATTTCATTATGTAACGAAGTTTTTGGATGTCAGCTTTAAAGAACAATTACATGTACATGAAAACAGCATACACTGTATACCCTGACATTTAATTCACTGAGTTAGCAAAATAAAAAGTTGTTTATTTGCTACAAGTTTGGGAACAATGCTTGTTATAAAAGCAAATATTTTCTAAATATTCTATAACACATGAATATACGACAAGTTTATTTTTCACCGACAACTCGTGATGGAAAAATTGGTTCATGTTAATTAATTTACATCCATTATGCAAAATTTTTACTACACAAGAAGGTAGATTTGTGTTTGAACTTCTGCAAAGTATAAGTAGACATCTTGTATCAATATTTACTCAGCGCATTGTACAAATGTAATAATCAAGAAAAAAAAATAATATATAGATGCGCATTGTATCAGTAATGCATGAGAAACGTATAAGTTTTTTGTTTTGTTTTTTAAATTTAGAAATGTCATGTGTGGTAAAAATACCCGGGCCTAAATCAATTTGTATATGTAAAGAATCTTCGCCTTGTTGTTCACCGTCTTCCCGCTTTCTAGCAAGATATCTTTCTCACTACCTGACGCAGTAATTTGGAGTTTGGTTAAAATAAGTGAGGTGGTTTGTGTTTGTTTTGTTTTGTTTTGTTTTGTTTTGCTTTGTTTTTTTTTTCTTTTTACGGGGTAGTTACTGTCATGTGTGTCACTTTATTTGCTTGAGGTAAAATATCTAAAAGAAATAAAAGCCACCTGATTCGCAAACGGAACACAGTATAGACAACTGTGAAACATGATGAAAAAACACAGACAATATTTAAAAAATCATGAATCAGGTGAATATAACGTATCTGGAATACATGTTATGACGGGTACAGTTCATTAACGTGTTCCATCTATAACCCAGCTTATATGGGGATTACATAATCTGTACAGTATAAATTGTGTTCTTTTCATAATTTTTCACAGTTGTTTATTGTGTTCCTTCTGTCTTGAATCGGGCGTATAGGCACATAAACCTCCTCAGCATCTCAACAAAATAAGCGGATATCTCACACATTGACACCCATGATTACAAGAATCTTTTTCTTTCTTTCTTTCTTTTTTCATAAGTCAATTTTATAGGTATTGGTCTATTTTATAGGTATTGGTCCATACATACAGCGGAATGGCTCCCATGCTGATCCGCCATGGTTTTGATTGAAATAAGACAATTGCTACTTATCTACATGTACTTACACAGTTGTATAAAATATTTTACAAGTTCATTTGTTGTTTATTGCTTCGCTAATAAAGTAGAATTAGAAGTCAAATCAGAAGTCCATTTGTCATTATCTTTTATTCATTTCGTTAATTTACTTTTTAGAATATTTGATATAATATTTGTGAATGTCCCAAAAAATATACCTATTCCTCTCTCCTAGAAATCGTCAAAGCCCTTAAAAACAGAGAGAGAGAGAGAGATACAAATGGGAGGTTGAGAAAAACAGAAAGAGAGAGAGAGAGGCGAAGATGCACCCACACACGCACACCCGTACATTTGCACTCACGCACTACCCACACACGCGCCCTTGCAACATCAACCACTCTCTCACTGGCACGCATACGCCAACAAACACCGTTACACACACAACCATCCTCTTACACACACAATCTCCTCTTACATCCATACCTCACTCCTTCACACCCAAAATATATTTTAATTTCAGTTTGTCGATTTATTGATGAGAATGGTTTATGCATGTTAAAGAGAGAGAGAGAGAGATGAAAATGTAGAAAGAGGTGTGTGAGAGATTGAAAAAGAGAAATGAAGTGGGAAAGAGATATTAAAGGGACACACAAATAAACAGAAAGGTGGGAAAGGGAAATGGAAAGGAAAATTATGAGGGTTATTGGAAATACAGAATGGTCATACTTATGATATAAAATCAGAAAGAAACATTACTGCTTAAAGATATTTGTAATATATATATAAATTCTGCTGAGGTTTGCATCTCATGTGTAAATGATAAGATTGTAATATGATAGTTCGATTGCGTATATATATTTATGCCGTTTTGTAACAAGGAGTGGGGGGGGGGGGCACTCGTTTTTCGAAAGGTTCCTTATTCCGAACAAAAGTTTTCAATACCGGGGGATGCAGGATTCCGAAAATGAAATAGGATTCATAATTCCCAACATCTGTTGCATTACTCCGAAGTTTCATTTTTCCGAAGGTTCGTCATGTTTGTTGTTCAAATGGTCCGCTTATCTTCAATATTAGGGTTTAGCTAACAATTCTGAAAAATAAATAGAGTTCACTAATTCGAAGGTTCGTAATTACGAAAATGAAATGGTGTTTTCCAAATAACAATGAACCTTCATATTAACGAACCTTCGGAAAAAGAAAGAAATTTGACAAACTATTAAAGCCATTGCTTGAGCATGCTCGATGCTTTTTCAGATTATATACCTGAACTTGTAAATTAATCATGTTAATCAAGTAATTTGTACTGATAAAAAGTAACTGCACAGGCCTAGCCCCCAAATATAGGGGTTTCCATATTCCTCCGATAAATATTCTTAAACTTAAAGGTTTCTGGAAAACATGTCTTCCAGATCACATTACCCTTCAAATACCACATTTTAGTTTGCGTTTAACGATATCTCTCGCTTCTTTCATCGTTACCACGTACAACAGAGGCTGAAGCCACCCCATGTTAGCCCCGAACATTTCGACAATATTTTTGAACTCTTTGGATAACGAAGCGTAAGGTATCCATCCAAATAATCCACGCGGCGTAAAATGAGAATGTAAGAAGCAGAATCGAAGCAGCCCCTCTGTTCCGGTGAGGTGCAATAGGCCGAGGTTGAGCATTACGTTGGACTGGGCCGTTGACGGTTGGTGAGCGAGAGCCCCTGCGTACTTGCCCGTTTCTGACGGCATTGACGTGAATTGATTGCCGGTGTGATATTCGAATGATAGCGGCCGGCGTTGATGATGGTTGTTGTTCCAGATGCGATGACAATAAGGTCAATCACATGAACTTGGAGTAGCAAAGGCATTAGATTCACGACTTTTACATCAGAGAATCTAGAAACACTACGTCTCTCAGAAAGTAATCAATCACGCTTGTGACTGTGGCAAGAGGGATGCATGTGATGAAAGCTACTAAAAACACAATGAGGAGTAGTATAAACTTTAGTCTAGCCAGTGTCATATACAGATGATATCGCAACGGACAAGAAAAAAAAAAGTATTTTGCCATACTAACCAGACACATGTAAAGCATCACGGCGGTTAGGCACACATAAGCAGGACAAACTAAAACCTTGTGGATCATGGTGCATGTCTTGATGTCGTTGGATATTTTCCACTTCATACTCCAGCTACTCCAAAAAACAGTTAGCGCAGTATTGAAGCCAAAGAAGGTTCGATGCAGAAGTGTTGTGGTGTCCTCGATATGCCGTTGGCTTTGGAGCACTAGGATGACGACCACATTCGCAGCCAGGGACAAAATGATGCTTACAGATATTAAAAAAATAATGATATAAAGGCCCTGTTGACCTCCAATAGCACCTGCTGTTTGATTTGGTAACTTTGTAGAGGCTTGATAAAATCTGAGCGGCCTGCAGGCCTTACATGATATCAGTATGTAATATGGTGTAAAAATGAAGCCCAGGAAAAAAAGAGCACTTCAAAATCATCATGTGCTTCACAAAAGTAAACATATGCAAGTGACCGGAAATGCCAGACTCATTTTCCCCCATAGACTCAGTGTTAGATTAAAGAGTATGGCAATACGCTTTCGTAAATGGGAGTATTCAGTCATAGATATCTTAATAATAGCATTATATATTTGAAAACCTTTCTGTGCCTGGCTATTTATTTATCCTTCTTAACATCATTATACAAGACAGATATCAAAATTCAACAATTTATTAAATCAAGCCTTCACAAAGTTACCGAATCCCTTTAAATGAAAAGAACCATGTAACATTACTACCTGGGATGACAACAGTTTTGAATAATGAAATGTATTTAAAGTGATGTTTCTCACAGTAATCAGTAGAGGACAGTAGGCAACTCTCTGTACGTGCTCTGGGTATCAACAAAAAAGAAAAATTGCAGGTGTCATTGATGAGGATGCAATTATATCATTACGCTTTGTAATGTTCATTGATTGGATATAGACGTCACAGTGGGCTCTAGAATAGAGGTCGTCTTTCCTCCTAAACATGGGCGAAAATTGAGCTAGTAGTTCACGTTATACTGTTATAACCTAAACAAAAGAATCGTTATTTTGGTTAAAAGCATGTCAAACCCTTCGGTAGTGTGTCAGGAATATCATGTTTATTCGCCTAAAAAGAAATTGTAAAGGTTAGATAGTTAATTGTCCATGGTGTTTTATTAGTTTCTGATCTATCAATCTTTCAGTTTTCTTTTTCTCTTCGCCTCTCTCATCTCTTCTTGTCCTGATTTCACACATGCGCTTTTTGCTCTCTTTCTCACTGGCTCTGTCTCTCTCTCTCTTTTACTAAAATTATACACATACGTCATTTCTTAAATTCTTAGTATTCTTTTTCCTCCTCATTCCTTCTTCCCTTTCTCTTTCTGTCATTCTCTTTCATGTATTTTGTTGATCTATGAAAGACATCCGTATGTTATTGCGAGATTTCTAAAATATCTAAACTTACGTCACGCTGTACAAAGAATTGGAACATTTCCTTACGTGAGTAAAGAATAAATTCGAGAAAATAAATATGATTTTTGACGTACAAATTTAATATAGGGGAAGATATTCAACATGAAAAGATTTATGATTCTGGGCATACCGACAAAACAAATTATGACATTAACAATAACTAGCACATGTTGAGAAGAACATATTTATTAAGGTGTCAGTGAGTCAAGTTTTAGATGTTTATATCTGCTACTTTTTTATATGGTTCATGATGAATTCATGAATAAATTACGTTGTTATTAATGCTGAAGTGATTAATAGTCATTTCTATGAAATTTTGCCACAAATAATAAACATGATATAAATGATTTGATGAAAAGAATAAATTTAAAAAAAAATATGTTGGTAAAGCCTGATTAGCAATAATATTAATATGAATTACAATTATGAAATTGATATAATCTTACACAAGCGCAAAGTTTCCATTTCACCTGAACGGAGAACTGTTTAGTTACATTTCATCCAACAGAGCAATAATGCTTGTCGAGAAGAGAGAAATCGAAATGTGTCTTTTTAAGCAATTTAAGCAAGTTTACTTCAACGTGTACCAATAGACTTTACTGTTCAGGTGAACATGCAATAACCTTCTTGACTCGAAGCACGATTGCAGAGAAGCATTGTGTGCTTTCCAGGGCCCTTTACTCATTATCTTTTTGTCGTTTTTGATTACTGAGCACCATCATTTTGACAACTTCATGTCAAAATCCCCTTTGGCCTAGTTTGCAAATAAAGAGTGAAGCGAAAACCTTTATCTAATGATAACTGACATCATATAATGCGAAGAAAACATCACTTTCTTGTCTGCATTTATGTAGCATCAATTTGTCTGTTACATGACTTGTATATTGGTCAATGTTTCTATTCTCTTTATTTACTATGTCATCATTAAGATACAAGAACAGCAAAAGAAGTGGATAAGTGACATATCGGAAGAATTCAGGCTACTCTTAAAAGGCTTAGCAGAAAAGTATCAAAATTGAAAATTTAAAGGTAAACCTACGCATTCAGCTGTTGCACAATAATTGAACAAGATTCCAATATATCAAAACTTTGGTCAAAATCGGCAAAGTGAGATTTTGTCATGAACTTTTCCAACACTGCTGCATATTAAATACTAGATATCAGAGATATGATTTAATTTGATATATGTTTTCATATGCATCATCATCATAATTGTATAGATCATCAGTTACAAAATATAATCATTTAAATGTTATATACATACATGTACATACATGAATTGATCGTCGTAAGCTCTAAGAGCTTAAGTTGATGGAGACGTCCAAACCTAATCAATTATACATAAACAGCATTCAAAAATATTTTAGTGATGCAAATTTACTGCGAGAATTAGAATAACATGATATAGAAATAGACTGATAGAGAGAGAATCAAGGAGAGAGAGGGGGGTAAACGGTCAAAGAGAATCATGGAGAGAAGATAGAGGCAGGAGATCACAGAAAACCAGGTTCTTACTTTTTTGATAACCAACCCTGTCCGTGAGGCACTGGGTTAACATGCCTAATGTAACTTTTTTTTCTGTATAACATGCCCAATTATACAGAAAACTATGCTCACACTGTGATTTCAGTTGCAAAAATAGTAACTGCCTGGGGGTGGGGGTTAATGAAGCAATTATGAGAATGGACAGTTAACCGTCAAAATATGCCATATCTAATGCTCTTCGCCACCCGGGTTCCTTCGCCTGATCACTTTTAGCGGTCACAGCTATCGGTTTGGTTACTTTGTCTTTCTTGGAAGCAAGAACCATTGTAACTGTCTAACCGCTTTCTTTTTCAACAAAGCTTGAGTTTTCTTTTGATGATATCCCTTGCTTCTTTAGTCGTTACCAAGTACAGCAAAGGTTGCAACCATCCACAATTTGCACCTGTCCCATAGTCGATAATTTGTCTGACAGAGTCAGGAAGTAAGACATAAAATGCCCAAATAATCCAGGAGATATAAAAGGAAAATGTAAGGAGTACGATGGAAACTACACCCCTGTTCCTACGTGGCCCGTCGTTGGGAGGGTTATTCCTAAGGACTGCTTCATGGACCTCAGAAGAATGGAGTGACCTATATGTCATGGTTTCTTGCGATCTCGACGAGGCGCGATTGTCGATAGGCCAAGCGAATTATAGCAGCATTGACCACGGTTGTTATTCCACAAGCTATACCGATTAAGCTTGCGATATGAATTTCGTTCAGTTTCCTAAAAAGCGTTAATTTCTTCAGTTCAAAAGTATCCGTACCACTGCATTTGCTCTTGAAGGTATCTCTGAAGTTTGGGACAGTCGGGTATTGAATGCAAGTCAGGCACGACATGCAGAACATGACGAGGAGTGTACTCTTGATTCTTTTAGTGGTAACAAAGATATGATAGCGCAAAGGGTATGAGAGAAAGACGTACTTTTCCAAGCTAAGTAGACTAATGATGAACATGATTGTAGAAAGACATGTTAATGCGGCATAGAGAGTAACCATATACAATAAGGTGCACGTGTAAATGTCGCTAATTGTATGCAAGACTAAATCCCATGTGCTCCAGGAGACACTCAATGCAATCCTAAAGCAAAATAAGACACGATACAGAAGTTTGGTGGTGTCCTCGAGTTGCTGTTGAAGTTGGA
This sequence comes from Heliocidaris tuberculata, assembly GCA_025618425.1. Taxonomy (NCBI): domain Eukaryota; kingdom Metazoa; phylum Echinodermata; class Echinoidea; order Camarodonta; family Echinometridae; genus Heliocidaris; species Heliocidaris tuberculata. The sequence goes on from CM046850.1 coordinate 25,499,132, forward strand.
GCACGAGGAGCACGAACAGATTTGCAGCTAGAGATAAAACAATGTTTAATGAGAGTAAGAAAATGTAAAGTAGGGAACCCTGCAGCTCTGTGGTATCACTGGCCGTGGCATTCATCCTTTATAGAGAATCGAACAAAATAGCCGGACATGGAAGAAGGATATTCGAATGTGTATCTGGTAATGCTACAGTCTATCACGGAGTATTCTGCAGATTAAGATGTCAGTTGATGGCATAACAAATATTAACCTGCATGTTGACTACTGAATTCTCCCATTTCCATATAGGCTCAAAATAGGAGCCACTCGGTTCCCGTATTCATTGGGTTGAAACCGGTGATATAAAGCCCAAGAGAGGGAATAACCATTCTGAGCTTTTTAAAAGATTCGCCTCAATGGTAAACCTCGCCAAAATACATGTCCAAGAGAAGGCGCCAGTTATCTGGAATTTCTCTCAAGGATCCAGAATGCGCATAAGCTTCATTATAATGAAACTTTACATACAGGTTGAGATCCAAAATGTAACGGAGATGATTAATCGATTGAAGATGATCATTAGGTCAGTATAAACATACTAATGCCATTTTCAGCATTCATATTTGACTAAGCAATTGGCAAAATTCAGAAAAAAAAACATCATTACGTTTGAGACTTTTCGCTGATAATCACGTCTCTATCTTCCAAGCCGTCAGATGTTCGTCCTGTATTCACGACTGTCACGATTCTATTCTCTCTTTCGCTTTTTCTTTTGGTCTTTTTTAAAAATCTCCTTGTCTGTCCCTTTATTTCGCTCTTTTGTTCTCTCTCTCTCTCTCTCTCTCTCGCTCGCTCTATGACTTTCCTGATCACGCATTCTAACTGGCAGAAGGTGTCATAATCGTTGCTTTTCTTTTGCTTTCCTATATGGTTATATTTTCAGATAATGTTGACATGATATCTTCACAAGACTGACAAGCATATGTCAACTGATGTTTGCACATCATTTAAAGACCAGTAGCAGGAGCAAACCAAGAGGATCATATGACAATTAATGACATAGTATGCTGACAGAACTTGACATTTGTTCTGAGAAGAATACTCAAAGGCAGTATATACCCCATGAGTATGATACGGAACAAATGAAAGCACACCATCACCAAGTAGTCCAATATATGATATTATCATTCATTTCATATATAAACAGGAAAAAACAATTAGCACAAGGCTGTTTCGCCTTGTGGTCCTGTAACTTATTACGTCATACGGTGAGCATAGTAAAGAAAATTAAAAAATAAATAATGTATGCATACAGAAAATATACTGTAGTAAGCAATATCAATGATCATGCAGCTTGCTTATTGAACGTAGATATATATTAACTAAGAGGTGGGACAAAAGGAGCACAGAAATAGTCATACAGAAAATCTGAATTAAAAAACTTTGGAACTATCCAGAACATATATAAATATATTTCAACATGAATCAGAGTAATTATGTTCCAGTTTTGAAAGGCGGATACAGTATAAAGAGCCGAGTATAAAATCTGTATATAGTATACAGTAAATAGACTTCTCTATTCCCATCATATCTGCAGAAATATGACAAACCTATATGCTATAACCTTAAGTATAACGTTAATGGAAGTACATGTAAATTAAAATCAATTGCCAACATCAGTGACTTCTTGGAATACATGTACCACAATCAAGACAAACGTACCAAGACTCCACTTTCAGAATTTTAATATACATGTGTTGGGGTTCTAAAACACCTATACTCCGGTGGCCATGGTGGCAACGTCCTATGTGGCCATGCACTGCTGGTCATATTGTGTTAGAAAAAACATTACATTTCCCTTCTTTAGAGTTGCTTCTTCTTTTTGTCTCTTTGTGTTAGTATAATAATAATATTAATAATAATCATGATGATCTTAGAACAATAATAATAATAATATTATTTTTATAATCATAATAATATTAATAACAATAATTATTATTACATGTATTACAGTAATAATATTCTGTACCTATATAGCGCCTATTTACATACACAATGTTCCTAAGCGCTTCACAGATATATCATTACTCTGGTCATCGGATTCAGGATTGCCTGCACACAATGTATGCACCTTCTCCACTCCCTGGGGAGTATTCCAGCCAGGCGCCCTTTCACAGACGCTCATAATACTGAACAAACCACAATGATTTTCGCATCCTTCCGGGTACCCATTTAACATCTATAGATGTAAGTGGAGAGTAGCAATGTAGATTTTTTTTAATGCCTTGCTCAAGGACATAAGTGCCGTGCCGGGGATTGAACCAACGAACTTTGCAGTGTTTAAACCACTAGACTTGGACACCTCTAGTGTTTTATTATGTATCGTTCCCATCTGCTTCATTGAATCATAATTGAATTGGAATATGCCATTGTAACTTTACTCACTAAGTCTGATTCAAACCAATTATAATTATAATCACAATATGTATCTAAATCTAATCAATTTGTATTAGGGTAATCGAATTTCGATCTGCCAATTTCAATGTTTAAATTTGCATTTAATAATATCCCTTGCTTCCTTCGTCGTTGTCATGTGTAGCAGAGGTTGTAGCCATCCTAAGTTTGCTCCAAACACTTTGGAAATATATTTGTCTGGGAGAAAACTGTAAAATACCCAAAGCATCCAGCAAAAGTAAAAGGAGGATGTAACTAGCAGAATAGAAACCACGCCCCTGTTCCTTCGAGGTCCTCGGTTTGGTGGGATATTTAAAGCGACCGCTCCGTCATGCACAGATGGTGACCGACGAATCATAAGGTTTCTGACGATGTCCACGCGCTGCGACTTCCGACACGCAATACGGATGATGACAACATTGACGACAGTTGTTGTAACAGACGCTGTAACAATGAGAGATGAAATGTGAAAGGAGACCCCTGCATATACTGACCTCCATGTTTCAGAAGAATCGACGCCAGTGCACGAGTCACGGAAATAATGTACGATATCTGTAACAGTCGCATATGGAATGGCCATGATGCATGATACCAAAAACGCGCCAAGGAGTACAATCTTTACTCTGGTCATTGTAAAAAACTGGTGATAGCGCAAGGGACGGGAAATGAAGATGTACTTGTCCATGCTGATCAGACAAACGTTGAACATTACGGTTGATAAGCAGGTAAATGCTGGACAAGAAATAACCACAGGAATAACGCTACACGTGTAAACGTCATTATATGCAGTTATTAGCAAATCCCAACTGCTCCAGAGCACAGTCAATGCAAGGTTAAAACAGAAGAAGCTTTGATACAGAAGTCTCGCGGTGTCCTCAAGTTGCCTTTGAAGTTGGAGCACTTGGAGAACGAACAGATTTACAGCTACAGATAAAACGATATTTACTGAGATTAGAATAGGGTAAATAAGGGACTTATGTTCATGGACATCACTAGCTACCGTAGCATTCATCTTTTACAAAAAATTCTATACTATACCATGTATACAGGAAATACTATGACAGTATTCAGCCTACAAAGATGAAGCTTGTAACTATTTCAGTCGTTGGCGGCTTCGTGAAGAGGCTTGTCTCACAAGCGACTTTTAACAGTTTGAATGACGAAGAGATAGACAGTTTACTTTGTAAAATCCAGTGGCTCTTGAGAACCAAAGCGTTAAAATTCGTTGATTTCATATAATTATACAAGTATACGCACATCAAAACCATCAATTGTCCGTCAAGAAAAGGTAAATGGGAGCTCAGGTAGGCAAAAACCATGAAGTAAATGCCAAAGTTCAGAGAGGTACATTGTTAATGAAGACAAAACTCATTTTTATCACGCGCTGCCAATCAAGCTGTATGGTATATTTCCCCAATTTCTTTCTTTTCTTTTTTTTTATGTCTCCTTCTCTCTCATTTTCCCTTGACCATGATGACAATAATGTTCTGAAAGCATGTGCGGTAGTCAATTAGCCAGTTCGTAATTACAATTTGCGCAAATGCAGATAAAGGTCATTTGTATGGTGGTGGATCCAGTGTCCGAACACTTTTCAGAAAATCAACGATAACAAATAAAATATCAAACGAATATATGTCAAACTTACATAATGAATGCTCAAAGTCCTACAGAAAAAGAAGTTGATGGAATTTTAAAAAGACAACTTAGATTTAATACGATATTCCCTTCCGAGTGAACCCTTTCCCAACGACGTGGCGTTTTGGTCCCTAGAAAAAGGTACATGTACTGTATTTCCGAACGTGTGAAACCTATGGGAAAAAGACACAACCTTTGTTTCAATAGTGTGGTTTTCATACGCGTAATCCCACGCGTATGAAAACCCATTTTAGGCGCTTAACTGTACACGTTCGGTAATACAATCTGTTCGGAAATACAATCCTTGACTATACTGGGTACAATTGACCTCTATAGCAATCATTCTGTACGCACTTCGATGCACACACCAACTGGTATGATTCTACACGCTAAACAAGTAGTGTGTCCACAAAAATATATGCGTGTTCACGTACATATTTGTCAGGGTCATTTGTACCATGAACTAATTACGAACTGGCTGGCTTATTAACAAGGACCAAAATGTGCTCTCCTCCAATTTGTTTGTTTGTTTGTTTGCTTGCTTGTTTACTTGCCATGGATTATTCGAACTTGTGCATCCATCTCTGCCAGAGAATATTGTAAGCGCCACCGAGCATAAACATTTCATTTCGAAATTCTTTTGGGGACAAATGAAAGTTGGGGGCTTTACCCAGAATCGACGCCCCCAGCTTGTAGAAAATCAACACTTTCTTATTTTGTTTTCACTAAATTAAGCATGTTGATGAGAAGACTCTAGTGTTACTGACAGTCTGTTATAGGGTGCGGAGCGCTTTTCGTATTGAGAACAAAATAGAGACAAATGGTGTAAGACAACTACACAAGCAACTGTAAGATTTCAACAGTGTTGTCAAAGAACTTTTGATTTGGTGTTAGGCCAAATAGGTGATTCTCCCAAACCCAACCCTCATCTTTAAATACGTTTATGTAACATATGAACTGTAATTGTAGTGATTTGAAAATTAATGTAATGTTCATGCCGTGCGTCCCGAACACAATCCCTATGCCTTCATTCGATAAATTAAATGTAATTAATTTTGTACCAAAAGAAATACAGGTTTTAATCATTTTAACTTTGAAAGGATCATACAACATAAAAGAAATGATCATGGCATTTAAACAGCAAGGCCACATACACAAGAAAGACGTAGTCCTACCACGTAAAACAATTGTACATGTTTCAAACTGCTACCCTCCAGTGCTAATGGATCTAGCCACAGGCATAGCTAAGGGCGGCACAAGGGGGTTCATGTCCCCCCCCCCCCCTCATCCAATACAAAAAAGGGTCATCCACGGAACTTAGGGGTCAAGACCTCAACCCTACCCCTACACCTACCCCCTGAGTTTGTGGATGCGGGTGTGTCAGTGCGTGGACTCTGTGATTTTTGTGTCCCCCCCCCCCCCCCCCGTTCGCAAAGGGACTACGCCATTGCATCTAGCGAATCCTCGCTAATTGCTGTTCGGGTTTTTGACGAGGTACTTCCCTATGAAAGCCCTCTACTGTCACGGCCAAGAGGAGTCGTTCTTTCAAATCTTCTTCAGTCTTGTATTCTGGCAGGTCCATACTGATGAATCCTGGACAGGTAAACACCAGTGGCATGATTTCCGCAGGCTCTGCACCATACGCCTGATGTGTGTCGAGTCGACTGATTGTGAAGCCCAGTGTCTTGAATCCGTTGAGGGGCACGTACTCTGCACACGTCAGGAACCCTGCCAGAATTGTAGAGGAGTTTAAAAGTATGTATGTATTATTTTGTAATATGAACGTATTTTTAACTTTACGAAAGTTTAGAAACATGTATCACTAGGAAACTCAAAGTCTACCGTATATCACCAGGTTGCATATCGGGACATTCCAGTAGAGACAGTCCACAAGCCCGACAGGCAAAGAGACCGACAGCCCACGAGATCAACGATGTCAGTCTAGTGAACCCTCAGAAAAGTCAAAATTCCACGAAACCGAAATGTCGGTTCTTGTGGCCGTAGGTCTCGTGGGCTGTCAGTCTCTTGGGTTGTAACTATTGCATATGCCACTGTTTGTGTTGTGCTTCAGATTTCTTCGCTGGTCTATACTTCTTCTATTCAAATTTTGATATTTTTCCGTGTAAAATGGAAATTATTTGACTAAGACGAGATATATACGTATGTATCTTACGATAGAATTTCTTCCTGTCCTCTTCTTGCAAGGAATGGAACACTTTCCAGAACATCGTGATGACCTCGTGATCCTTACTGTAAGGTGGCCGATAGAGAGTGTGCTGGAAAGAAAGAGAAAAGAGAAATCAAAGATTTATCTTTTGCTAAAGTCTGACTTCCGTATGTGGAAAGTGAGCAATTTTATCAATGATTCAATGCCTTACATCTTGTGGCGTGACTGTGATGCTAAAAATAAAAACTATCGATAAATCAACTACTTTTTTGTATAGATATAAGTAGGGAAAGTATAAATACATATATTGATAAAAATGAATTATCTTATCATAAGATAAAATGAAATCAAGAAATAATCATTTTTCTAGTAATAGGATAGTAGCGTTTGTGATACACCTGATTTTTTTAATGTCAGAAACAAGGCAGAGTTCCTTTCATTAAGCCAAGAAGGTACCTTGAAAAGCACCAATGCAGTTAAAATGTCTCCTTGTTATTCAAGATCAGCTTTATTTTCCCTAACCTTTTCGAAAGATTTCCAATCCAGGTTTCCTCCAATAATGAGATCTCGAAATTCTTCAGGCCTGAAGAGTCGGTGTATGTGCATGTGCCCCATGCAACGGTTAAATCCCCGTACGAAGGAACCAAAGAGATGGTTCAAATTCCCAAGAATACGTAGAGATTCTTCGGAGTTAATCTCACGAAGATCAGCAGCTCCTGCGCTATCCACCGACTCCAATTCATCCAGAGAAAACTGACTGTATGGGGTTAAAAATGACAAATTAAAGTCATACGACGGAAACATCCAAAATTCATCTGGCTGATGGATTTTATAATGATACTGACAAACTTGACTGATCAATCTTATGTCTATTACTTCTTCCGACGATAAATTAGGAAGAAGCTATCAGTAAAGAGGAGATATCAGGGGGGCGTTTCATGAAAGGACTTGTCAGATATTTTATCCGACAAATTTGCTCTCAGCCAATCAGATGCAAGGATTTCAGTAGCTTATAACAGTTGTCGGATAAAATATCCGACAACTTCCTTTCATGAAACGCTCCACGTGTCTTTCTTGATGGGCAATCCAACTTTGGTACCTTGTGGGAAAGCAGAAAAATAAGAAAAGCTGGATGGTTAAAGTTTGAAAGAAATCGGACAAGGAATAAGAAAGTTATGGATGTTTGAAACATGAGATCACTAAATCTATGCGAATCTCAAATTGGCAATGTGGTGAGTCTATATTGTGATATACTGGCGGTCAACTCTCCTGTTTGTCGTATACAAAAATATCATCCAATATGCGGTTTTCTCACAAGTGCCTTTTCCCTCGGGGCAGTACGCAAAATATATTTTAGATAGCATATTTTTACAGGTCCTCATAAAAGAAAAAGATCATACTGAGTGCTAATTTTTGAAGAAAAAATATGATATTTTAGTCATTTTGTGTGTTGCAGCAAATGGGAGAGGTGTCCACCACTACATCAACAGTGACAATTTCCGATACGGCAATTTGAAATTCCCATATGGATAGTGATTACTACTTTCCCAAATTCATAACTCTCTTATTGCTTGTCCAAATTTGTTCAAACTTTCACCAATCTGCTTAATCTCTGATTTTTCCTTTTTCTGTCAGAACAATTTGCTAATTAGGTCGGATTTCCCTTTAAGACAATGTCTGAACAGGTTGTGATATTTGCTATTTCATTTACCACTGACTATCTTATAAAATTTGGCTTTGGAATCGAGATATCCGGTCATACCGAAAGAGTGATTATGATCGAGCTTTAATTTGGAAGATCATATTGCTTGAAATCAATGATCATAAACAAAAAAAAAATGTCACTTTACGTTGCATACAATTCATAGTCACATGTCCACAAAATGTTTTCAGTGCACAATTTCCCCTCGTCACTGTCGAACACTGTAATGTTTGATGGTTTTATTTATTCACCTGCATACTGAATCTCAATGCTTATAAAGATTCCATGATATCTACTTACAATATCGATATCACCTTAAGAATATAGAACGCTACATGTGTTACAACACTACAGTACACCATCTGAATTCTAAACTTCAACCCTAGGCCAACCACTAAACCTGACCATACACTTAACCCAGTGGCGTACCCAGGATTTTTTACAGGGGGAGCAAATTTTGTCAACTGTCAAATTCTGCTTGGGGGGGGGGGGGGGGGGGGGGGTGGCGACATTTTTTTTCTCCAGCCCCTCAAAAAGTAGCTCAGTGGGGGGGGGGGGGGGGGGGTTATAAGACGTTTTGCTCCATGATCCTCTGACAAGCAAAAAAAAAGAAGGGTAAAAAAAAAAAAATTCCTGTCAAAAGTTGTCAGGGGGGCACTCTGCCCCCCCCTGCCCCCCCCCCCTTGAGTACGCTAGTGACTTAACCTAATACTCAATTGCAACCCTAACCTCAACCCTATCTTTTTGATGAAATCATGGACCTACGTAGTAGGTCCATGATGAAATACAGCCAGGACTCCCCGGAGCAACTGTCGCCAGAGCACATGTTAGAGCACACCGGCCCCTGGTGCATGAGAGGAATTATCCCTTTCTTCCCATGCCCCTCATTCCCCTTCTTTACTCCCTGGTCCACCCGTGATCAAATAGGGAAAACTGATGAACTAGGATTCGAACCCTATACCTCTTAACCTCGACAACACCAATAGAACACGTGAAATATTTGGGAGCTCACCACTCCTGGCTTGAGGAAAGAAGTTTTTCATAGACCTTTTCTGGAAAGTGGACTGATACGATGGCCCGGTTGTAGATCATCAAGGAGAACAGAATTCCTATGGCTTCTAAATCCTCTGGTTGTTTGAAGTCCTTTAACGCAAACGACACTTTGTAATTAGAGTTAGTAAGTAAGTTGAACTAGCTGTAAAAGCACATCAGTTTGGTATAAAAACTCGATTGGAAAATAATAAAATTTTGTTAAGTGTGGAATTTTATTGGAAACTTTGTTTGACAAGTCTACTACTCTGTCAATCAGGGAATTCTTTTCATTAGCGGCTGCAACTGAAAGTGATTTCCGGGGACTTATTAGTCATTCTGGAGAAAATCCACAATTGTATGTATTCATAAAGGTATAGATGATTGCATTGCATGTTGATCGCACATTAGAAAAAGTACATCTTGCCAGTAGCATTGCGTTGCGGAACTTGGCAATATTTAATAGGCCTATATGACTTTCACTGTTCGGTGCTAAGCATTGCAATATCAATTTCATTAGATAAATCCCCCTTTAGAACCTCTCCTACCTTATTCGATCAGTTTCCTGATGTCTCGTTCCCTTATAAAATTAATGATAATTGTTAGCCATCCTCATGTTACTCCCAACCCCCTGTACATGTGGTTCCCATTGTGAATGGACCAACACTCCGACTTTGATACATTTAAACTCAGTAAAGTGCCTTTTACACTGAAAAAACTTTTTTACTACTTGAGTTCAAAAGAAAATACAAAATTAGACACTTGTATTTTTGTCGCACTTTACCTCATTGACGAAAATGTTGTTGCTTTCGACTCGTTTGAAGAAGTTGTATTTGTCTGTATCTGTTAGCTCCTTGAACAGGAGATAAAAGAACTCCTACAAAAAAAATAATAAAAAGATAGATCGAATGCTTGCAAATGGTCATATGACAATAAAATGAAATGCACTCAATAAATGCTTTTATGTATTTATATCGATTTCTGTAAATGGCAGTGGAGGTGCCGTGGTCCTGTGGTTTAAGGCGCTTTACTGGAGATGCGAGGATCGGGCGTTCGATCCCCGACACGGCACTTATGCCCTTGAGCAAGGCATTTTATCTACATTGCTCTTTTATCATACATCAAATAAATGAAGTGCTAAAGGCATATTGATACCAGGGTGTGCGTGTGTGTTATTTAAAAAAAAAAAAAAAGATATGCAGATTATGACAATTAACTCCGGAAATGGATAACTCTCTATAAATTGGTAGGGGTAAGATATCTTATGATATGAAACAGATGGAGGAAAGAAAGTAAGCAGCTCGTACAACTCATACCCCGAAACAGTTACCATCGTTACAAACTTCTTCTGACGGATAATTTAATACTTAAAAATTAACATGACGCAATGATTAACCAGTGGTGGATCGGAGGGGGGGGGGGGGGGACGGGAAAACAAATACGCCATACCTTCACAAAGGAAAAATTTGTGTACAAAATTGCATTTAAAAGTACCGTAAAACATGTTTTCCCCTTGCTCTTTGATTTGGTCTGATGGTTTATTTTTTTCTATATGTATGCTTGTTAGTAAGGAACCAGGGGACCGACGGCTTTAAGCCCTCTCCGAGGGACTTAGTCATGAGGACGCACTAGCGCGTTTACTTGGTTTTGAACCTAGGTCCTCCCAGTTACGAGACTACTGCTCTACCACTGAGCCATCAGAAATGTTTGGACCAAAATTATCTGAAAAATATGAGAACCACTTTGTTGTTGCTTTTTGTTGTGGTTGATTTGACTGACCAATTTTTTCAGCCTTGTGCCCTCATTGTTGTTGTTGCAACATGTGGAATAGAACCCTATATCCACCACTTTGAACAATAATTGAAAACTTTACAGCAATCACCTTGCTAGGTCCTCCAGCGTCCACTGCGTACTCCCCTTTGAAGTTCACCTGCAGCGGTCTCAGCCACAAAGCCCCGTCGCCGTCGTGGGCGTCTTCTTCCTTGCGGTACTTTCGGATGTTTTCCATGGCAGACTTTATAATCAAGTGCCTATCAACATCGAATATGAGGGGCTCTCTCTTGATGGTTATGCTAGTACACATTTGCTGCAAAATAGCTTGTCCATGATGTGTTTGATGGATGATATCTCCCGCGCTCGGTTGTTGGACTTCCTGATCCTGCACTAGACCAAGTTCTCGAACTAGATGTTGACTAAGTTCCGTGAGTTCTGAAGGTGTAGGGAGCAGCTGACGAGGAATCACTGATGGCTTTGCATCTGTGTAGCGATTGAACCAAGCTTCTTGGAAAGCCTCTATTCTTTCCACTCTCAAGCTCATAACATTCTGCCATTACAAGATATCAATATTACAAAAATTACTCTTAGTAATTTCATGACTAAAATATCATCTTTTAAAACAATTTTTCATAACTATGATGACAAGATAACATTTTAGTTTACTTAAAATGTACTCGCTTGCTTGACGGACTTGCTGAAATCAGCTGCCAAGGTATTTATAAGCGCTCGGGCTATCTATTCTGCAAGCACAAACCCTAATTTGACACTTTATCAAAAAATCATTGTGCCTTGAGAGAAGCCAAGCCCAGCTACCTACTGGTGTGTCAGTATAGTTTCAGGAGCAGCTATAGTACATGGCCTATGGTAGTCTTATAGTGCAGACTCTCTTTTACGACTGACCAGGGTTTGTGCCTGCAAACTACCGTCTATCCCTCAATTAGGTGCGTTTGTGTTTTGATTTGGTGGCTGATTGGCTTATTTCATGACGTAGCTAGTTGCTAATAGGCCAATGGTGATGGCATTACATTCCTTGCCTTATTCCACAAAATACAGTAAAACCTAATATTCAAACGGAACACCTCCTTTCATCGAGAACCCGGCTTAATCTCGAGAGTCTCTATACCACAGACTGCAAAGATATAATTTCTTCGGGGCTAATACATTTACCCGACCATCTAGATTTGGCTAGAGTCTCTAAGGGCAATGTACATTTTTAAACAATATCGTCGCCGTTCGATTTGTTGTTCGATGTGTTGGCTCAGTCTGTAGAGCGTCTGCCTCACAACCGGGAGGTCGTGGGTTCGAACCCCGGCCGCGTCATACCAAAAAGACGTTAAAAGATGGGAGTTGCTGCTACCTTGTTTGGCGTTCAACAATAAGGGATAGAGCAACGTCGATCTGGCGCTGCTCAGTGGCTGCCGGGCTCACGATCAATTGGGCAAAAAGAATTTCCATTTCGGTTTAACTGAATAAAATTTGGAGTGGACTTTAAAAGATTATTATTATTATTATTATTATTATTATTATTATCATTATTTACCTACCCGAATTGCAAATGTTTGCAGCTGAAGAAACAACCACTTTGAAACAGTATTCAAAGCGAAAGGAAAGTCCAACCACGTAAAGAACTAGAGAAAAGGAAGGAAATAAGAACAAAATCACAAGTGTTTCATACCTCTTGCAAGCGTTTTCCGTTTCATAGGGTAAAAAGGTAGCTCTCCATATTCATACATGTATATCAGGCATGATATCATTTATACTACACTCTAAGTTTTAAAAAAGGAGAAATATTATGTTAAAACTGAATTGAAACAGTAATTAGCAAGTCAGAAATTGACCGGTTGCCACTAAAACTAACAAACAACAACGCCAACAACAAATACAATCAAATAAAGAAATTGGACGCATTATATATATATATATATATATATATGTATATATATATATATATATATATGTATATATATATATATATATATATATGTATATATATATATATATATATATATATATGTATATATGTATATATATATATATATGTATATATATATATATATATATATATATATATATATATATATATGTATATATATATATAAGACATAAGGGGAATTTTCATTTAATGTAATCTAAATATGTGATCGATGTTGATTCAATAGGAGATCAAATAAAAAATTACAATCAAATAAAACTTTTTTAAAAAAAGTATTCTGCAAATCGTTTCAAGAATAAGAAAATATGCTATTATGATGAATTTGTTATTTAAATCTCTATTCGGTTATTTGGGCAAAAATGAACATATCAAAGAAATCGGACAAATTATTTTGAAAATAGAATGTAGCAGAATTATGCCATTAAACACTATACTGCATTTTTGAAAATTAATTGATCGAATGATCAGAAATGATTGACCCCCAAATTCGACAATACATTATATTTCCGAAGAAGTGATGCATGTGTTATGACCACCTCCAATGATCTACAACCGTGAAATACTCACACGCCTCTTGTCTGACAAAGAAGCCATTAATAAATTGCTGAAGAACCCAAACACCATTACAAAAGGCCATTTATGGATATCCGGAAAATTGATATAGAAGTATCGATAAGGTACAATACCTTCAGTTTCGTTCACCTGTAAAGTATACAACAAAAATAAATTAGACGTTACAGATTTTTATTCAAAGGTTGCAGAGTCTAGTGTAGACCTCAAATTCTGCGGGCGAGATTCGTAAACGGAAATCTACCAAATCCAATGTAAGCGAACTGTGATGGCATTGCGCATTAAAACTCCTGAAAGTTATGCCCCTCTGTCTTTATCAGGGTTTCATATTTTCAATGTTTTCCCTCGTTTAAAAAAACAACTGTGCCTGCCTTGTACACTGACAGGGGCGGCGCTACGGGGGGGGGGCAGAGGGGGCGACCGCCCCCCCCCTATGATTTTTCAAGTAGTGAAAAAAGAAAAAAAAAGAAGAAAAAAGAAGAAAAGGAGGAAGAAAAGGGAAGAAAGAAGAAAGAGGAGTATCAAAAAGAGAGGTCTTAAACATATAACTCTATATTACCCCTGTTATTTAATGGAGAAAAAATATGACGTCATCTTTAGGTCGTCTTGCCCCTCCTATTAAAATACCCTGGCGCCGCCCCTGTACACTGATAATAGTGCATAAACAGACAGACAAACGCACACACGCACACTCGCTTCACTGGGCCGCCCACACACGCACATCAAACTTAAATGTGCCATTATTATTTTCATGAGGTACTTCAAAGCGTAAAAAGTAATGGGCAACCTCATTGTATGAAACGTCTGTATTGAACGAACACTATATTGGCTTAAATGTCTCTGAGATTATTCCGTGTTTTAATCGATAATTAAATGAGTCTAACTTTATAGGCTTTCACCTGTGTAGCCTGTAATTCTATATTTCAATTTGAGGTTATGTTCAAGTACAATATTTGAACATTTTTTTTAATGCTTGTACTCTGCATTTCACTTCGATAAGTGCAAGATGATCTTCATGTCCTTCTTCAAAGATATCAAATATACTTATATCAATGTCGAAAGTACGATAACATTCTGATGTTAGAGAGTAATTTGGATGACAGGCAGATTATTTCTCAGTCGTCTTTGATCATGTTGATAGTTGTACGCACTGGCGTAGACAGGGAGCACAAGGGGGCCATCCCCCCCCCCCTATTCAGCCCCTAAAAAAAAAAAAAAAAAAAAAAAAAAGGAGAGCGAAAAAGGGGGGAAGTGAGAGAAAAAAGCCCTAAAAGGCGCTACGAGTAGTTATCTTTCTCTCAAACTTTGCTAAAACGTCAAAGTTTTCGCGCTTCGCGCGGGAAGGGGAAAATAAATCCCCTCCCTGCACCCACCCCTGTTACATACAGTGCAATATTGCGTCCAAATAATTGAAAAGCAGTCCGGGCGAACTAACTTTCCGCCTAAAAAAAGGTGCTACGAGTCGTTATCTTTCTCTCAAATTTGCTATAAATCGTCAGAGCTTCTCCCTGCACCCACCCTTGTTACATAAAGTGCAGTATTGCATCCAAATAATTTAAAAGCAGTCCGGGCGTCGAACTAACTTTCCATCTAAAAAAAGGTGCTACGAGCCGTTATCTTTCTCTCAAAGAGTTTTCGCGCTTCGCACGGGAGGGGGGAAACTCCCCCCCCCCCTCCCCCTCCCTGCACCCACCCCTGTTACATAAAGTGCAGTATTGCATCCAAAAAATTTAAAAGCAGTACGGGGTCAAACTAACTTTCCGCCTAAGAAAAGGAGCGACGAGCCGTTATCTTTCTCCCAAATTTGCTATAAAACGTCAAAGCTTTTGCGCTTCGCGCGGGAGGGGAAAAACTACCCGCTCCCTGCATCCACCCCCCTGGGAGGCACGCTTTGCGTGCTCATCACCAATTTCGCACGCTTTGCGTGCTCACAACCACCCTCCTAAAATGAAATCCTGGCGACGCGGTTGGATCCTTCACGTCTGCCCCCCCCCCCCATTGTAAAATCCTGGCTGCGCCACTGGTTGTACGATAATTAGGCTATGAGAGAATTTTATAAAACGGGTTCAAGAATGTAGCCATCCTGATTGGTCAAATAACATCACGTGACCGTGCAAAAAAAAAAGTGATAACGCACGGCGAGCGATATTTTTTTTCGGAGGATGGGAAAGTCACTAGACGAAAATCGACGCTCCTGATTGGCTTAAAAACTCTTGAGATAGATGTGATTCAGTCGTTTTGTTAAAATGCAGAGTTTAGTGAGTCGATTCAAGCACATGCACAGCTATAGTACAGCTACACGTATGCAATGCAATGTACAATGTATACCGTATACGCAACATGCATCCAGTGTATACATGTAGTCGGCTCACTAAGAATCGAACGAAGCGTTTTCAGGTCACATCTATGACAAGCAAAGGTCATGGTCATCCAGAAACGGAGTACTAGTATTTTTTTTTATACGTTTGTGTACAAGTGCGAGACGCACACATGTTGAAATATATTGAACTAAATTATTTATTTTAAGTCTCAATGTGAATGTCATATCCAAAACAGGTTAAAAAAAAAAGAATACATGTACATGTACAGAAAAAAACTATAGAAAAAAAAAAAATGTTGCTTTAATTAGCTTCACAGGATTGTTGTTTACAAGTTACTCTCACCATGCAAAATTGTGTGTAAATCGGGTATTCCATCTCCGAGATTCTTGGTGAGGGTCACAATGCCCCCCCCCCCCCCAGTCATCATGTGCTCCTGAAAAGCCCAGTCAGAATAAAAGGGTTGTGAATTAAAAAGAATTTGAATATATTATTTTCTTGGCATAGGCCTACATGAGTCAGAAAAAAGTGGAAAATGGAAATCTTGCCATTTGAAAGGGGATAAGACTAAATGTTAGAAAACAGAGGGGTATTTTTTTCAATGGAGAGAAAGGTAAAAGAGGGGGAACTTTTTTATTTGAAACTTGGATATAAACTATCGGTTTAAGAATTTATAGCTTATATTTGTATGTCTTCAATAAAGGAAATAGAAAATGTTACAATATATTACAATTTGACTATTTAAGAAGATACAATGTGAAATTACAAATACTTGGGACATAAATGTGATGTAGTGTCGTGAGCCTATGCCTGTGATGTGTATATTCCTGTGTTGTGCATGACACAAAATCTTTAGTTTTATTAATGTAGACTCTTTAATATTTCTGTTCAATATGACTTAATTTCAAGAATGTTTCCTCATAGTAAGTATATGCAATTGTCTCTCTTGGTTGGTATTTACCTCCACACTCAGGGTTAAAACGTACTCCACATTTGAATGCAAACATCATAATCATAATAATGAATGCATAATCATGAATGCATACCCCACTCATCGAACCAGATTTACGCTGGTGGCCTAAATTACCACAAGAGGTGAAGGTAATTGTCTAGGACTAGATCGAAAAATCAGTCTATTTCGTTCGGGGATATGCTATGCTGATCGAGACTACGTCTGGTTGAACAGAATCCCTCTCCTAGCTACATAAACAGAAGTCTGCCCCCTACGCTGTGGCGGTACGTCATTATTAATGGCTGGGCTCTGGCTGGGGCCAGCCTATGTCATAAGCGCTCTCTAGTATTATTTCGTTCGCCTGACAAATTCACTTTGATATTCCCGTTGACAACATCGGAAAATGGGGTAAAAATAGCAGTAACGTTAGATCTATATCTGGGATAATTTTAAAAATCATGCCGGTGCACTTATTCAGTAAACCGGTATATTTATCATGATATTTCATTGATTTTTTTAATTTTCTTTTTTTTTTTAATTTCTGACATGTAATATTTAGTCAGCTTTCGGGTTAGGTAGACCTACCTCATAGTCATACTTTGCCCATAGCCTAGGCCCTGTAGTTAAGACAGGCCGAGAGTAGATCTAACTTACAGTGAACGTTATGCTATGCCATGGGAGGCTTCCGTTCGTCTTGGTCTTGGAGGAGAGCCTCAAAGTAAACGTCCAAAAATGTTATAGACCTATAAAAGTTTTTAAAACTCCTTAACAGACGGATCTTTCTGTCTACTGTCTAGGTAACTTAGAATAGATCTAGGCCAAGGCTTAGGGCCTAACTTTTAGGTTCTATTTCAATTGTAAGCATCCATTAGTTACTGATCTGCCTTAGATATGATGTGAACACATTTTTTTACAACAAACTACAAAAGCCAAATGGCATATTGAATGTGAAAGCAGGACTGGTCTAAGTTAGGCCTAACTTACTGATGATAGGACCCATACTGCCATAGATCTACCCTAACAGCCGACTGCATGTATACACTGGATGCATGTTGCGTATACGGTATACATTGTACATTGCATTGCATACGTGTAGCTGTACTAGCTGTGCATGTGCTTAAATCGACTCACTAAACTCTGCATTTTAACAAAACGACTGAATCACATCTATCTCAAGAGTTTTTAAGCCAATCAGGAGCGTCGATTTTCGTCTAGTGACTTTCCCATCCTCCGAAAAAAATATCGCGCACGGCGAGGGGACTAACGCACGGCTAATCCGAATCAAACACTAAGATTGTAAGAAAACACTAAAATTGTAGACCCGTTTTATAAAACTATTAATACATGGTTGTGAGTTCGTGCGTTAGTGCGATCCAGCAACACGCAGGTTTTTATCGTGGTGTCTAACACACTCGGCTACGCCTCGTGCGTTAGTACACCACGATAAAAACCTTTGTGTTGCCAGATCGCACTAACGCACTCCCAACCATGTATTAATAGTATAATAGTGCATGCATTTCTAGAGTATAACTCATGACAACCCCTGTCATATTCTGTTCATTTTACACTATTGCATTGCCTTCGTTTATTACAGTGGAAACTCAGTATAACGAGGTCCTTGGGACCATCAAAACTACCTTGTTATAGCAGGAATCTTGTTATATCAGGTTAAAAGCAATAGAATATAAAAACCTGGGACCAGGAATATTACCTTGTTATATCAGGAATATTGTTATATCAGACCTCTATATACCGAGTTTCCACTGTATATAATAATTGCCGGTAGTCATAAAACCGTACTAACCTAGGAGCTTAACCCCGACCAAGTGGGTAAAGATAGTTTATTAATGTTGGAACGATAAACAGTGTCAACCTATTCATACCATAAAATTACCATGATTATGTAAATAAAAGATCATGCCAATATGAAATTCTCATTAAAGTTTGCATTTAAATTAATAATTTTATCGCAAATTGCTGCAATTCTGTGATAAACTGAATAAACGAAATGCAAATGAATATGCAGTTGCTTTTCTTTTATTCATTTTTATCACGGAATTGCAGTAATTTGTACAGAAAAGCAATTGACTGTTTGCTCATCATAAATCAATACCTTAGACTAAATTTAACCAGATTTATTTTAATTCGCCTTTAGTCACTGTAAGTGTAAAACTATTTGAACGGGATCTTTCTTCATCTGTGTAATATGCTGCATAGCCCTTTGTTGTTGTTTTTATTTCCGTATAATAAAATCCGATAAAATACATACAGAGTAAATATACACAAATAGAAATACGGCATGGTAGCCCATTTTCAGCTGCAACTACAATTGGTGATGCTGCATGGTCTTCCATACGGCCAGTTTACAATAATATACAAAAAAATATATATTTACACAACACAAGAAATAAAATTTTTTAAAGAATCAATCCCTTTGAAGAAGAAGAACATACTTTATTCAGCAACGAGAGTGCGTGAACTGGAGTAAACACATCAGTCGGAATAGGATCACAATGGCGCTTGAAAACAGCTATGGCTCGTTTAAAGATCCTCTCTTCTACTTTTAGCCATGACACTAAAACAATTCAAAAACAGAGATAGATATGATATCACAAGAAAAATCTTCAGTTGAGATTGAGAAATGTTTTAGAGCATACTCCCATAATTCCAAGCAATATCATTTTTTATATTACTCTCACATGGCGCTGACGTAGTTCTACGTCATGCAAAATGAAAGGCTCGTGTGCAACCGGTAACGAAAGTAGAATTGTGAACTTTTTGGTGTACTAATTAATTCAAAAGTAACATATAGAAATATCATTACTCTGAAGTTTATTACAGTAATTGACCTACTTATATAGGTGAATTCTGATGCAAGCTGACAATCTATATGCCTGGATTATGAAATAATAATACCTAGCATATTGAAGCGTTTACTGTTTTCCGTCTCGAGTTTCAGCAGTCCCCTGCCAACAATTTCAAGAGCTTTACGACTCCACGGTTTGTTTGGATGACCAAGCACAGGACAGTAGATGAGAATGGGAATGATGCGGAGGATTCTCGTATCTTCGTGCTCACAGAGAAGACTGCCGAGGTCCCCATGGTCATCGTAGAGCGTAAGAATAATGTCTGCAATCTTGCACAAAACATATATAGAAATTGAGAAGTGGATTAGAAAAACAAGTGAATGTATTCTGCTGCATTCGTCTTTCATGAGGGACGGATCAAGATACCACCCCCCCCCAAAAAAAGAAACAACAACAAACAAACCAACAAACAAAAAACAACACAACAAGCAAACAAAACACCAAACCAAACAAACAAAAATACAGAATTCGAAATGGGAAACAAAAAGTATTTGAACCTCCCATCCGCTCCATCGATTGTTAGTGAGG
Organism: Heliocidaris tuberculata; assembly: GCA_025618425.1. Taxonomy (NCBI): domain Eukaryota; kingdom Metazoa; phylum Echinodermata; class Echinoidea; order Camarodonta; family Echinometridae; genus Heliocidaris; species Heliocidaris tuberculata. Next base: position 25,519,036 of record CM046850.1, read on the forward strand.
AACTGTCCGGGAGCCAAGTGGAGAAGGCAGTCAGCAGACGGAGGGCACTCGGTGGGCAAAAACGCCCCTAGCCCCCTCCCTACTTGCCCGCAATACTGTATGACTTCAAATGTGACAGCCATATCTCAAAATATTAATATAATGATAAAGATTACAAAATGAAAGCAAAAATATTATGACCATGACTCCATGAGTCGGCAGACTTACTATTTCACAAAGATCAGATCGACCGCTCAAGGTACGAAAAGTCTTTTCCATCGATTCCATGTCGATCCCCGCAATTTCCTCTCCTTCTCCAGAGCTTTGATATAGCAGAATACAACAAGAAAACAACAGAAACTTCAGTTAAAAACACATGAAAATGTACCGACTTCCATCTTTGGACAAGCCTTCATCTCCTAATAGCTCCATGATGCTAAGTACTCAAATTCCATTATTAAACTTAAACTACACACAACGTCGTTAAAAAAAAAAAGTAAAGAGTGGTGTTACCACTTACATTTTTTTCTTCTTGAATGACCGAAATCATATTATTGGATTCAGATAATAAGGGTAGAACATGGTAACAGACGAAAATGTCATAAGATGATCTTGATGGAAAGTGCGGTGCTAACTGACAGCGCAAATGAATTAATGTATGTAAAATTTGTTCAGATGAAACAACATTATATGAAGAAAAAAATACATTATACATCATATTCAAACGCATTATTTTTCTCTGTATATCATTTATTCTACATCATGAACATTATGATTCAAAACAGAGGTTTCCATGATAAGCCTACCTGCCATCTCCAAATGCAGTACTGAGGGAACGAGGAGAAAACGCAGCCTTCAGTTCTGATACAAGTTTAGGGCTCTTTTCATCCTCAGCACCTGTTTCGAAAGCTTTCTCAAGCACATCTTTCAAGGTCTTCGACATAGCTCCTTGATCTCCAAACCAAACCTACCCAACAAAAAAATCTGCATAAAAAGTTGATGTATAAAATTAATGTAGAGAGTATAGGCACTACTTTTCCTGATAACATATTCAGAATATCGAGTAGAAATGATACGCATGCAGACCTCCGGGGAGGAGAGGGGGGTGCGCCGGCGGGGGTGGAGCATCCCCGAAAGTTCTTAAAGACAAAAACATGGAAGCGTCTTATGAGATGCTGGATCGAGCTGGCCCGCAGAATGTGTTCTACCAGGATCTTAGGAAAAACATCCAATCAAACAGGGGCGGCGGAGCGTCTTTCAAAGTGGGGGGCACCAGCCAAAAAGGGCACTTTTGGAGGAAAAAAGGGGCACCTACAAAGGGTGAACATAAAGCAAAAACAGGGACCATTTTGTGACAATGGTATTACCCTACAGTCTGATTAATAGGTAATCAATCATCATCATCAGCGAGCGAGTTTGGGGAAAATTTTTCAGAAAATATTGCCTTTATACTTCATGGGCGTCGCCAGGGGGGGGGGGGTGCGGAGGGTGCGAACGCACCCCCCTCCAGACCAACAACAACAAAAAAAAAAAAAAAAAAAAAAAAAGGATTTTTTTTTTTGGGGGGGGGCGTCGCCGGGTGGGGGAGGGGGGGTGTCTTTTTAAAAGGGCGACATGTTCTTATTGTGTAGTGTCGAACAGCTCATATCTGCGCCACCAGCACCACTGCCTGACATTGGAGTTGGTAAGTTTTGTCTTTTTTTTCCCCAAAAGGCACCCCCCTCCCCCTTGAAAAAAGCTGGTGACGGCACTGTACTTGGTGTAAGTTATGGGCACATCCGAGTGACGGGCATTGTGCCCTCTTGCCTCCAGCTCCACTGCTTTACATTGTAGTTGTATAGTACATGTATAGTACCTGTTACTACGTAAAGCCGTATAGATTCTTTCAAGCTAGATATGCCTTGGATCCTTTGAAAGAAACAGTGGGAAATTTTAGGTAAAAGGGGGCACTTATCAGAACTTAGAGGAAAGGGCGCTTATTAGAGGTGGAAAGGGGCATTTGTGAGAAGAGGGAAAGGGCTCATATTAGATAGGAAAATGGCATTTATCAGAGGTAAAGAGGGGGGGGGGCACTTATCAGATTTGAAAATAGGCACTCATCAGAAGGGGACATATACTTATTAGAAGGGAAAGGGGGCACCTATCAGAATTAAAAATGCATTATCAAGGGAGAAATGGACACAGATCAGGGAGAAAAGGGGGCTTTTATCAGAAAGAGAAAAGGGCACTTATAAGAAATAAATAATAGGCATCTATCCGAATTAAAATTGCACTTATCAGAGGGAAGAGAGGGCACTTATTAGAGATAAGGAGCCAGTTATCATATTTGAAAAGGGGCACTTATTAGAAGGAGGAAAAAAGTCACTTATAAGAAAGGAAAAGGTAACTTTTTTATCAGTAAAAAGGGCACTTATCAGAGAGAAAGGGACATCTTTCACAATAAAAAGGGCACTTTTGGGGTACTTGGAAAAGTGGGGGCAGTGTACCCCCCCCCTCGGAGCGCCGCCCCTGCAAGCAAACAGTATTATTTTTCATCAGGGTTTTCGTCCTATACTAACTGACAGCTTCAATTTCCATAAATTTAAAGACATTATTCCCAACTTTAAAGTATACAAAGTGAACAAAATAACGTACATGTATTTAAAATGACAGATCAATCCAAGCAATTCAATAACCAGTCAGTCATTATTTTTACATGACATGCGATGAAATGTTCGTAGAAAAAATTGCCATTGCTTTCTAAGTATCAATACATGCAGTATTGCAAAAGATTCTAAGCAACACTTACGTTTCCTTGTCAATGAACGTTGCATACGATTCCGGAGTCCCGTTGATATCTCCTGTACTGCAGTGATCTTATGGGAACAAAAAGAATAAGCTAGATATCCAATATCACGGTAGGCTATTACGCCTAGTACATGCTACTCTATGTGCCTACGTACATATAGGCCTAGATATGTATAAAACCAAGTAGAGTACTTTTGGTCCTATCGGTACACACCTTGCACAAGCAGAACCATGGCATGATTGTATGTATATGAAAAAAACATGTATTAGCTGAATAGCCTCCACAGTATTATTGTGCAATATTGTGGGAATTCCCCCCGGGAATTCTCACAATATTGCAGAACCATGATTGTACGTATATGAAAAAACATGTATTAGCTGAATAGCCGCCACAGTATTATTGTGCAATATTGTGGGAATTCCCGGGGGGAATTCCCATGATAAATGAACAAACATTCCATGTTGAGTCCGAGAGGTTATATACGGTTGGTTAACATTCTAACCACCACCGACAACAGTGGCGGATTTAGGGGGGGGGGGGCAATCCCGGCTCGTGCCCCCCCCCCTTTGAAAGAAAACAATGCATTGTGCCCCTTTTTTTTTTTATTGTTGCCCCCCCCCCCTTTTAGAACGGAAAACTTTTTTTTTTTTGCTTGCTTGTCAGGGAAATATGGAGGAAAACTGGACCCCCATACCCCCCCCCCCCCCCCCCCCACTGAGCGACTTTTGGAGGGCGGGAGATTTTTTGTTTTTGTTTTTGTTTTTGTTTTTGTTTTTGTTTTTGTTTTGTCTGTCGAGACTAAAAAAATTACGAATCTGCCTCCAAGCAGTTTTCCACAGTTGACAATCCTGCATTTGTGTGCCCCCCCCCCCCTATACAAAATCCTGGATCCACCCCTGGTCCACAACACCGAATTTTCTAGACCTCAAATTAGGGGAATGTACAGAGGAGAGTCGGACAGGGGAATGGAAGGAGGGGGGGGGGGGGAAGAATTGCCGATAAAAAGAAATCTATGTCATTTCCCTTTGGACGTAGCTGCCACCCAAGATCATTGGCATTAAAATCCCCCAAAAGGCATTTCTTGGGGAAAACTTGAAGAATGTGGGTCGTTAAAGTAGATATGCAGGGCGGATCCAGGATTTTATAAAAGGGGGGGGGGGCACACAAATACAGGGCTGTCAACTTTAGGGAACTGCTTGGAGGGAGAGTCATATTTTTTCTTGTCGCCAGCCCTCGAAAAGTCGGGGAGGGGGAACAAAATTTCCCTATCCCTCCAAATATCGTTCAATGACGGGGAGGGGATTATCAGATGGTCTAGCTTTCCTCCATAATTCTCTGACAAGCAAGCAACAAAAAAAAAAAAGAAGAAGAAAAAAAAAGAGGTTCTCCGTTCTAAAGGGGGGGGGGCACAATAAAAAAAGGGGGGCACAATGTATACTTTTCTTACAAAAAGCGGGGGGGGGGGGGGGCGAGCCGGGATTGCCACCCCCAAATCCGCCACTGTAGTTCTATAGACCTATTAAGTATAAGTGTTTTATTTTATATTTTGTGACGGGTTTATGGCACTAGTCTACCATATTAAATTCTACGATTCATAAATACGAAACCAGACACGCAAATCACATCCATCTACCCAAGCACAGAACCCTATTATTCCAACATAATATCCGGTACTCAGGACCCAAGCTGTGGAACGTTATCCCTGACACAATAAAATACTCCGCATCTCTCGCTAGCTTCTCAAGAAGGATGAAAAAATATTTCACTTCATCTTACAAATAATATGGTTTAAGACACTTCCACACCCTCCGTTGTATCTATTCTCTCTATTCTTTCTTCTCTCTGCCTCTTCGTGAATATTTCTCTTTTCCGTACAATTCTCATGTTGCACCTCCATTCTCCCCTCTTTTTCCTCTTTTCTCCTCCCCCTTTTTCCCCTCCAATCAAGCTCAGCGGTCTCTTTCTTTTTTTGTATGTAGCTATTTTTCTTTTTATATATTTATTATGTAATAATGTATTATGTACTAAGGGCACCCTCGCCCCAAGCTTTTGCTTTTAGAGGTGTGTCCTCCAACTATGTATGTATCACATTAGTGTATATTTTGTCATATTTTTTGTTCAAAATATATGTACATTATTTTGCTCATTTATTAATTTGTATATTGAAAAGTTGGAAATAAATGTCTTTAAATTGAAAATTGATATACATGTAGGCCTACCGTATGCATTCTTTCCTTCTGTTTTTTTTTTTTTTTTGGGGGGGGGGGGTTCCTTTATATATGACACCCAATGAAGCTTAGATTTGAAAAATGTCCATTTCATTAACATTTCTTGAGATCTGTTATTTCACTTTGCAACATCCTTGTTTTTATTCTTAAGATAATTATCACAGTATTAATTTTATCTTTTTATCATTAATATTTTTGAAATGTAGGCCTATTGCCTCAAATTGTAAATATTTTCAACACAAAAGATCATCGTTATCGTTATCATCATGTATCGTTATTCACTGTTTCAATGTTGTAGGCGCACCTAACTCAAGCTTTTGCTTTTTTGTGTGTGCCCCCATCCACATTGTTACCAGAACCACATGTATTTAGTCTTCAGTCTTTTGTACGACTACCTTTATTTTACTCTGTAGTTTTATTATACAATGTTCTGAGTGTTGATTGATTGTTTAATTGAAGATGGAAATAAATGTTCATTTTGAATTGAATTGAATTGAATTGAATCACGTCGCCCTCGACCTCTGCGTCTTGAAAAGGCAAGGTTAAATAATTTGCTCGGTATCGATATTGGAACACAGTGAAACTCCCAAACCGGCTCGCCATCATGGCGAATTTGACGTATATTTCATACTTTGTAGTGGGATTGTTTCTGACATACATGTCATTTAGAGAGATGTCACATTCAGAAGCATCAGTTGAACCAAAAGTGAAGTCCAAGTTGTCCCAGTTTGCCGCTCCAACCCTTTCTATAATGTATTGGTGAGTTAGCGTTTTTGTTCTCAAGTCAAGACACAAGTTATTTTGCCACTCACATGATTTTCAATAGATGGGTATGCATGGGAGGAACGAAAGCTGCATACTATGGTGGTTGATCCAGTGTCCGAACACTTTTCAGAAAATCAACGATAGCAAATAAAATATCAAACGAATATCTGTCAAACTTACCTAATGAATGCTCAAAGTCCTACAGAAAAAGAAGTTGATGGAATTTAAAAAAGACAACGTAGATTTAATACGATATTCCCTTCCATGCCGAGTGAACCCCTTCCCAACGACGCGGCGTTTTGGCGCTGTCCTTTGAAAAAGGTATGATGGGGAGCCCCTTGTCTGCGCACCTAACATTTCACTTGAAATTGACAAGCTTTTCCTTTGGTATTCCTCTAATGACTGACCTCATTTTAATCCTCATATCCTAGAGTGTAGCTGTGCCGAAAATCTGATTAAAATTCGAATAAGAACAATTTCATTTTCACAAGATAGGCGACGCTGTCATTTTGACACTAAAAAAGGGAAGGTTCCCTTGTCTGCGCACTCATTCACTTAACACGCAGTTCGGGATATTTTGCATGAAAGGTGGCATTTTCAAGGTATGTGAGTAAAAATGCATAAAATAGACGTTCTTCACCAGTTTTTCCTCATTTTTTTCGCTGATACATATCACTAAAATTGATATGAAGATGATTGTGTTCATTGCGTCTTTTGTGATGTTAGAATCGCGCAGTTACGCATATGCGCAGACATGGGCACTGCGCAGACATGGGGCACCAAATCATACTGTATTTCCGAACGTGTGAAACCTATGGGAAAAAGACACAACCTTTGTTTCAATAGTGTGGTTTTCATACGCGTAATCCCACGCGTATGAAAACCCATTTTAGGCGCTTAACTGTACACGTTCGGTAATACAATCTGTTCGGAATTACAATCCTTGACTATATGACTGTATGATCATGATGATGGGGGGGGGGGGGGGGGGGGGGTTAAGCTACGCACTTTGACCTGGGCCTAGAAAAAATCTCATTGAGTCATTCACTTTCTTTGATTACAGAAAATTTTTTTTGTCCCCGCCGAACGAAGTTCGCGAGGGGACTATGAAACGGGCTCCGTTCGTGTGTGCGTGTGTGTGTGTGTGTGTGTGTCCGTCCGTCCGTCTGTCCGTGTGTGCTCAAATGTTAGAAAATGCTACTTCTCCGTCATTTCTTGGCCGATTTCGATTCCGATTGTTTTATCTGATAGGGCTGGGTGGGGGCTTCCAAACTTCTACACAGAAATTTGAAATTCATTAATTATGCAAATTTATGCAAATTTATTCAAAATTGATGAAAAATGCTACTTCTCCTCTATTTCACATCGGATTTTGATTCCGATTGTTTTATCTGATAGGGCTGGGTGGGGGCTTCCAAACTTCTACACAGAAATTTGAAATTCATTAATTATGCAAATTTATGCAAATTTATTCAAAATTGACGAAAAATGCTACTTCTCTATTTCACATCGGATTTTGATTCTGATTGTTTTATTTGATAGGGCTGGGTGGGGTCTTCCAAACTTCTACACAGAATTTTGAAATTCATTAATTATGCAAATTTATGCAAATTTATTCAAAATTGACGAAAAATGCTACTTCTCCTCTATTTCACATTTGATTTTGATTCCGATTGTTTTATCTGATAGGGCTGGGTGGGGGCTTCCAAACTTCTACACAGAAATTTGAAATTCATTATTCATGCAAATTTATGCAAATTTATTCAAAATGGCTGAAGGTTCATAATGTTTTCATGTTTTATATTTCAGTTGTATACATGCATTGTTGGTATTCTCTTGTTTTGCATGCAGTAACATTATTATTTTATTCACTAAAGTTTTTCACTGAAGTTTTAAGATTCAGGCTAGTTAATTTCCACAGATCTGCACTTCCGGCGGGGACATTTATTACGCATTGCGTAATTTACTCATTTACTTGTTTTGTTTAATGTGAAACAATTTCTAAAATTCTAATTTGGATTGTTGTCTGTCATGTAGACTACCGTAATGTCATGAATGTCACGTTACCAGTCGTTCTTTAGAGGGGTTTGACAGTTATGGATTCATAATTTTCAGAAAATACCCCTGGGGGGCACAGTCACGGGACCATCACTATATGAGGCTGTGTCATTTTCGGCCTGTCACGACCTCTAAGTTGAAGAGGTAAATATACCAATATAATTGGCAAAATTTTGAGAAAATACTGCCTACTAGACCCACTCACACTTACGCGAGGTTATTGGAGATAACCTCGCACTCAGTACCTTCATACTGTGAGCAATTGCCTCCCATAGGCAAGTGTGTGATATCTTGCCCATACATGTATGTGTGCAGGAGAGGAGCAAGATCACCAACCAAAAACAGCCTGAAAATTTCACTTGATCAAGATGAAGATGATAATAAAGATCCTATCGAAGGATCTGGCATGAAATTAGATATTCTATCATTCTAAAATGTAGAAGGAAGTATTTTCTCAAAATTTTACCGATTATATTGGTGCTTTTACCTCTTCAACTTAGAGGTCGTAACAGGCCAAAATTGACACAGCCCCATATAGTGATGGTCCCGTGAGTGTACTAGACCTATATTTTATAATGATACACTTATACATGTACATGTACAAGTTTCGGCACTAATGCACTTTAGCATCCATGCGCATTGGGTACCGGTACCCTACCCCTACCCCTACGCCTAACCCTAGGCTAGGGGTAGGGGTAGGGTATGGATGCTAAAGTGCATTAGCGCCAAGTTTCTTCTTCTTCTTCTTCTTCCGTTGAGTACAGTCCTCTTTGCAGAGTATAGTCGTACTTATCTGAAGGTAACCTTGTACTCCAGACTAGCTTTTGCAGGTGAATAGGCTTCAATAGATTTTGTGTGTATCAGAGTTTTTTTCAGACGGGGGTGTGCCGCAGCTGGCCTGGAAGCACTCATAGCGACTTTACTATACTTCGTGTGTAGACTCTAGGCAGTAATACACCTCGACACTTTCAAAGTTTCAAAACACCACTGCACAAAAGTCACCAACATTCACTCATAATCGGCATTTAATTTACAAAAAACGACACCAACATATGAAATACAATAAATTCAACTCACCGATGTTGGAAAAGATAATTCCAAAAATGAAATCCGTAATTTACTGTCATTTCTGGCGAAACGGGGTATCGCAAATCGTTGTGTACATTTCCTGATCGCCGCAAGCGCTGACATCTCCCCCTAAAAAATTCGGTTCCTATTGCGCACACGTATAAGTCCCGATTTACCGTGTGCGCGCGATACTGAGTTTTGTTGTGGACAAAATTTTATTGGCCGATTTAGTCTAAAACATCAGCGGCAGGAAAACAACATGCGATCGCGAAAAAAATTGGCGGGGATTTCTTAGGTTTTGGACATGATTTTGACTTTGGATTTTGCTGGAAATATCATCAGTTCTTCCTAACGGCCATTTAAGGTAGGAAAGAGATTTTAAAGCGCTGAATTTGAAAGGAAGTATTTTAAACATTTATCTTACTTTTCCCCCCATACTTGGGCTGGGACTAAAAACCGGGTAGCCGAGTCCCGCCCGAGAGCCTCGGGACCCGGGTCAAAATATTAGATAACCGATACCCGAAAATGAGTATTTAATTATCACCTATGTATGTACACGACAAGGCGGTAAATAAACGTCGAACAGCCATTTACTATTTACATGTAAAAAAAAATCCATGTAGCGCTCTAGCGCACCATTGCAGTGATGCGCTTTTGATTCGTTCAACTCACTGTGAAACATAACCTTACACATTCGTATACACAGAGAGCAAAGCTCACTGCCGCTATTCGGAGACTGCTCATTGGTTCATTGAACCCATGACATAATTTGCATTTAGTGCCCTTCCCCCTTCTTTGCAGTGAACGATAAGTCTATGAGCGATTAACGGGCGTAAAGTTTACAAACTCATGCATATTCAACAGTCGCTCCACACTCGCACGTGGCATCTCACAACTCGTACACTATTAAACAAGTATTTTTAACATCGACGATCACGATCTGACACTGTCACAATATCCTGAAACTTTAGCAAAGAAGTTACCAATTACTGAAATCAGATTAAGAGTACATGAACGATATATCCAAAATAATATCCTTCATTGTTCATGCGAAAGTGAAAAGCAAGGCTGTGAGAAGCAAAGGATGTCTACAGTGCGCGCGATTAACATTTTCATTCATAAAATTGGGCTTGTGACGTCATTTCATGAGCGGTCCGTTAATAACAAGTCATGACAAGTCATATGCCAGCCAGCCAATGAAGGTATGCGCCTTTTTTTTTTTTCTTTTTTCTTTTTTCCTTTCATATACCGCGGCGGCATTGGGCGGAAAGGCGCTTTGTATAAACAGATCGAATTTCAAAAGGGAACCGCATGTGTGTGTTAAAGGATGAAGTTGCAGTCGGACAGAGAAGAAAATGTTGACTTGATGATTCTTTTTGATGAATGATGAGTTTGATGAATGATGATATTTGATGATGTTATTATCTTGATAATGATGATATGATGATGATGTCTTTGATGATTATGATGATCGATGATGATATCAATGGTGCTACTGGCGAAGAGAGAGGACCCGGCATGTATTGATGATTTTATGTGTACTAGTAGTGGTACGTGTGTGTGAATTTCAATAATTGGCGGGTTGATCACACGTTGAGAATGAAACTGTCGGTGAGACGATGACCGCGTGCGTGAGGACTCGCAATGTGTATAATTAGAGTATGAGGAGTGTAGATACTACAGAAAGCTCGCCATTTTCGCCAGGCAAATCAATACTCCGTGTGAACAGTGAAGTTTGTGTACAAAGTGAGTAAGTGACTCGATCTCTACGATCACGATGGAGCTGCCCGTAAGAATCATCATGATCATCGTCTCAAACGACATAAGATTTCTTTGAGTACATGTACATTCTAAACATGTGCGAGGGACTGTTGATGACTACCTAAGGCGCTGGCGCGCCATGATTAGACGGTAGACAATTTCTACAGATTAGATTTCTTATGCCTATCCTGTCTTGCGCCCACGCGACTCCTCGAATGGTCAGTTGAACAGCTTGAAGTTTGTGTACAAAGTGAGTAAGTGACTCGATCTAGCAGAAAATCATCTGCCTTAAGATTCGTGTTCAGAAAAATCCCCGAAATATGGTAAGACTTCAGGATATTTTCCCTCAGCTGTGTCCCAATTTCAGCTAGGTAACCACAATGACGTCAAAGTGGTTACCCAGGTTCGCGTATTGCAGATGTGTTGCGCGCTAGACTGTACAAAATGCATTATACGTTGCGTGCATTTTGCTAGAATAATTGCGCGACAAGGTAACCACTTTGACGTCATTGTGGTTACCTAGCTGAAATTGGGACACAGCTGAGGGGCCAAAATATCCTGAAATCTTACCATATTTCGGGGATTTTCTGGCAACACGAATTAAAAAAAAAATTTAAGGCAGATGATTTTCTTCTAATAAAATCATGATCTTTTAAATGAACTAACATTGTTTCAGCATTGGGTACCCCCTTTAAGTACATGCGATAGAAAATGACTACTATTTTTGCATTTGTCACGCGTAGTGGTCAATATGACCACTATAGTATTACGTGGTGTGCCTGGAAGGCTCTTTGAAGAGTAAAAAAAAAAAAAAGCTGATGCTACTCTTCACAGAGCCTGGTTTTTTAATCTCACTCTGCAATAGAGCAACCATTTTAGAGTCTTAAGAACCTCCTGAAAATCACCTTTACCGTGAGCCAGCTTCTTTCATGTCCTCTTCACCATAGCTTTAGAATATTAAAACCCCATTTTTTACCCTAGAATTAAAAAATATCGGAAAAAAATGTGAAATATTAATTATAATGGTTACCGGTAGGTTGAATGTTGTCCGAACGACGCCCCCAAAAAGTCTTCACTGTGCTCATAGACCCGGAAGTGTCCTGTAGTGTCATCGACCTACAGTCACTCATGCAATTTTCAGATCCATCATACGTTAGACAAGACCGCTACTGCATGCATGCTGAAGAAGCATGGTCCAAATGCGCACCAGGCTTGCGCGCTTGTAGCGGTAAAAAATGAGGTTTTAATATTCTAAAGCTATGGTGAAGAGGACATGAGAGAAGCTGGCTCACGGTAAAGGTGATTTTCAAGAGGTTCTTTAGGCTCTAAAATGGCTGCTCTATTGACAGAGTGAGATTAAAAACCAGGATCTATGAAGAGTGGCGTCAGCTTTTTTTTTTTTTTTTTTATTCTTCAAAGAGCCTTCCAGGCTAGCCGCAGCCGCCCTCGAAATGGTGGTCTAAGGAACGGACTAGAAGCGAAAAACAAGGGAACGGGCGCGCCAGGGGGAAATGGAGAGAGACGAGCACTTTTGATCTGATTGGGTATCTTGAGAAAGCATTAGAAGGGTAAGAACGGCAGTTTATGAAAATTCAGGTATCTTGAGAACGCATTAGAAGGGTGAGAATGGCAGTTTATGGAAATTTGTGTATCTTGAGAACGGCAATTAGCCGTTGAAAAAGGGGGTCGTCAAAGCGGCTCATACCCGTCTGTCCAATTTGAAATATGACAAGAAATAACTGAAGAGTTTGGTCCGAACATTCATGCCACATGTGTGCAGTCCCATATACATGTACATGTACATGTACTCATTTGTGTGCAGTGCATGTGCTTTTCAGCAAGACTGTTTTATTTATCATTTCAGTGCTTCCAGAGCCTCAAAGCATATGATGGGGAGCCCTATGTCTGCACACCTAAGATTTAACTTGAAAATGAACAAGATTTTCTTTAGTATTCCTCTAATACTTAATTTTATATTATTTCTGATATTCTAAAGTGTAAATTTGCAAAAAATCTCATTAAAATTAGAGCAAGAACAATGCCATTTTCACAAGAAACAGCGGCCGTATTATTTCAACATTGCCAAAACGATGGTGCCCATGTCTGTGCACTCACTCAGGAATTTCGACGTGAAAGACAACATTTTAAGGCTTGTGAATAAAATGTCTGAAATAAGACTTTTTTCAATATTTTTACCCGTATTTTGCATGAATACCTATTGCTATAATAAAGATGAAAACTTTGTGTTCATTGCGGTTTTGTTTTATCAGAATTGCGCAGTTACGCGTGTGCACAGAATTGGGCACTCTTGCCATACACTAATTTTTATGTAGACATGATCAACCTTTCCCAATTGCTATGAGACACTTTCTTTCACAATGTAATCACATGACCAGAACTCAACTTTATCTTTAGAGACTTTATATGGAGTTCAATATGCCCACAAAAATTGAAGAAACAAAATATGGAGATGGTCTAGCCGTACAGCCTTGATGTTTTAAGAGATATGACATTTCAACATCAAGTCAGGAAGTAATTTTCTCAACCGAGAAATGAGTAAACAAAATTCAGTGACAATGGGTAAGTATCATCCATTCCCACATACATACGATGAACCTTGCAAACCACCTTCAGCGTTAACTAAAATCCATGATAACACTTCAACGATCAGATCATAAGAAATTGAAAAAAAATAACCATTTATAACAGCAAGGTTGTGGATTCTTCTTCTTCTGTTTCCTCTGCCTCCTTCACTCCTGATTATTCTTGCAGATGATGGAAAGGGATGTGTGTGTCACAAAAGACATGAAGTGCTGAGCCCGAGTGTCCTACATGTATGTATGTAATTTATTTCTAGTACATAAGGTTCAAGAAAATCGTCCATTCTGGTTTGGGTTTAGCCACTGCATTTTTAGAGTATCTGACGAAATGCATCTACAATTCTACATGTACCTATGGAGCAATTACTACATGTATGTCTATTGGTAGAGCGTTCCACGTACACAAGGTCCTCAGGAAGAATGGCTGCCCGTGCTGCTTGCTTCTGGGAGCTGGTACCCATCTGAGTGAACTGCCCTTGATGATCTTGTGACAGGAGTTATGTGGTCTGTGGTGTCAAAGTTTGCAATCTCGTTGTGGATTTTGTACATGTAGAAGAGGGCAAGTCTTGAGTGCTCTCTTCAGATCTGCAGAGAAGGCCATCCCAGTTGTCTCCAACACTTGAGATGTTGTGGTAGCAATGGAGGACCAATCTGGCAGCTTGTCTTTGAACCATTTTCAGCTGATTAATGCATCTTTGGGCAGAAGGGTCCCACAAAGCACTACCATACTCCATTAATGGACCAATGAGAGGCTTGTACGCCAGAGTCTTTAGTGTGGGAGAGTTGGGGGTCGTTTCATCAAACCGTCATAACGACAAGATCAGCGACATCTCGACGCTGTCACTCAACTTGTCCGCTAACCGTTTCACAAAGCCGTATTTGCGAAGATCAGCGACAACTTCCCTGACACGTGACTTGTCGGTACTCCAAACCTGTCATATCTTTTTAGAACGCCATCACAAGCCAGCTTTTAGTTAGTCTATGGGCTGCGAAAAAATGAAAAATGTAAGTTAAGGGAAAATTATTTCCTGATCTCCAAGCACATTTCTTTATTATTCTTTTTATCAAATAGTTTTACTAATGTTTTTATTATAATATTTTACAGACGGACAATATGTTTTTATGACTTCTTGACCCCCAACATGTATGTGAGATTAATATTAAAAATACCCACATCGGTCTACCATAGAAAAGGCGTCTAAAATGGAACAGTCTGTATATACAGACCAATTTAAACGACGACAATTTATCATGTATGTATTTTACCTATATTTTTCCCTTTTCACGCAATACTTTGATATAAATAATATTAAATGTATTTTTTATAACTGAATATTAAGAATTGGGTCATAAAATATCTTTATTTAATTATTTTCTCTAAAGTGTACACGATTTGGGTCTTTCCATAATTAGTCAATTACGGTATCCTCTTATTTACAAATCTAGATTCGTACGTCGCAAATGCATCCTCAAGTTTTCTCAATTTTATAAATTCTAAGATACCATAAGTAACACATCTTTTCATGTAAACGGGATGTTTGTATCACTAGTATTAATTTTCGCTGCCTTTTTTGACATTTTGGAACAGTTTGGAGAAAACTGAGCCTCAAAGTCTGTTTGGGTAATTGACGATAAATCCAATGGACTGTGATATAGACTATGTTTTTTAGCCGATGAGTATCGATATCATTGAGTTGTCGTTTATCATGTCTTCGTGAAAGAGTTTGTCAAGTCCATGACATTTCCGTAGATCGCCGACAAAGTTATGACTGTCATGGAGTTGATTTGATGAAACGACCCCCAGATCTTCAGATTTCTCTGAAGGAAAGCAAGGGTGTCATTTGCTTTCTGGCATTCACTTAATACCATTCACGTCAGGGTTTTCCACGACGGCTTTTAACATGTAACGGCGACAGGTTTTGCGTTCGGCCTGACATGTTTAAAATCATGAGCGACAGGTTACAAATTTAAGACATTGAAACAGATCCTTAACAGAGACTCGCATGGAAATTCCCACAATCAACAACTATTAAAACCTTTTGAACATACAATATTACATACAATATTACATACAATGAGGTTTCAGTCATTTTATGAATGGTAGAACTGATAAAACACAAGTTTTATTTGCTCCACGATCATCTTGATTCAAAATACGTCTGCCAAATGCACAGCGGAACGCCACTGGCTTGCTACCCCAATCCAGCCGGGTGCTGGCCGGGAGAACATAATGGCCCATATGCACATATGGAGCTCGCGTATATGTACGTATGCATACTCTCCATCGTTTGGCTGATCCCACAAAATGTTAATGTGTGCATTAGACCTGCTCATTCATACAGCCGGCCCAGCGAAAGTTTTTTTATTTTTTTATTTCTATTGCACCAGAGAGCATCTAGAAACCCTAGAGCTTCCAGGGCCCGTAAGTGGGCCCTGGACCCCGGCTGCAAGGAATTCGCGCTTTTCGCTCGTGTTGTGCGCTTTGCGCACATGTTTAAATTTTCGATTTGGAAAACCCTGATTCACGTACAGCTGTTCGATATGCGATTAGCATTAAAAAGATGGTGGTGACTTCCCCACGACAAGATTGGTACAGAATGTTCAGGCAGTGCAACGTTGAGCTGTTACGACATGGCATGCTAAATTTTATTGTGCTAATATCTCGCACATATTATTATTGTTATTATTAGACCCTGCTGTTATTATCATTATTATAATTATTATTATTAGATCTACAATGATCTTTATCATTATTAAGTATTATCATGTATTCAGGTTAACTTTCTAATCCTTCTGCAGCATTTCCTGAGGTTACCGGCAGGTGTTTGAGGAGTACGCTTCCCGTCTTCACCAGCGTTACCCCGACCTTCGCATCGAAGGAAACAACTTTCCTGCCCACCCTGTTCGTCGCTACTTAGCCTCATTCCTGGCCATGGCTAAGCTGGTCCTCATTGGCCTGGTGGCCTGTGGTTACGACCCATTCCCTATGTTCAACATGGAGACCCATCCCCTGTGGTCTTGGGCAATTCAAAACAAAGTGAGTACAGTCAAACAAGAGCAAATCCACCCTGATAACAAGTTGGTTTTAAAAGAAACAGATCAACCATCATCAACGATACTTTGAGCAAATTCTAATAAGAAATTCCTGTAAGAAAAGTTTTGAATTTTTGACGTTGTTATCAATCAGACACAAATTGGCAACTCTCTGACATCCTCTCCCATTTGCCTTGTACCAAAAAAGATTAAAAATTTCCACTTTTTCTTAAGAAAATATTTAATCATACATGCAACTAATCATTGCACATATATTTGCGCATGTGCAAATAAAGGTTATTTGTACGGAGTACAATTGACCTTTATACGTTGCTATTTTGTACGCACCATGATGCCCACACCAGTATGATTTTACATGTACAAGTAGCGCGTCCACCAAAACAAACGCGTGTGCATGTACAAATTGGGGTCCTTTCAGGGTCATTTGTACCATCTACTAATTACAAAGTGGCTTATTCTGAACATTATTAACATGAAAAGTATAATTTGACATTTACATGTTTTGTAATCTTACGTAAGCTAGGGCTATCAACTTGATACAATTGTCAAATATATCAAAATCTTTGTTGTCAGTAGGGTAGAGACAAAAGTCTGTGGACTTGCCCATTTATAGGTAGTCTTGACACATACATGTATTTGAGTAGTTTTAGTAGAGATACTAGTTGAGCACCCAGCACTGTGATTGGTTCTCATTACTGTCCCTGTTCCCACGGTCATGGAAAAACCTGGAAAAGTCATGGAAAATGAAAAAAAAAAAAAATCTCCCAAAGTCATGGAAATTAATCATGAGGGTGGGTTGTGTGTGGCTATGGCAGCCTTCCCTCACAAATATGAGAGCTGAGAGCAAATTTGTCATAGAAATGTGGCCGGTTGTTACTGTTTACAACTTTTATGAAACGGGACCCTGATCTTATCCATTCTTTCTTTCTTGTAACAGATCTATGCATGTATCATGCTGTTCTTCCTAAGTAATGCCATTGAAGGACAGTTGCTTTCTACTGGGGCCTTTGAAGTTACATTTAATGGTAAGCTGGTTTAAATTGAGTTCACATGTGATTTAGGATGTTGTTATTTCTGAGTCTGAAGTAAACTATCGTTTTATTCTGTGTTAAATAATGTTGACTGCGTTGATGTCTCTCAAGCCTCAAAATAATTTATTTTCCCTTGAAACTCCTTTGAAATTAAAAAAAAAAGAAATCCTGACCTCCATGTAATATGAGTATCTTCCTTGTTTGTCTTTTTCATGTAAAAAAAAGCTCTTACAATGAGTACATGTAGGTATTATTGAATGTTGGAGATATATTGACCTAATGTGTTAATGGTTGGAAGTGTAATGTAATTCTCAAGTTATAAGTGAATTACCATACTCATATTCATTGACTTTATGACTTATCTAGATAAACACATAACTGTGTCATTGTATTCTTTGTACAATGCACAAAAGCAGGGATAATCTACAGAGGAATTGGGTGAAATTGGCTGTGAACCATGATGAACAATGTGCAGATTCTCATGTGAAATTCACTACAGCAGAAAGCATACCGGTATGCATGGACATTCATTTCTGTGTTTGTTGCTTTCACCTCTAGGTATGCCAATATGGTCAAAGATTGAATCAGGGAAAGTCCCCAAGTATCCTGAATTGGTCCAGATTCTTGAAAATACCATGAAACTAAGTTACAGACAGATATAATTATGTGTATCAAGGTAAGTAGAACTATACTGTATTGCAATCAATTGCAAATTTGAAACAATGATTCTGATTGGTTAACGGTCAGCTTTTTTAACAATATGTGCACAGAACAATGATTTTGATTTGCCATTGAAATTTTGCAATTGATTGCAAACCTTTGTGTTATGGGGCTCAGATGAGAGAATATTATAATAGAGATAAAAAGCTGAAATACTGGTTAAAGGAAACCGATGCTTGAACTAGTGGTTGTATTAAGTTGAAAGCCCTACCTGAGCGCAGATCTGCCCAATTATAATTATACTTTTGATGTTGCTGTATATTCTTATTAACACCATTGTACATAATTATACTTGATAGTAACAACACACATGCATGGACACAAATATACAAAGTGTACATGTATCCTAGACATGCCCACTTCACCTGTACATGTATTGTGACTGAGCTTCGCCATAGTCGATGTAGTTTTAATGATAAAGTTGAGTTCTGTTCATGCGATAACATTGTAAAAAAGTCTCACAGCATTTGAGAAAGGGTGATTATCTCTACACTAGAATTGGTGTATACTGAAATTTTAGAATCATCAATTTCATTGAAAAATTGACCCAATCTCGCTGAAAAGCATGTGCACTGCACACATAAATGGGTATATGGGACTGCACACACGTGTCGTGAATGTTCACGCCCGAACACCTCGGCTATTTTTCGTCATATTTTGAATATGAGGACATTTACAGAGCAATCCCTTTCAGGGGGCATTTCTACTATAATGTTCTTCCAAACTGACATAAAACAAATGAGAAAGCTCACAAATTATTTTACACCTTTACCAGAACTCAACTTTCTCTTTAAGTAATTCTTCATTTTTTTTTATTATGCCTCCGCCCACCGTAGGTGGTAGCCGGAGGCATTATGTTTTCGGGTCGTCCCTCCGTCCGTCCGTCCATCCGTCCGTCCGTACGGGTTTTGTTCTCGCGATAACTTAAAAACCGATTGACGAATCAACTTTAGACTTGGCTTGAGTGTGCACATGGGAGGGGCGATGCGCTGATTAGATTTTGGGGTCATGAGGTTAAAGTTCAAGGTCATATAGTTCAATAGAATACATAAAAATGGTTCGTTCTTGCAATAACTTAAGAACCATTTGACGGATCAACTTTAGACTTGGCTGGAGTGTGCATATGGGAGGGGCAATGGTCTGATTAGATTTTGGGGTCATGAGGTTAAAGTTCAAGGTCACTGAGTTCAATAAAATACATAGAAATGGCTTGTTCTTGTGATAACTTAAGAACCATTTGACGGATCATCTTCAGACTTGGCTCATGCATGCATATGGGAGGGGCAATGATCTGCTTAGATTTCGGGGTCATGAGTTTAAAGTTCAAGGTTATGGAGTTCAATAATAAAATTGGTCAAAAACACAACCAATCTCCAGGTGGTCGATCAAACCAATGTGATGGTTAAAAACAGCTTCCCAAACAAATAATGTTTCTTTGTCATTATTTAACCAACGATGTTTGGTCATTAATACTTTCAACACTAACCAAGTAACCAAAGTGTACATATATGCCATACATTTCCAATCTGTTGTTGGCGGAGGCATAAATTCCGACCGTGCGCGGTCGAAAATTCTTCTAGTTTTTTTTTTTTTCCATCAGGTGTTTGTTATACATGTAGATGCAATTTTACACTTCTCTTTGAGATATTTTCAAGTTTCCCGTCTTCTTTTTCTTTTTGTCACTTTTTGGACAGGGCAGAAACACATGATTGTCCTGGATGATGTAATATTGATCCTGATTTGTTCAGTTGCCTGCAGATTTATGCCTTCACAAAGCTTTCCACTTCTCAAAAAGCATGCAGAAAACGTGGAAGAGACATGTGTTATAAATGTGGCTCCTGTACTAGGATAACACGGACTGCATTCAAATCTTCTGAAAGGAAATGGAGAGCTTTTATGACAGGCCAACCTCCAATACAGTGTACGACATAATGAAGGCTGGGGCAGAAAGCTTTATGGAGCAAGCCTTGGCTGGATCAGCATCTGTTTTGACGGGAAACAGATGTGTCCACCAACGGAGGATAAACCTGCTATAAATAACCAAACACCAGGTCTACTATATATTTTCATATCTTATTTTATACCTTTACCTCTTCAATAAGAATTATTATCCTTGAAATATTTTTGAAGTTATTGTACCTATGGATGTCTTAAAGATGGTAATGTCAATGTCGTCAAGTCCAGTTCTATTTCTCATGCTCTTTTTTATTATTATTATTATTATTACATTATTGATTATTATCAAATTGTTATTAGTATTGAAGAAGATGTTGAGAAAAATTATGTTTTCGGGTGTATGGTATGATATCTTGGTCTTTTTATGTGAAATCATGACTGTTCTCGTTAACAGCATTGGTTTAGTCTTGCTCAGAAAGCTTGTCCTATGGGGACGAAAATGTTAATTTTTACATAATTAAGTGTCATTAGATCATTCATCAGTTCATTTGTATTATATATATTTTAATATATCATATATAGTGCATGGTGTATCATGCACTATACTGGATTATGTGCACAACAAATACTAAATTATCCTGAGTGCAGATCTGCACAAGGGATAATTTTGTATTTGGAGTTCATATAGTCCATTAATGATGCATAAATAGAACATGCACTAATTGTTACAGTAAATAGACCCCTAAATCTATACCTGTTATTGTGTATAAGGTACGGGCCGAATTTTATTATAGTGCATGATGGTGGACTATAACAAAATTTTTGCACGTCACATGATGCGAATCTAACCAATCATAGCCCTTATTATACATGTATATACATTATTTACTATAAAACTGTGTATGGCCAATTTCCTGTTAGAATGATTTATAAAATTGGTTAAGATGATACATAAATGTACAACCATGTCTAGTGGTCCTTGCAAATTAACTTTTCCCCACTATAGTTTGTTTTTGTTTTGTTTTTTTTTTTTTTAGCCTATGCCCATGGTATCAATGTTGAGATCTAATTTTTAGTTGTTTCATTTTCAACATCTACAGGAAGTTTTAAGTGTGTGGGCTTGAAGGTCAGTTAATGTTACTTGTGATATTTCAAATAGTAAAGAGTACAAGTAAATTACTGTATTGAGTGTTCTGTGTGAGATGTCAGATGACAATGTGCAATATAAATGAAATGATGGATATACAGTCCCTTTCAAATTGATGTAGTGTATTCCTTCAGAAATGAATAAATAAATAAAACCTAGCTACAAACAAGAAGTACTCATACACTGATGTGAATGCTGTCTGATATGCTCAAATCCAATTGTACTCTACTGTAGAACTGGTCCCAGTTAAAATAAAGATTCAGCTAAAATCCTACTCGTGAAATACCTGTACATGTGCAGTATATATACATGTATTTCCTTATCTTAAATAAGATGGAAATACAGTTAACTTTGCATAAGTCGAATCTGTTGGGACTGCAAAGAATAGTTCGACTTATGCAAAATTTGATAAAGGAAATGTAAATAGCACGTTTTGCATAGTTTGGTCTAAAAAATTGATTCAACTTAGGGAAAGTTTGACATGTGCGACTTCGAGTTCTGCAGAGTTAACTTGTACATGCATTATATTGGTTGTAATCACCACCCAAAAAAATCATGATTCACCACAAAATCTGTTTAGTTGACAGTTTTCACAAAAAGTTATGCAATGTTCAAAATTTAAGTCAAGTAATGACTTGTCATCAAGTTCATGCATGTACACCTGTAGTTCAAACTGATTAATTTATCTTGTTCCTTATGTGAAGTGGATTGTGGGTGCACATAACGAACGTTGGTACATTTACTGTGTGTGCAGCTATGTGTATATAAATGTAAAATAATTGATTATTCCAATAGTGTATGCATGTATATTGAATGGGTGAGGATAAATTGGGATAATTTGGTGTGTTATTTGAATGGTGCATAATGTAAAGAAATACTTTATATGTGTAATGGAGAGCTAACAGTTTGGTGTTGATTTTTATGACAAGTATAAGAAAAAGTATGAAAAAGCGATGAAAATCTCTCACTCTCTCTCATTTTCAACAATTATTGTTTAGTTGTTAGTTCTTTTATATAATGCAGTGTATTATTATTGGTATTTAGCATTTTATGAAGGGGGATGTTACATGTTCATATATACAGTGGAAACTCAGTATAACAAGGACCTTGAGGCCATAAAAATGACCCTGTTATATCAGGAATCTCCTTATATCAGGATAAAAAAAACAAAGTAACATAAAAACTTGGAACCAGCAAAATTATATTATTATATCAGGAATCTTGTTATATCAGAGCTTTTAATAACAAGTTTCCACTGTATACCTGATATTTCTGTCTATTTCTCATTTCTCTTTTATCTATGTTTACTTTAATTTGTACTGAATATTGATCTTATTTCCTAGCAAAAAAATTAGCCTGCTTTCAGAAGTACCACCCTACATGTATGATAGTAGGACACATTAGGGAGCTGCATTTCTGGCAGTGAATTTATTATTTGCACTTACTTGCTGTATCTGACAAATTTTTCAAACCTACATGCACATGACTCATATGCTGAGAGCCAGAAAGGCGTTAAAGGGCTGGTGAGACTTGACCGATAACAATTTGTAATGGAAGGTGCACCCTACAATGATTTGTGTGTGTGTGTGAGTATACTCGTGTATGTTAATAGTCGGACAGGGTTTGGGAATGAAAGTGCTCGTAGGGTGGAAAAATATTATCATTACCATTATCGGTCAAGCCTGACCATCCCTTAAGGGGAAAGTTGAGTTCTGGGAAAGGTGAAAAATAGTTTGTGAGCTTTCTCATTCCTTTTTATCATTTTATGTCAGTCTGGAAGAACATCATAGTAGAAATGTCCCCTGAAAAGGATTGCTTTTCAAATGCCCTCACATTCAAAATATGACAAGAAACAGCTGAAATGTTAGGGCTGAACATGTGTGTGTAGTCCCATATACACATTGCTGTGTGCAGTGCATTTGACTCTCTGCAGGACTGAGTCCATTTCTTCTTGTTTTGGTGATTCCAAGACCTTACAGCATACACCAATTCTTATGTACACCTTTACTATATATTCAACCTTTCCCACTTGCTTTGAGGCATTTTTTAAAAAATGTTATCACATGACCAGAACTCAACTTCATCTTTAATGCTGTGTAAAGTGTTAAGAGTCGATGCCCTTCTAGATCTCAACGTGTGATATATAATAATGCTGTACATGTAAACTAAAGGCACGTGTCTACATTGTATTGATTATTGTTAGTTTTACCTCTGTACTTCCTCTGTGTTGTCCATTATGCACTTAATAAATTGAATCTCATGACAATGTTCAAATCCGACTCCCGCATACATGTAACATCTCTGTTTCATTCTTAAGGCCAGCTCACACATGGTATCATTTTGATTGCCTCAGTACCTGCGCTAACCGAGCCTGTGAAGGCAATTAACCCATATGACAATTATCGAAAGTAATGATGGAAATTTTTCGATCAGTTTTTAAACATTACTCTTTCGCGACATGAAAAGACCGCATAAGTCACAGACGCGGTCCTAACAGCAGCAAATGACGCCTTGTGTGAGCCAGCTTTACAGGACCAACCGCAAGTAACTAAGCATTCATTGTACACATCAATAATGAACATCATAGCCATTTGTATCATTGTGCAAAACACTATTTAATGCATCAAAATGTTCAACTTATCACAGTACATGTATTAAATAAATGAAAAAATATATCAGCCACTTTTCTCTTGCAATAACTGTAAGTTTGGATACAGTCAGGTGTTGGTTTATTTTTTCTTCATTTCTTTCTCTCCTTTTCCTTAATAGCTGATGACAAATATAAGTACAATAAAATCTCATCATCATTTGCTACAATACATGTACATGTATTTACATCAAATTTCTGAGAATTTCATTATTAAAAAAAACAAATATATACAGCCACAAACTTGTGGTCAAAAAGAATTGTAGGAGGGAATCCTGTAATACAGAGATGGATTGGTGAAGTTTATCCATTACATTAAAGCATGTTACATGTAATAAGAAAATACCCAAAGCATGCATAGAAAGGTACAGGAGGGACTACAATCTACGACCCACTGTAACAGTAGGACATTGTGGTTAATAGTACATCATGTATGCACACATGAACATTGAAACTTTGTCTTAAATGAATATGAAGTGTGACACGGCATCGGTACTTTTAAAAAAGGAAAAAATTTATCTACATGTACATTATAATTAATGTGTACATGACATGTAACAGCATATAACATACATGTACATGTGCATAGATGTACAGTGTAACATATCGGATAACCAGTTGTGACATGGGCACAAATCAAATTGATGTTTTTTTAAACCATTAACCAAGTGGAACATGTAACCTCTTATGCCTCAATAGAAGTCATTATTTTTCACTTGCTCACTTCTCTCACTTGCAAATAGCGCATCATAATTATCGGTCACCATTATGCTACCACATATGGTTTGGAAATGCAATATTAATTATTACATCAAATGAGGAACTCCATGAAGTAAGGATAAAAATCATTCATGATGATGAGTTAAAGGGAAAGGTTAAAACTAATTTATGAGCTTCCTCATTCTTTTTATGTCAGTTTGGAAGAACATCATAGTAGAGAAATCCCCTGAAAAGGATTGCTCTTCAAATGTCCTCGAAATATGACTAGAAATAGCTGAAGTGTTCGGGCCGAACATTCATGCCACTTGTGTGTGTTGTCCCATATACCCATTTCTGTGTGCAGTACATGTCCTTTTCAGGGAGATTAGGTCAATTTTTTATCTATTTTGATGATTCCAAAACAACACAGTATAAAACAATTCTTATGTAGACATGGTCAACGTTTCCCAATTGCTTTGAGACAGTTTCTTTCACAATGTAATTGCAGGATCAGAACTCAACTTTATCTTTAAATGGGAGGGTCTATCTTTGGGAGGGTCTATCTTTGGAAGTGTTCTCTTGCTCCTAGACAGGCCATTTGCATGAGTGTGTAACACTCAGTGGCCCATAACATAATTCCAGAAATATTTCTGGCCCGACTAACAAAAAGCCCTGCTCTAAAACAAAACCACATCATACTCGTCAAAATCGAAGTACGATTCAAATAAGATGACATCTAGACTTGTAATAACATTAAACAATATGCAAATTCTAAAAGTTATGGAACAGTAAAGGAAAATAAAAGGGTGAAATTAATTTCTTACTCAAGTGATGATACTGAATTACAGTGGAGCAGTGTCAGTCAATATACATTGTGTTACACTAAATAAAGTTGAGTTGGCACTGGACTTAGGATGAAGATGATACTATGTTGCAGGAGATAGCAAAAAAATTCAATCCAAGCTGGAGCACTAGCATACCTTTTAACCAATGGCAAAAGTTCGGTTTTATTTTAATGTGGCTAATACTGTGAGAGATTAATTTCATAATTGCAAGCAAGGGATTCATTTTTATCTTGATTCCATATTAATTGCTACCTGAGTCATCTCTCTAGAATCTGTTTCCCTATAAAAAGAGAATTGTGCTAAAGATGTTGGAGTGAAAGAAACAGAAATATACTTTGATATTAATGAATATTAGTAAAGAATAGACTCCTCATAAAAGATAAAAGATCATTTCGATATTTTATCTTTAGAATAACATGAACTATGTACATGTACTATGAAATAAAAAAAGACAAGTAATGCTTCAGATAATAAGTAAAAAGTTTCAGTGTGGATAATGGAATGGAAATCAAGTACATGGTACAATCACAAATTACAAACACACTGCCTGAACAAAAACTGCACACATGAACAATAGATTAGTTTTAATTTAACATGATTTATGTACACCAATATCTCTCATAATATAAATAGAGGTAACTATATACGACTTTGTAGAAAAGAAACATTGCACATTAAATATATCTATAACATCTCACATCTGATGACTTGGTCAGTCATATTGGCAACCAGTAGGATGACGACGCTTCATCTGGAAAGCCAAACAGTTCAGAATTTTGCTTTCGCAGCTGAAGACGATCTCCATTTGGCTGCGCTAGTTGTTAATGGAGGGCAGATGTCTGTGAAGGATTGTACAATGTTCATCTCCAACTTCAGGTCTAGCGCACTTCCAATGTTGGCCATCATCCTCTGTGGAGTCAACAAAAGGGTACAACTGTACAAAACAGTCAACAGCTCAAGGATATCCCGATGCCTCCAAAACGTCCATCTTGTTCAAGGTTCCAAACTCTACATAGTTTCAAAATGGTTGGCTGTTAGGTTTGCAAACTATCTATCCTGAGATGTTTAATAAACCAAGTATGCATGTAGAAACATGCACGACAGCAACCGCAGGCACAATTAGTAGAAGCACTTGGCTCTAGGGCAAAACTCGTCTTTTAGTCAAGTAATTGTGATTGCAACCAAGCATTCACACAACTCTTGGGACCTTTGCTTCAAAGTCCTATCCAAGGGACTGCCGATAGAAGCACATGACTTTGGCTACGATTGATTTTGGCTCCGGTATCCCAATTTCTTCCATGGGAAGATCAGTTGAGATCAGCAGAGATCAACGGCAGTCATTACACCACCTTGTTGGCTCTCTTGATCACGTTACACCACATCTGAAGAGGAACTTGGAAGTACGGTGGGTTGACCCTGTATGTACATCAATTGAAAATACAATTACATTTATTAGAATGGTATATAATGAACATGATAATAAATGATAAATTTTAACACAACCACTTGTACAGCAAAAATGTCCATACCACAACTTTAAAATTGTACTCAATGGAAGATAAGTCTATAACAAGATTATGATCATTTTATTAGTAATTGATTTGGGTTTCGGATGAGTTTTAGTTTGCCTCTACCAAATTCAGTGTAAAAATCTTGTTCATGCTTTGCAACCTTAAAATGCAGATACGAGACTCTTTTTTTTTTTAATGCAAAAAGTTACATGAATGTGGGCTAGCCTGCTGGGATTATTAAGAGTTGTGGTCCTTCAGGGTCCTTGTCTAGACAACAGAAAGTTTTTTGGTGTGGTAATAAAAGTGTTCCATCTCTTCAGTCACTTTGTTAGGGTTTCTCCCAAATCCTTACCAGATTCCTGTAGCACTGTCAAATAATATCACTAACTCTGGACCACATTTCCACTTCCTGACGGTTTCACTAGGTCAGTAAGATTCATAAACAAAACAAAACAAAACAAAACAAAACAAAACAAAACTTACGTTGGTTTCTCCATAGGGTCTTTACCCAGGTCGAGATCTTCCAGGTTGACCATGACTCCCTCATGTGTCATGCCAGACATCTCCTTACACTCGACGGGTACCTTCTTGATCTGGTCCAACTCAAACTTGAGATTACCTGAAGCGATGGATAAAAATAATAATCAGGATTATGTAGCAGTGATGTACTTTTTGAGATATGGTTTGCAACTACTTTCATGCATGCAGGTTGGATTGAATTATCATTGATAGATCTGATAATACAAATGCTTAATTTTAAACATCATTACTTGAATCAAAGGTACTTGTTGAAAAATTCAGGCACATAGGTAGTAAGTACTGATATGAAGTGAAATTTACATTATTTTTTTCTTTTCTTCTTTTTTTCTTTCTTGCTTGTCACTCTTAAGTTCTATATTTTCATCACAGCCCAAGAAAAATGTTTATTTCGATACTGATTAACTTGAAAAAAGTAATTCTGATCTCTGTATTACCTTCTGCGATATCTCCCAGCTTGATGGCCGTCTTGTAGCACATGTCACTGGTCCAGAAGGCTGGGACGGAGGGATGAAGACGGCAGGTATCCTGAGCAGTGTGAAGACCAAGTCTATGGAGCAAGGCCTTGAAGTGAGTGTCCTTATGGGCACACTCAGAACTCTCTGTGAACGGGATGATTGGCACGGATTTCCCATCAGCTATGTAACGACAAAAAAAAAATAATAATAAAATAACATCATACAAATATAATAATAAATGATATAATACAAAAAACAAATATGATTGAATTCATTTCCATTGTAACAATTTATAATGCATTACAATATTCAGGGATGCCACTAGGATTGCTCAAAAAAGTAGGAAAGTATCGGGGGTATGGAGGAGGAGCCCCCAATTGTGTCCAGGAGCAGTGCCCCGGTGGGGGTGCAAGGGGGCAATTAACATTCGTCGGTCAGCTCCCCTTGTTAGAGATAGATTTCATCGATAGACTCTCCAGTGCGACGCAACCTCCCCAAACTAAACAGTAGACTACACAAATTTCCACATGTGGGACTTACATCGTTTGATGATGCAACAACTCCACTTTGCTGCAAACACGGGCTAAACCGTTCGTTTCCTTCCTTTCCCTGTAATATTCCATGATGATAACATTTTCCCCCCGGATTTTTCCTCAATAATTGGAAAATAGTGGTAGAATACCACGGAGACAACATCGCCGTGAGCTCCGATTCCACGCGATCAAGCATTGCATGCTTAATTACACACACACACACAGATACAGTATGCATTACATGTGCAGCGCGATCGCGTGCGCACACGCATGGTCGTTAGGTCATTACACATACAATACATGCAGCATGCACGTACGGAATGAGGTGAAAGAGAGACATCGCAAGAGAGAGACAAGGAAAGAAAATGATCAGTTGGCAGGTATATCGAGAGGCGGAAGGAGTGAGAGACGGAAAGAGAGTCTTAGCCGAAAAAGTCGAAAGTTCGACGGATGTCGGAAAAAGTCGGAAATCCAACAAAAGTTGGAAAAGTGGCATCCCTGAATATTCACAACATCAACCACATTATTGTACAAAATTGATAGAAGTTAATTGTGACAAATACCGGAAAAAGAACGTTAAAACAGAACCAGATTTTATGGAAAATTGACTAATCTTCCTGTACATCGAAAATCATAACCCATGAAATGCACTGGACACAGACATGCATATATGGGACTACACAAACATGTAGCATCAAAATTTGGTCAAAAATTAACTCTTTTTAGTCATAATTGAAATAAAAATAATGAAAAAGCAAACAAATTATTTTTCATCTTTACCAGAGCTGAAACTAAGCTTAGATATGGAAAGTAAATTTTGAAAAATCCACTGTAATAGTGTTTCCAGACACTTTCAAAAGCTCTTTTTTTAATGTTATCTAACAAAATTTATTACTGCTTTAATAGCAAACTAACTATAAGAAATGGTCATACATGTATCTGCACTTACATGTAGTTTACATTGTCTAAATTTAAAAACATTTATTACAGCATATAAATCTTGGTGCAAACAAATATATATATACTTACAACAACAGTGCCATATGTGTGGCTCTCCAACATGCACCTTGGGGCAGTCTACAGACAAATCAGAAGGAAAGGTATAACATCATCTGAATCATAGTACTAAACAAATCATCTCCTGTGAGGTAGAATGGCATTAACTCTGTGTAAGATATGGTGTAACACCTAGCTGGCTGTCAAGAGACAAAATATATTCCAAAGCAGTCCAATACAAAAAATTTAATAAACCTAAGTCAATTTCAATACATGTAAAATTAATATGAAGACGCAAAGATGCAAACAAATCACTGATCAACTCGTTATAAAGAGCTCTGATATAACAAGATTCCTGATATAACAAGGTCATTTTGCTGGTCGCAGGCCTTCATGTTCTTTTCTTTTTTTACCCTGATTTTTTTTTTTACCCTGATTCCTGATATAACAAGGTAATTTTCAAGGTCCCAAGGTCCTCGTTTGTAGTAAGTTTCTACTGTACCTACAAACACTGTCTGTAAATGTCCAGCTGATTATTGGAGCCACTTTAAACTGTATTTGCCTTCTTATTTCAAAACCCATCTCGGTAATAAGATAACATGATATTTTTTTTTAACATCAAGTGTCTTTAAGTCTCTGCTCACTCCTTTTTATTTATGTGACTACCAAAACAAAAAAATAAATCCTGAACTCTCTCACTGAGCAAATGGGTTATTACAGTACTAGAATGAGTGCTAACTTTTTGACAATTTCAACAGAAATACTAAAATGCTTTGCATGCTATATGGGCAAATTTTATTCTGATCTGCTTGCCTTTCCCCAGCCTTTAGGCAAGAGAATTTGTATCATAACAGCGGAAATCTTCATAACAACTTAGTGATTATTTTTGCTGATGCTTACTCAGTTTGAAGTAGCAGATCTCCAGAAGAACACTCTGCAGTTCTGTTATCTCTTCATTAAATCCTGCACAAGAAAAGAATAAAAATTAGAAAATATGACATATAGTTGAGATACTGCATGCATCATTCATCATTACACCCTTGCATTTTAGATATTTTAACAATACACAGCTAAAATGTACAAAGCATGTACTAGTAATTGTAGCATATATGCAGAATACAAATACCTATCACATTGATTTTGCCATGTAAACTTGTGTTTCAACACATTTCTACAATGCTTTTGACATGCTTTTAATACATTGCATTAAAAACATGTGTGAAATAACATTTAAATTTGTTTGCAAATGCCTAAAGCATGGGTCAAGATATTTAATTAAATGAACACCCTAAAGCTGCCCCACTATTAACGCATCCTACTATTAACAGACACAGGCAAATTCATATTACGTACACACCATATAGTAGGGTGTATCTTTAATCAAATATCTCGTTATCGTTATCATTACTGGACAAATGTGACCCATGTCTAATTCTGAACCTACGGACCAAGAGAGAAATTTGAGTCAGACACAAAGGTCTTCTTACCTTTGAACCTGAGAGCTGCCAGACATTCTTCAACAGTAAGCTCCTGGATAGGCTTTGCTGATTTTGAGGATGCGTTTATTGCCTCCAGTTCTTCCTCTTCGTCATCACTTTCATCTCTTGGCACAAACAGACCTTTAACATCGCCTGTAAATTTCACCATCTATTGGAAAAAGAACACACAAAAGGGGGGTGGGGGTGGGAGAAAAAGGATGAATAAAGACAAAACTGTACTATTTTCTCATGACTGTATTCCTTAAAGGGAGTGACAAGTTCTGGTAAGGGTGAAAAAAAAAAAGTTGTGACATACATGTATCTCATTTTCTGGTTTATTCCTAAAGAAAAATAATAATAAATTTTTAAAGAACAGTTGCAGTACATTATTTACTTTATAAAATGGTGGCAAGGATTCTTCTCATTTGATAAACGACCCTCATAAAAAATTCTGGAGTTCTATAGTCAATTGGCAAAGTAAAATCTTGACAATTAGCCTGCCGGTCTTTACAAAATGCTAATGATGGGTCAATAGCACTTTCTAATGGCTGGTTAGGCGTTAGCAAACAAAAGAATGCCTTGTCTCATTATTCCATCTCAGCTAATCATTTGATTAAGATCTATGTCATTTTATAATTCCTTTTAACTGCATGTAATGTTGAGATTCAAATCTTAAAAAAGAGAGTCTTACCTTGTTCTTGTTTAGTGCATCAGAGACGTGTTTCCTGCCAATGAAAAGAAACAAAAAATATAAATATATTCCTGATAACTGAACTACTCATAGTAACATAGTAGTAGCCATATCATTAATTGTAGTAATCTGAAAAGCATTTATTCCAATGGATACAAAGCACTTTGAGATGTCCTTCTTGGGTTAGCACTAGAGTTAAATTACAAACATGTAGAAAATATAAGCAGTATAGCATTTCAGAATACACAGTCATGTTATCTAATCTCTGTTTAAATTGTTCTGATGATCATGATTTAAAAAGAAGGTTGAGTTCTGGGAAAAGGAAAATATAATTTGTGAGCTTTCTCATTCTTTTTATGTTAGTTTGGAAGATTCTCATAGTAGACATGTCCCTTGAAAAGGATGGCTCTTCAAATGCCCTCACATTCAAAATATGACAAGAAACAGCTGAAATGTTTGGGCCAAACAATTGTGTGTAGTCCCATATAAACATTTCTGTGTGCAGTGCATTTGACTCTCAGCAGGACTGAGTCAATTTCTTATAATTTTTGTAATTGGAAAACCTTACAGCCTACACCAATTTTTATGTGCTATGTAATCAAACTTTCCCAATTGCTTCGAGACAGTTTCTTTCACAATTCAATCTCATGACCAGAACTCAACTTTATTCAAGATTGTGGAGTTCATTATAGAAACAGTTTCATTGAGGTGGCCCTTGCAATTTGATAAAAAGGAAAAGATCTACATTTACATGCATGCACATGATGAACAAACAGAAATGATTAATCACCAAAGCTACAGCTAGAAAACCAACAAAAAAGGGGTTTGCATGTACACACAGACATCGGCAGACACATGGAAAACAGGGAGAGCACTTGAAAGATGAGAGCAATTCCAGTGTAACGGACACGACAGTCAGACCATTTTCTGGTTATTTAAGACAGTTTTAATCAAAACCAAGAGTCCTAAAACACATTTAGCAACTGAATTAGATGCATTAGACTATCAGGGATATGCACAGCAAATTTCATAGTATATCACTGAATAGTTGAAGAGAAAAAGGACTCTTTGTAACTGTAACGGACATGACACTGATTCAGATACTAAAATATGTTTTAGGACTCTTGGTTTTGATTAAAAATGTCTTAAATAACCAGAAAATAGTCTGACTGTAATGTCCCTTATGCTGGAATTGCCCATAAGTAAACTAACAATCAACAAGAGAGCAATTTACAGGAAGAGCATACGTCACATTTTGAAAAGAGCAAGGGAGAATGAAAAATACAGAAATCAACATGCAAGAGCCATTTTAGATTTGAAAAGTGTGAGAGGCTGCAAAGAAAAACTGGAAAGAAAAAGTTAGCGAGACATACCTCTTGTAAGGGCGGATGCTATCCAGCATGGTAACCGTCTCTAGACACTTTTCCTTGTTCGCACTGCCCAGTACACAGAACTCATGTATGATGTAGTCGATGAGCTCATTTGATTGCTGTGGATACCACATATAAGTATTCATGTAAGTGCATCTCAATAGCTTGCGTATCACAGACAATGTTTTGATAAAAAGAATTGTATTAACCCAAGTTACATATTTACAACATAATGCACTTCCTAAAGTGACCAAAATTTTTGTGACTTAATCATTTAATACAAAGTGCATACTCATATTGAGTCCTCCAACTAGTTGCAAAGCAAGAATATAGTTTCAGAATGAATAAAATATTGAAGGAATTCTATTTGAGTGGTGTTGGAGTACAATTGCAATCAATCTCTGTATGAAGAAAAAGCCTGTAGGAATGCAGAAGTTTGAAAAATTGCAAGTGAGAAAATGCCCCGTATCTGTCTTGTAATGACAATCTCAACATTTGAATTAATTTGTTTTATCAAGAAAGTTGAAAAATCATCTGTACTCAAAGTGATAACCCCACACAGACTATTCATTTTATCATCCACAAAAAAAGTTCATAAAACATATGTACTAAATATATCTAATCCCTATTCATACAGTACCATTCATTTTGTCATCCATTAAAAAGTTCATAAAACAACTGTGCTATGCAAACCTTATCCCCACACAGACAATTCATTTGGTCATCCACAAAAAAAGTGAATAAAACATCTGTTCTCAAAGCCTACACCAACAAATCCTACATGTAAAGCTGTTAATGGTGTCATTAATACTATCAATTTATTTCTCTAGCGATGCTTCTCACGCAGTCTAGCATTAACCATGTAAATTGAATCATATCACTTCAGGCGACAAAGCCTCTCATCTCTTGATTAAACTTTCTTCCTACTAAAACCATGAATAATGCAAAGACAGTACCAGGTAACCCTTCATTCCTTATAAATGGGAAAGTAAATCTTGCAGGGGATACATGGATGAAATATAATCCTTTTGGGGAGAAGGGTGAACTACAGGCCTAAAGGAAGAATGCAGTACTCTCTTCTCTTCTATTTTAAAGAAATCTTGACACTCTCCAATCTCATTGGTATATAAATTTGACATAATTGGCAGAACAGGTTCTTAAACTAAGCCTCAAACATAAATTTGTGCATTTTTTTATAGGATCACTTTTAAATGCTCTCTACAAGGGTTTCTCGGCTGAGTTTTTTCTAGGGACAATACAGAATTTTTTTCCTAAATCCACTATCAACTGCACTTGCCATTAACAAACCTCAAGCAATAAGTTCAATGAATGACGTTTTTGCAGGCATGAAAGAACTCGCAGACTCTGTAAAAGTTTCAGGCATGCAAAAAAAAGTTCCAAATTTACAGTATCTATTAAAGTTTGTAAGAAATCTGTGGTTACCTTTGTAATGTGGCCGCTGCCTGCTTCCCAGAGACAAGCAAAGGATGTCAGGATGGGGATCTGGTAGAGAACCTCCGGCTGGGCAATGTCTACCGCTATGTGATGCATCATCGTCATGACAACCTCATTCTCCTCCAGCGTGTTGTGCGAGAACTTGGAGAGCATGTAGTTGTAGATGCGCATGATGGGTCTTGTAGCAAACCTGAGGAAAGGAAAGAACGCTGTCTTAACTTATTATCTTGAAAATACAACTATCATTAATACCCTTTCATCCTAATTTGCTGTCTTCCAACATTCCCTTACAGATCTTGAATAATTCTTACTAAGAACTTGATAAAGAACATAGTAATGTGTAATTTTTCTCTAGAGTAACATAGGACCACCTGTATAAAAAGATCACCCATCTACAAAGACATTTTTTTGTTTCCCTAGAACAGTGTTTCTCACTAAAACTTGTGGGAAAGTAACCTAAACATAGACACCACTGGCCTATGAAGAACACATTTTTTGTCTCCCTTGCGCGGTCTTTATATACAGGTTTTACTAAATAAGCATTAGACAACACTTAAAGGAAATCAATCCTAGCCTCCAAAAACTTACTTTCCGATATGTTTGGTCATGTCCAGCTTGCCCCACTCTGGCCTGTGAATGTGCTGGACCTGGTCTATGATGCGCAGGACCAGATCATTACCAATGATGATTTCTCGTAAGAAGGACAGCGTCTGCTGGTTGGGCTGGAACTTGCGGATCAACAGATAGTAGAAATTCCTCACCGTTTGGGTTAATGCTATCGTGGCTGTAGGAGAGAGGTGGGGAAAATGAGAGGAGAATAACCAAGAGATAAAGGAAATCCTAAAGTATTCGACAAAAATCTAAAGGGATATATCATTCCTTGAAGGGCCTCTAATGTAATGCAACTGATGGGAAAACAATAGAAATACTATCAATCCAGCCTCAAGCCTAATTCGGACGTTACCAGGTAAACCGCCTCAACAAACACGGATATAAAAATCATACATATAACAGAGACACGTAGGAGTATGTATTGCGCAGAGCTTTTAATTTTAAAGAAATTTACCCTCACTTGGCATTCATTAAAGTGATTTGGTAACTTTGTAGAGGCTTGATAAAATCTGAGCTGCCTGGCCTTACATGCTATCAGTGTATGTAATATGGTGTAAAAATGAAGCCCAGGAAAAAAAAGGCACTTCAAAATCATCATGTGCTTCACAAAAGTAAACATATGCAAGTGACCGGATTTGCCAGACTCATTTTCCCCCATAGACTCAGTGTTAGACTAAAGTGTATGGCCATACGCTTTTGTAAATGGGAGTATTCAGTCATAGATTTCTTAATAATAGCATTATATATTTGAAAACCTTTCTATGCCTGGCTATTCATTTATCCTTCTGAACATCATTATACAAGACAGATATCAAAATTCAACAATTTATTAAATCAAGCATCCACAAAGTTACCGAATCCCTTTAAAGCAGAAAAATGTTTTTGATTTTGCTGCGGTAGACCGATGCAGATTGTGTACACTAGACATTGTCAGAACGGGGCTTTACTACTAACCATTTTCCTTTTCCCTCCAGGACTTTTTCCTTAATAACCTATACTGAACATAATTTAATGAAACATACCAGGAATTACTGAGAGGGAGGGTGGGGGAAGGGCAAGAAGGAAGGGTAGAGTGGTGGGGTGGGCTTACCTAGTATAGTTTTCATATGAATGATGTCTGTGTTCTGAGGGTTGGTGGTGAATTGTTGTACAGCATGAAGCATCTGACGCATAGTGGAGGTCTGCATGTTCAAGCTGCAGAAAAATGTTATTTAAAAAAAAACAATTCTTAATAAAACATTCAAAAGGGGAGAAATATCAAAACACAAAACAATTTGATTTAATATCCATTATAACAATAGAGGGTCTAACATTATAAACAACTTTAGAACTTTTAGACCACTGAATCAAATTTAATCATTTTCATATACATTTATGCTAAAAAGTTTCTAATGACAATCTTATACAAATGCGACTCTCCAAAAAATTACAATACACACTAAATTTTTTAAATGTCCAGAAATCAAATATTAACAAGTGATTAAAAAATGAATACCGTAATTTTAATCCTGATATAATACTTTTATCATGGGCAGCAGCTCTAAATCAATAATCACAATACAATTAATATGCAAAGAACGTCTTTGCCAAAAGTTAAAGTCCCATGCATCTCTTGCTGATCATACCATGGACTTCTTTCAGTGTTACATGAAATAAACAAATTTTGTGAAATTGTGCGGACTCACATTTTGAAGACTGAGTTTGACTTGCTATCATTGTTGCGTTGATTGCTGGCCTGGATATATTCCTCCCATGTCATTAGCGTTGAAGACAGAAGTTGGCTGAAAACAGGAGCTGATAGGGTCAGTCTACAACAACAAAAACAAAAAAAGATAGAAAAGAAATAAAATACGGTAATTAGAGCAGTAGTTTTGGATACAGGTGATTCCAGATTTTACACAAAATATGTTTTGTGATTGTGCTGAAATAATAATAATAATAATAATAATAATAATAATAATAGTAATAATAATAATAATAATAATAATAATAATAATAGTGATAATAATAATAATAATAATAATAATAATAATAATAATAATAATAATAAAAATAAATAATAATAATAACAATAATAATAATAATAATAACAGTAATAATAATGATGATAAGGTAGCTTAGCAAAACGTTGTGGCGCATAAAGATGTAGGAAAGATGCATATGACAAAATTATTCAAAATCAACATTTTCTTTATAAAGGCAGAACCAAAATATTAGAATGTAGAGTTAGTATTTACCTCTTTGAACAAATTTAAGCAAAATAGTATGAAAACTTTTATTCAAACTAGCAATTTTCCTCTGCATCTTTCCCGCGTCTTTATGCACCATTGCGTTTCGCTAGGCTACCTAATATGTCGTGATTACCCAGGGCAGACTCATCAGTACTACGTACTGTTCTCCCTGAAGGCCCTGAAATCATATCACTAACTAGGCTTTATGAAATGATGACCTATGGTCAATGGTCTTCTCAGAATATTCTAAATGATTTCATGAGGAGTTACATAGCTGAACCTCACATATTAAATCATTCAAAATCTGCTACTAACATCAATCATTTAACAGCTTGCATAATTGTTTTCCGCTGAGGGCCAGAAGGGCATTAACTTATTTATTTTTGCAAAGAGTTAAGGCCTTACAGCCTCTCAGCAGGCGACATGAAGTTGCTTAAGGGGTAGGTCATACACTTGAGTTAATACTCCGTGTTTGATACAATCCTTGCAAATTTCTTTTTGTCAATGGATCTTGGTTCTATTATGTTTACTCTATTCTTACTTGATGTCTGTGTAGGAAACATCCGGATGAGTTGTAAACGGAAGGAAGAAATTCATCTGCCACAGGAAGTAATGGTTGGTTACCATGTTCTTCAGTTCCTCCTACATTGTAGCAAAAAAGATGAGGTAAAAGAAGAAGAGGAGGAAGAAAGGCAGAGGAGAGAGAGAGAGAGAGATGAGGGAACACAGACAGGAGAGGGAGAGAGAGAGAGACAGATGGGGGGGGGGGGGCACAAATGGAAGAGAGATGATATGAAAGTAGATATTATTGACGTGTTAGGTTTCAAAGTTATCTTTGAGGCATCAAAGTTCAAAGCAATTCTTATGCATGTGATACTAGGGGCACATAGTTTCAACCAATTCAACATTTTCCAGGAATCTCACACACACAATGCATTATTGCATTATCAACAATCCATCATTCCCTTTTAAAGGCAAGTGCAATGAACAAATCATCTGTTTGGAGCCAGAAGGGCGTTAACTCATATACTCCAACACAGAGTTAACACCCTTCTGGCTCTCCACAGACGAAATTTCAAGAGTTAATGCATACCTTGCACTGTATCAGGATGTTGTCCATGCCGTACTTGATGTAGTCTAGTCCAAACTGAGCCAACTTTTTCCTACAACAGAAGAATATGACACTCAAATATAAACACGTATTTACAAGTACATAGATGCACAAGGATGAACATACATGCAGATGCAAGTTGATGAAAAATAATCAAGGATATGAAGAAAGGACTTTGCATGGAAGAAATGCATTTTACAATACTCCACATGTTTATCCCTAAGAGGGCTGGGGTGGCATGGGTTGCTGCCCCCCCCCCTCCCCCCCCCCCTCCCCCCTCCCCCCCTCCCCCCCCCCTCCCCCCCCCTCCCCCCTCCCCCCCTCCCCCCCCCTCCCCCCCCCCCCCCCCCCCCCCCCCAAGTATTCTCTGTGTTATGTCTGTGGAAATCTCTTCTCATTTTTTACAAAGTAACTCAGCCTTTATTGGTTAACCAATTCAAAATCTTACTTGTTAATATCAGGCATTCATTTCTGCATCAAAAAACAGACCTGCACAGCCTTGCAAGGACTGAAGGAACTTACATGTTTTTCCTCTTCAGGTAATTGATGCCAACTTTCTCTGAATCGCCGCCATCTGAAGACGTCGATGAACCTGATGACCCTGAACTCTGCCCTGTATCTCCCTGTAATCAAACAAGCATAATGATAATATTCCAACCAATACTGGCAACCACACATGAGAGCTACCCACTTTTTTGGTGGTATTTGCTTTTATCAATTACCTTCAATTCAATTACTGGTGCTTGGTACACGAATAGATTTAAAAATTTGTCAGAATATGTTACTACCTGATATGCTTTTAAGAACACTGTAACACCATAAATTATAACAAAGGCCGATACAATGGATTATGACATAAGTCAATTTTTTGTAACTACAGCTGGGCATCAGTCATATTTTGTTCAGATTTCCTGAAGCCCTCGACTATGGAAGCACCATGGAGGCGGTAGCAGTCAAATCAATTTGTGAACTGTAAAGTCAGAAACTCTCTTCTTTTTTCTGTAAGTTGTTCAGTTTTGCGAAAGTATCCCATCATAAAACAATTGAATTAGAACATTGAATGTCTGACAACAGACCCTTTTCATAACGCATTCCAATATACACACATGTGCCTAGTGACAAACTGCTACATTCACTAGTTTGAACTTTTAGTACTTCAATAGTCAGTATACAGATTGCGTACACTAGACATTGTTAAGTTGGACAGCATTTTAGCTTCTCTAACCGAACAACATTTCATATGCAATCTGCACTTTAACTATTGAAATATATTGTAACAGGAAAAAATTATGTGTTCAATACCGACATTTGACAAAGAAATATGCATTAAATTTGATTGCATCATGAAAATGGCCCATTTACGAAAATTGCATGTTGCAAAAGTCACTGACCTCTTGCACAGTGCTGTCATCACTGCTATCAACAGTGGGCGTGACGCTGCGTGAGAG
The DNA here is from genome assembly GCA_025618425.1 of Heliocidaris tuberculata. Taxonomy (NCBI): domain Eukaryota; kingdom Metazoa; phylum Echinodermata; class Echinoidea; order Camarodonta; family Echinometridae; genus Heliocidaris; species Heliocidaris tuberculata. The sequence continues at coordinate 25,558,753 of CM046850.1, forward strand.
CGTCTGGCTACTTGTCTCACTGCCTGAGGTGTCTTCGGATTTGCAGGAAGGGCCTGGCAGGATTGGCGAGAGAGGTTCTTGGATTGTCTCCGAGCTGGATGTAGATGATGAGGGTGATGATGGGGCATCCGCAACCACCTTGAAATCCTGTTTTGATGAAAAGAAGTTTGACTTCTGGTAAAGGTGTAATACATTTTTCTGATTTTTCTCATTCTTTTTATTCATCAGTGGAAGAACATCATATAATGTGAATGAGTTATACAATAGATTACTACAATAAGAAAATCTCGAGAACAAAAAAAGCACTGACCTCTTTCGTAGTTTCCATTCGCTCTGAGGGAGCCACAGGTTTCCTGTCACTTTCTGGTGCCTTGCTGCAGTCATTTGGAGGTAGTGGTGTAGCACTGCAATCGTTTGGATTCTCGGTGGAGGAGCTGCTGCAGTCCTTTGGAGACGGTGGATTGGGACTGCAGTCCATTGCCTTTGCACTCTCTGCCTCTCGCAATTTCTGCTCACGCTTGCGCTTCAAGTAGGCCACCATTTTGACCGAGCTCTGCATTGAAAGAACAAGTTGTATTTGTGAGAGAAATGTGGTAAGAGATTTAATCCATGATTTGTATGAACATGCGTTCTCAATCCTTGGGGCAAATCTGAGGTATTTGCCCTATTTGCATCTCATATCAGGTTCATGTATTATGGATGACGAACATAAATTAACATCAAAAATATCATTTTACTAGTTCTCATATATTACACATACTTCATTTTGTATCCCATACACTACAAAGTACAATGGATGATGAAAATAAATTAACATAAAAAATAATTTCAAATAATATTTGGTCTGATCAAAGCTATGGTACGGCTATCAACTAAATACAATCATCAGTTATACTTCAGTCTTTGGTGGATTCAACATATATGGGACAATACATGTATATTACTCACAAAATTGAAGTGAGCACAATTTGGCTGGGGCAGGTGCTACATGTATGTGTACTATGCTAACTAGGCCGTCCTAATAACACCTTAATCCTAGGAAGGTGGTTTTTGCAGAGACACAAAAGAAACAGGACGGATAATTCCCCTTTTGAGCATCAAACAAAGGATGCTCCAACTTCACATGGAACCAATACAGATCATGTCTACATGTACTTCTATACTGGTACACAACATAACTACGTGTATACATGGACATTTAGTGTCATTTGATTGGCATTTTAGCATTTATTTTTAAAAAACACTTTGATTTTGTTTGTTGTTGTTGCCTTCGTTGGTTTTGTTGTTGTTGTTGTTGTGTATTGTTTTGCTACACAGAAGAGTTACTAGTTTCCATGGAACTTACTGTGTCTTTGTACATCAGGTGGAGGACTTGAAGTAAGGATGATAGCCACTTGCTCTAAACAAAGACAAATATGAAGAGAAATCAATAAAACATTGGAAATGCTATTTAAATTAAATAAAATACAAGGCTGCAATATAAGGATTGAAATGAGAGCTTAACCCCAATCTACACCCTGAAGTCTATTTTTAAGAAAAAGAATTTCAATTGTTAACAATAACGTGACTTAGAATTGTTTCATTGTTGAATTGGGCTTAAGATATATCCTGTGGGAATAAACTTCACAATAAGAGTACCTGTTTATGTTTCAGGGAAAGAGACATTATTATGACAGCAATTCTTAGTTCAAACAAAATGCTCAACATTCATATCTTGGGTGAGATCTGCTGCCCATGGCTTGGAAGCTAAGAGTTTGAAACCTTTTCTAATCCATAACTACATGTAAATAGCTTGATTTACATGGCTACATGTACATAATAATCTCTCTACAGACACTAGGCCAGCAAAAATGCACAACTTACATTCTCTGTAACAAAATGATGGAGATAATTCAGTAGTCAATGGGTAAAAATAGCATTATGCAACTTACCCCTTCAGCCCTTCTGCACATCTCTTTCAGAACATCTTGGAAACCAGCTTTGAAGAGATTTCTGAAATATAGAAAGAAGATCGTGTCATATGAAACACATTCACATGTAAATACTTTTTGAATAAACAACTGCTCACATGTATTTCTTTATAGTCACTCATATTTCATACGAAAGTGTCAAGTGGTCCGGACAGGTTCTTCAAATCATTAAAAATATCAATACTTTAAAAGCAAATCAATATTAAACTGGTGAGATGGGTATGCAAGTATTTGATGGTTTCTTCAATTCCTTCAATTCCATACTGAATTAAAAGTTTAATACAGAAATGTATTTCTTCTTCTTTTACTTCTTTAAAGTTAAACTATTTCATGATTTAACAGACCATACCAAAAAATCCAGAAAAAAGTAGTGTATGAGAATGAATCAATGAATCATAAAAGCAAATTTTCCAGAAAGTGCCACATGCATGAATGACAAATACTTGAAGAAAAAAATGTGTGGATGGCATGTATGACATGTTAAATGACTTCATACAGATTTATCTGAACTTTTCACTTTGTATCAACAAGTTATGCAGGACTTGAAGTAAAATATGAGTGCATACATGTAGGCAGTGGTGTAGGACTTAATGCCAGAAGTAATCAGAGGGGTGAAGGTCCAATTTATATGGCATCTATGATCTATCCTATCCCATCCTCTCAATGGTTAAAAGAAAGAAAAACCCCAAACCAGTAAAAAGAACTGACTTACCCAATGATTGTATCATTCTTGAGACTTCCAACCTTGTAGCGCTCATAGTTGACATAAAGCACATTCCTGATAAGAGTCAGACAGTTGCTGAGGGTCTCTGCATTGGTGCGATCGATGGGATAGCTTCCAGCCTGCCAGCAGAAAAGAGTTCATAGCATAACGTAAGAAAAAACATTAACACATACTACAATCGTTGAAATATACACTTGACACATGAGATGTGGAGGACCCCAGTTGAGGCCCATTACAGCACTTGGCAAGAGACCAACTACATTTGCCCCTTTCAACAAGGGTTTTTAAATGGGAACTGATACATGTACAACTCAATCTCTGAAAATTCATTACTAATGGTTGAAGAAGGATGTTGAGCTAAAAGCCAAGGCAATAATTTCCACTTTGGAGCCACATAAAGGCACAATCTAATACCGTGTAGTTGCTCAGAGTTAAAGGAACATTAGTCACATCCCTGAATACACAAGTTAGTGCCCTTCTAGCTTTAAACCAGAGGGCTTTATACAAACAAACAATAATAATAAAAGTAACTGTCACATTTATAATTCAATTACAAATATAAATAGGTGTATTCGTCTAATGGCATCCAAGACAAACATGTACGAGACAATTGCCATGACACTACTGAATAAAAGGTATTCGCATGGATGAACCTCACCATCAACTCTGGTGATGGAATAACATCGTATACATCTATGAACTTTCTGATTTTTTAATAATTTCCCGGAGCATTTCAAGCACTATCAGATATTTGGTGTGTTTTGGGGTTGTTTTTTTCTGGTCTCATCACAGATAAATTTCTTAAAATTGCTCACCTCTTCAATAATGAGTGCCATCTGGCCGACGAGACAGCTGATCACCATGGACTGAGTGAATTCTTTCTTGATGGTAACCAACATCTTCTGAAGCTCATGTCTCTTCTGATAATCCTCCTTGGTCAGTTTCTTCACGATAGGCATGACAACCTCCAGAGGCATGGACAGGTGCATCAATAACCTGTGGGATACAGGTGCAATTGGTAAAGTGGAGTTAAAGATAATCTTGGAGTCCTGGTAACGGCATGAAGGGAGCTAAACTTTAAGTTTTGCTTGTAGTTTCAAAACTTTAAATTATCTTGTAGTTATCTTAAATAGTTTCAGACCGTATGAACGGACTCGTAGTTTTGAAACTTGAAGTTTACTTGTAGTTCCAGAACCTTTTAATTCCCCTCTGTAACTCTCCAGCTTCTTTCTGCTGATGTAATTGTTTATTGTTATATTTCTATATACTTTATAATGGTTTGTCCCTTATTCTTTGTAATTTTTTGTATAATTATTTTTAGAATAATGTAAATTTTTCAATTTAATTATTTTTAATACTTAAGTTATTTTGTATGCTTCATTTTTCATGCAAATTACTTATTTTTAAGGCTATGCTTCATTATTTTAGTTTAAGTACAGTACCTATGTATATTCAAATAAATTTACTTTGTAAAGCGCTTAGTAACTTTCGTATTAAGTGCTATAAAAATGTAATGTATTATTAATGTATTATTAAAGTAAAAAAAGGCATTCCATGATACATGTATGTTCTGGAAATCTGGAAACAGACAGGAGTAACTTTAAAACATTAAAAGGCAAGTGTACATGTAGACACTGAATCAATAAAGCCAAAAATAAAACTATAAAATCAACAACAAAAAATAGACAAAAAGGAAAATAGTCAAAGAAGAGAATCAAGGACTTGCGATACATGTACAGTACATGTAACTGTAAGTAAGCAAAAATAAAACGGGAGGCAACCCCAATTTTTTTTTCCAGATATTTTCTTACCGTACAATAGCATCAAAGACCTCGGGATCCTCCGTTGAGTGGCACAGAATAGGAATCAAATCCTGAAAAGAAAAAAAATAATTCAAGGAAATATAAAAGGATCATCATTTATATATATTTTAACATCATAAAGCTACATACTCTTGAAATGAAATTCCTTTCAAAATTTTATGTTTGCAGCACAAAGGAAAAAAAAAGTTTATCATCAAAAGACATTAAAATCACAACTACATGTATGTAAATGGTACAGGATTAAAAAGCATACAGGTAGGGGGGGGGCGGGATTATTTCAACTTGAAGGTACTAACTTTCTGTGCGTAAGGGTGCACAGTCATGTACACATACATGTTTGAGTGCATATACATGTATGTACATGTACGCTACTTCACTCATGAGTTGTTTCAATGTATTTATATTGCATCATTTCTTCCCCCCCACCCCCCTCCCAGGTACGAGTGAAAAGGATACTTTATGATTTTAGGCAATGTATACCAGTATTGAACTCCAAACATATTTTTGGTGAAAGGTCCCCTTTAAAATGTAAATAACATTCCCTGTCGAGAAGAACAGTGCTACATAACAGTCTTTTAAGTTCTGAATTTTTCTATGACATGTACATTTACACTATAATAGACCATAATTAAAGAAACCAAAGAAACCAAAACTGCCTTTTGTCCACACATTAAAAGAAAACCTCATCAAACTTTTTACATTTAGCATGTAATCTAGCTCAAAAATAACTAAATTACACAAACATGAAAGAGTTTCTAACTTCATTTAACCCACCTAATTACTCTGATGATACACTCACGTTGCCAGGCATGTTTTTGTTCACTAATATGTCATTTCAAGTTTATACAGCAAAGAAAGTACATTGTCTACGAATCATTCTGAATAGACCAGTTCTGAGTTAGTACATGCCAATGACTTTAAATGTTCACTGATCTTTTAAACATGGAATGGTGCCACACTTTGTGCATTTTACCCGTAAAACAATTTCATTCATTTATTCGTTTGATTCATTTGTCAAACATACAATGTACATACACATTTGACATGGATATTTGTTTTGTTCACAAATAAAAAGTTAAGAATTAGTTGATGGGAAACAGAAATAAGAAGGGGAAAAAGACAGATACACTGTACATGTACAATTAAGGTGCTCAATGAAGGAGCTTGTATATTGAAGCATTTTTCCGTGTGATTCAAAGATTACATTGTACATGTACTTCCACCCACACTTTGGTGCATAAAAAAGTACATTCAGCTTCACTTTTTGAGTAATTGTGGTCACAAAAAGTGACACAGTTTACTTTCCAATATAGGTGAAAGAATCCTTCAATTTCAAATCTTCTTACATTTTGAAAAAATAAAATAAAATAAAACTCAAGAAAATGCTGAAAGAGCTGTCCAACCTTTGTAACAAGTTTTATTGGATGAAAGCAAAACATTTAGACTTAAAAACAGGTTGTTAAAAACATGTATGTTAAAAGTTTTGATTACTGAATCTCAATTTTTTCAAAGTGGTCATTGCACTCCAACAAAATTTTTCTCTGGTTCGATTTAATTTGGACAGCTCTATTCAACAAAAACTTGCAATATATATTGGATGTTTCAAGAAGGTGAAGCAGGTAATACATTTGTTGTTATTACACGTGTATCAACTGATGGAATCATTGAAATAATGCTCACCATTTGAATGAGACGGCTGTTGGCTACATTCCGCCTTGCCTGGCATTTCACTTTGCTTTCTTGCAAGATGTTGTTAACCATTACATCCAAGACATCTAAAACAAACAAAAACAACCATACATACATACTGTAGATACATCGTTGCATTTTCACTTTCTCTTGTACCTACTCCCCTGCTTTCACAACAAGAATGTAAAATTCTCAGAAGTTGATTATTAGATTAACCCTTTCAAGACAATTGACCACATTTTGTGGTTTGGCTCAGTAACCTTTGATTCAGGGTTCTAAAAAATATACCAGATGCATTAGTAGAAAGAGAAAAAGTTTCTGCACACACCATGTTTATTTTTGTTTCATGACCATATTGTGTTTGATGTAAGGAATTTTTAAAACGAGAATAAGCTTTAAAACCCTTAAATTGGCAACACATTGAGAGGTTCAAAATTATTGTTTTTTTTATCAAAATTGGCAATTTTTTTCAACTTTTCGACAAGATTCCTAACCATGTATATTGTTTTCAAAGACATTACCTTATTAGAACCATGTAGCACTTAAAGAGAAATATTTGTATTGCCAATTTGAAGAATAAAATGTGATCAATTTAGCCCTTGAATAATTCTTGTCCTGAAAGGGTTAAAGAGAAGGCTGAGTTCTGGTAAAGATGAAAAATAATAGGCAAGCTTTTTCATACTTTTTACGCCAGTTTGGAAGAGTATCATAGAAGAAATGATCCCTGAAAAGGATTGCTCTTCAAATGCCCTAATAATCGGAAATATGAAGAGAAATATACATTGTAAATGAAAAGTTTGGACCAAAGTTTCATGCCACATGTGTGCTGTCTCACATACCCATTCTTGTGTGTAGTGCATATGATTTTCAGCTAGATTGAGTCAATTTTTATCACTTTAATGATTTCAAAACCTCACAGAATACACCGATTCTTATTTACTACTTTAAAAAGCAACATTTTCCAGTTGCTTCCAGACTGTTTCTTTCACAATGTAATCGCATGACCAGTACTTTGAGGATGAAACTGATGTTTGAACTGAAAAAGGCTCAAGACAAGGAGGGCAGAACATCCAAGAGAAAGTACATAAATAGCACAGACTTGTGCAAACTTTTGGGCCAAATTAATCCCATGGATCTCTACACAGTAGCAAAAGGATGCAGATGATCATACAGCATAAAAAGACCCATGTCACAAGGACACTCAATGCAAGCAACCCAAGCATGAAAAATACTTGTACATGTAGGTGTTGCTACATGTACACATGTGGCTGAACTGGGCAAGGGGGATTTTAGTGAGAAAAAAAAAAATGGCCCCAAATTTTTACTGCAGGCCCAGTGTAAAAATACTTTTTCATTCAGGACAGCTCTTTGGGGTTTATCACCAGAATGGTGATTTCCTCACAAAAATTGCAACATGCTTCTTTGTCTTTTCCAGAACTCTGAAATCTGAGCTCACTAGAGCTACATTACTCACTGATCCCATGCATTTTTTTCCCCCACTTTCCAGACTTTTAATATTCAAAGTTAAGAAAAGGGGTGTTACAAACGGACTCTTAAATCTTTTTTTTGCCAGACTCACATTGAAAAAAGTCAGCGTGGGGCCCTGCCTATATGTACGACACATTAATTTCCCATGGGAACAGGCAAGTCTCAACTTACCTTTGCACTCTTCGGTGATGACATAGCTGGAGTCTTCTTGGTAACCAAGGTTGGTTGCCGTGGCATTTAAGCCACCGCCCATAATAAGCCACTCCATCTTGATTATTCGTTTGTAGGTATCTGGTCTGAAAAAGAAAAGGAAGAGTCACCATGACATGACAATTTCACTTCAACCTTAAAGACATAAACTAAATTTATACAATGTACATATATAGGTCATGCATCAGGCTCAAGTCTCTTGTGACATTCACAGTCACACTCCATTCATCTACAAGAATCTTCAGGAGTAAATGAAGCAGAGCGAAACAGAAAGCGAAGAAGAACCAAATTATGTGTGCATGTCTCCATGACATATTCATGAATTTTGTAACCAGTTCAGCTTTGCAAAAGATTCACTGTTGTCATCACAAAGACGAAATCAGGGCTGTCAACTTTGGGGAACTGCTTGGAAGGAGATTTATTTTTTTTCTCTGGTCAGCACCAGAAATTAAATTATGTTAAAAAGCATCAAAAAATCATGCTAAATTAATGCTTTAAAAATCGTTGTTTTGGGGGCATCTTTTTACTCCAAAATTCTCTGACAAGCAAAAAAAAAAAAAAGGATCATCAGCGTTTTTGGCAGTCTTTTACTCCAAAAATGTTCATTTTACACATTTGGTGGGAGGTTTTTTTCATAAAGCAGGAGATTTACATGCTTGGCCACTCACACTTATGCGAGGTTATTGGGAGGAAGGGCATGGTGGCGGGAATCTCCCGCCACGAGGCTGGTGGGACAGCGGGAGAATGAGCGTGGAGGCATGAAACTTCCGCCAAATGCGAGAGGGTTGACAGCCCTGCAAAATTCAGGAAATTTAGCATCTCGCAGAAAAAAAACAAATGGCCATTGTCTACAGTTGCAAAAAATTACTATGGCAAAAGTCTCTGATTTCAAAGTAGATCTACAGTTAACTTTGCATGAGTTGAATCTGTTGGGACTACAAAAAATATTTTGAATTATACAAAAATCGACTTAGGAGATGTAAATAACACATACATGTATTTTGTAAAGTTTAGTCTAAAAAAAAATTATTCGACTTAGGGAAAGTTTGACTCATGCAACTTCCAGTTATGCAGAGTTAACTGTAGTTTTACCATCTGACATACATGTAAGCATTAGCAGTAATAAAGTAATACATGGACCCTCGTTATAAAAAACTCCTTGTGACCAAGGAAATTACCTCTTTATATCGAAAACCTTGTTATATAAGGGCTAAAAAACAATGGAATACAAAGAAGTGGGACTGGCAAAATTACCTTGTTATAACGAGAGTTTGTTATAAACGAGGTTCAACTGTAATACACAGTCACAAGTCAATGACCCTACTTTACCGGTACATCATATTCATGTACTATACTCAAGTATTGTAACTCCGAACAGATTGTATTACCGAACGTGTAAAGTTAAGCGCCTAAAATGGGTTTTCATACGCGTGGGATTACGCGTATGAAAACCACACTATTGATACCAAGGTTGTGTCTTTTTCCCATAGGTTTCACACGTTCGGAATTACGGTACCTTTTTCAAGGGACCAAAACGCCGCGTCGTTGGAAGGGGTTCACTCGGAAGGGAATATCGTATTAAATCTACGTTGTCTTTTTAAAATTCCATCAACTTCTTTTTTTGTAGGACTTTGAGCATTCAATATGTATAGTTTGACAGATATTCGTTTCATAATTTATTTGCTATCGTTGATTTTCTGAAAAGTGTTCGGACACTGGATCAACCACCATGTACTACTACTGTAGTGGAGACCCAACACAACGAGTTGGAACAAATTTCCATCCATTCTCTTCAAATTCTACACATTATGTCTTGGTCTTTATAAGTTTGGGGAAGGGATTGGGGTTGTTGATACATGTATATTTTTCTTCATGTTAGATCCAACATTACATACTTGTACATGTGGATTTAGACCACTCAGACTTATGCAAGGTAATATTGGAGATAACCTCACACTCTGTACCTTCATACCGTGAGCAATTGCCTCCCATAGCAAGTGTGTGATATCTTGCACATATGTTCGCGGCAGAGGAGCAAGATCACAGCCTGAAAATTTCACTTGATCAAGATGATAAAGATAAAAGGACCTGGCATGAAATTACATGTAGATATTCTATCATTCTAAAATGTAGAAGGAAGTATTTTCTAAAAAATTTGGCCGATTATATTGGTGTTTTTACCTCTTCAACTTTGAGGTCGTGACAGGCCGAAATTGACACAGAGCTCCATATAGTGATGGTCCCGTGAGTGGATTTAGACCTAGTATTAACTCCATGCTCCAGGGAGCTACAATGTAGGCAGTGGTGGAGCTCCCTGGAGTTACTAGATCTAGACTACAATACATGTAACAAAGTTAATATGACTAAGTCTGAGATGAAAGAAAGCCCCTTATGTCTTTATGACTTAACAAGAAAGTACCCAGACATGCCAGAGCTGAGACTTTCATCTTACTACAAAGTAGATTCTAAATGGTCTCATTAAGTTTGTTGGAAAGATAACCAGTCTCCAATCCATGGGGAGTAAATTCGCTTTTCCTTTCACACGGAGCCTTCCTTGCTACATGTATATCTACAACCCCCCCCCCCCCCCCCCCCCTTCCCTTGGTTTCGGCCTATTTCACACGAGTTACGTGCAAGTCTCAAAATCTGATAATATACACATATAAAAGTCATTACTTAGAACATCATCAATCATCTCCTATGACTATGTGCGCTTGAAAATTAACAACAGTAAATTGGAAAATCATACATCGTGTCCACTGAAAACTCAATTACACACCTGCAAAGAATAGATGAAACGATACCAGTTTTAAAAGGTTAACTTAGATTTGGTCTTTCGACAATTCACGTCACACAGTCATTCTACTTATTCACTAACGCCAATATGCCCCTGCAGTATTGGCTATGGCGTAATAATACTCATACTCACTGTCACAAGAGTCAAGACTCAGTCAGAGAAGGCTTTCCCGATTCACAAATTCCGGGTTGCGATGTATGATTTTAATTCCAAATCCTAACGTTGGATGGTGTAGAACAAATGATGAATATATCCTACAGTCACAGGACATGTTTCAAGACAGAATTTAGTTCCCAACACCTCGTTCAACAAGTTCAATCCCAAATCCCAGTAACCGCAGAACTGTCTTGGGTTGACTTAAATTCAATGTAATTGTGTGTACACTAATATACAGTGTATACGCATATCATTTCAGTGCATATTATACGCCACACTGCTACTGCATGCACATTTTCAGACCTAAGAGCACTCTAAACAAAAACAATAAAAGTACAGTGCTAGTGCACATACTGCACGTAGCTTCAGCCAGTTCAACGTGATGACCAATCAGCATCGGGCCTTCGCAAAAATCTTCGGTACACGTGTATAGCCAGCACGTGTACTGTGTTTATACCTGTCTCTAGAGTATAATGCGAGAGGCCGATTCTGATATGGTAGTTTGCAGGCACAAACCCTTAGTCAGTCGAAACGCGTAAGCCGGGGATCGGAATAGGCCCTCTACTACAGCTGCTCCTAACCAATACACAGCTAGTACTTTTTCTTCTTCCCCTTGGATTATTAGTTTTAATGGCGCTTGTCATTCAGTTTTGAATATTTACTTAGGAACCTGGGATAGGATTTTCACAAGACACAATAAATGATTTTCTGATAAAGTTCAAATATAGGGTCTGTGCCTGCAGACTATATTCGGGTGATGAGACTAGAACTGTTTTCAGGCAGTCAATGAGCTCTTGGCGTTCGATCTCTAGATGACATCAAATAGTCTACTGGAAAATCAAGTAGGCCATTATGTACAGTTTTTATGTAGGCATTTATCGTGACATTTTATTAATTATGAATACGAAAACTTGACACTTGTACACGAAATCCACGGGGATCAATCGGAAGCACATTTTGGATAGAAGGTGGATCATGTGCCTCTTCAAGACTTTTTAAAGATGTTTGGAAAAACTCTTTATAGGCCTATTCCTTTCACTGTTGTTTGATTACTTTCCCGGTGAAGGCCAACAATTTAGGCGTACTGGGTGTCCCTGAAAAAAGGCAAAAAGGAACCCAAGTTTGTTGGTAAATGACTCCATAATATTGGAAGTAGGAAATCTCATTTTCTCTTCTTTATATGACTTAAACCATGATCAACGAATCGCCAATGACCGATTAAATCTGGAGTGACTGTCCGTGAGTTTGGTTCATGTTTGAAAGAAGAAAAAAAAATATTCGGAATTATTCCAAACAATGCACATGGTTCGAAAACTAAACTTCTCCTCTTTCATATGACACCATCGGCGCACTGTGTAACCAATTACATTTCCCTGGTGTAACCATGGTAGTCTGTCCGAGTTCTTGAAGTGCAAAACTGCCACTCATGGCCTTGAACTTTATGTCAACTTGCCCTAAATATACCAGTTACAAATTGTGTCTGCTCAGTCATGCGGGATTTCTCGATCATGATAAGCGGCTATATGGTGTCATATGAACTAATTTGAGCTTTCCAATGATGTGCAATTTTTCTTTAAAATTCATTCCGAATCATTTCTTGTCTTTTCAAATTCATAATCAACCAAATGTTACAGCTATGACTTATATGGGTTTCTGACAGTGCACGGCGGACTCTCCGAAGGCTGCATGTATGCATGATTCACTATGAAAGAAGAAAATTTTTATGAACTTTCCAGTGATGTATCCGTTCATTATAACTTTGAAGAAATTATGATGAATTATTATGAAATATAGCTTGGGTTTCCTTTGTTCAGGGACCCTGTATAACTGGGCAACATCGTGCTAACAAGCACCCCAAACCATCCTTCCCCACCCTCGTGAGTTTATTGTTTTGTTTGATGATTTTGATTGTGTTTTTTCTTTTGTTTGCTCGTATTTGTCGTGTTAGTTTTGTATTGTTTTTGTTTAGTATTTTTTTGCTTGTCAGAATTTAGGGGGAATTGGACGCCCCTTTTACAAAATCCTGGAGCCACCCTTGCACAGATTCTCAAGTAACGTTTTAATCATGAAGACATATATAATTATTATGCGTATCGACCAAGGACAAGCATATTGTGGGGCTGCACCAATGCAAACCTCAAATAGAATAAAATCGTTCATTCCGAACCCCCCGCCCCATCTCCCTCCCCCCATTCTCTCTCTCTCTCTCTCTCTCTCTCTCTCTCTCTCTCTCTCTCTCTCTCTCTACTACTACTACTACTAATACTACCTACTACTACTACTACTACTACTACTACTACTACTACTACTACTACTACTACTACTACTACTACTACTACTACTACATGTACTACTACTACTACTACTACTATTACTACTACTACTAGTACTACTACATGTACTACTACTACTACCTCTTCTTCTACCACTACTACTACTACTACTACTACTACTACTACTACTACTACTACTACTACTACTACTACTACTACTATACTACTACTACTACTACTTCTTCCTCTACCATACACTACTGCTTACCGCTACTACTACTCTACTACTACTACACTACATGTACTACTATACTGTCCGTTGTACACGACTGAGCTATCAAGCCTGGCATATAAATTAGCCCATACACCACCGATTCAAAGTAATGTTTGCACTGTTTATTTTTATTCAATATTTATATACGATGTCATCCTCACATGTCACGGCGTGTCAATAATTAAAGACCGCGTCAGTCACTGACGCAGCCCTACCATGCCTACGCCAGGCAAATGACGCTTCGTGTGGCTTCGTTGCATATGCACGAGGCATCGTTTCGATTGCGTCACCACCTGCGCTAATCAAACATGAGATAATATTGTTTTAAACGATAATGACGCGCCGAATACCTCGACAGTCACTGACGCAGTCCTATACTCCGTCAGGCAAATGACGCCCCGCGTGCAAAGGGCATAACATAACATAAACAGTTTTGAGCTGTTTGTCACAAAATAATACTTACCGCATTGTACTCGGCAGACCAGTGGGTTTATGGTGTTTTATATTTTCGTTGGCGAAAAGGTATCTGTTTATTACCCATCGAGACGGCAAATAGCAAATGATTGCTTAGGTCCGAACAATCGTATGGTGAAATATTATGTTCAAGGGGGAAAAAAAGAATGAAGGGTGTATAAAGCGGACAGGATGCACCCATGGGAAAAACATCGTAATCTCATTTCCAAAGAAGTAGGACAAACTTCACGTGGAACATGATTGTCACATGGATTCAATCTATACCGCATGCATGTGGAATAACTTTCACCACTTTGGTATAATCACAGTACAGATTTTAAACTTATTTTAAGGCGGCTATACCCTCATAATTCATCTCGACAACCCCCCCCCCTCTCTCTCCTCTCCTCCCCCCCCCCCCTCTCTCTCTCACGCGCACACCCCCCCCCCCCCCCCACACACACATACATTTCAATTCAATTCAATTCAATCTTTATTGTCCATAAATTATACATGGGAATTTGTTTTGCTCACATGTATACAAATACACTTTCTCTCCCCCCCCCCCCTCTCCTCCTCCCTCCCCCTCCTCCCCCCCCCCCCCTCTCTCTCTCTCTCTCTCTCTCTCTCATTCACTCCCCCTTCCCCCCCCCTCCTTCCTTTCCTCCCTCCCCCTCCCTCCCTCCCTTCTTGGCTCCCTCTTCTCTCTCCTCATGCTCCTCTCTCTCTTTATTTTACTCCCTTTTTGGGTTGTTTTGTTTTGTTTCGATTGACTGGATTTGATCATAATAATCATTATTAAACTAGTAGTACTGTCTTATGGGGAACATTTGAACTCACTTAATAAAAATTTGAAGGAAACAATTTGCCCACCCCCTCCCAATCGACTTTCAAAGCTTATGACATTGAGGTGGTGGTCCACATAATTACGTTACCCTGTTGATTCTTTGGAACTAAATATAAACATAAAGAAATATAATGCAAATTGATCAATAAATTTTCACAAGTAGATTATATTTTATGTACAATTATTGGTAGAATAGTGTGACAAAATCAATGTACAGGATGCCTTTTCAAAGGATATCAGTACTGTGGCAGGGTCTCGAACCTCCTACCTTGTAATGAATGGTCCGCAGCAATAAATTATATCCAATAGACCACGACACCTCTGTATAGACAAGTCACGCATGCCCTATACTATCAGATCACCTCCTTGGATTGTTTTCTTTTTCACGTGTTTGGTTTTTTTTTATTGAGGGAACGTATAATTTAAAAAAAAAATTCTTTTGGTCTGTCACATGACAATCCCCGAATGTAACACATCTTTGTTACGTCACTATACACTTAACCCACACGAACCCTACGACCCTCCAACTCTGTTCTTTTATTTATTTCCCTTTCTAAGAAATTTGGGGGGGGGGGAGGAGCTTTTACTAATCCCGGACCAGTCCTGTGAAATTCACTTCCATAGGAGCTGAAGAACTCCAAATCCTTAAAGGTCAACCTAAAATCCCATCGTTCAATCTTGCGTTTTGAAGACAGACATTCTTTCTTGTTATTCATTCCCTTATTGTAGTGAGCATATTTTCATCAAAATGGATAATGGTGCTACCGAATTTTGTTATTTATTATCGATTTATTATCTTTATTATTATCATTATTATAATTATTATTATTATTATCATTATTATTATTATTATTATTATTATTATTATTATTATTATTATTATTATTATTATTATTATTATTAATGTTATTATTAGTATTATTATCATCATCATCACCATCATCATCATCATCATCATTATTATAAGGAACTTGGAAAAGTGACAGCCCCCATTTTCAATCCATAGAAGTATAGGAATTTATCAAAGAAAGGACTCAGAGCGATATATATATATATTTTTTTTTTAAATTCCGACTTAAGTTGAATGTCCTAAATACTATGACGAATAGTTTGCCAGTAAACCCTTGTCAGGGCCCCGTTGCATAAAACTTACCATCAGGGGCGGCGCTACAGGGGGGGCAGGGGGCGGCCGCCCCCCTATCATTTTTCAAGCGAGCAAAAAAAAAAAAAAAAAAAGAGGAAGAAGGGGGAAAAAAGGAGAAAGAGAAGGTTAGGCCATGCAATTATGACATAATTGTGCGACGTTGCTATACGCGTCATTTTGCCCCCCCCCCCCTATTTAAATACCCTGGCGCCGCCCCTGCTTACCATTAATGGTAACTCTGCCATCAATGGTAACTACCATAGTAACATTCCTCAACAGCCAATCAAATTCAAGGTTTAAATGGAAGTTACCATTGATGGCAAATTATTTATTATTATTATCATTATTATTATTACTTATACCGCGCTTTTCCCATAAGGCCCAAAGCGCTTACAATAATTTCAATTACAAATACTTATGGTAAGAAAAACAATGTTGCAACTACAAACTGCTAAAGAGATGTGTTTTCAAGGCCTTTCTGAAGGCACTGACTGATGAAGACTGTCTAATTGTTAGTGATAAATCATTCCAGTATTTTGAAGCAGACACAGTGAATGTCCTATCACCGGCCAAGGTGCGAGCAACTGAATATGTGAGACGGAGAGGATCACTGGATGACCTCAATCGCCTGGTAGATGTATATATAAATTCAAACAGGTATCTAAATATTTTGGAGCTTGATTATGAAGGATTTTATAGACAAACAATGTAATTTGAAAATTATACGTTGTTTCAAAGGGAGCCAGTGTAATGAGTTCAAGAGTGGTTGAGATGGGTGGTCCCTAGAAACCTGAAGCATCAATCGAGCAGCCCAAATTTGTAGTCGTTGCACACGATTTAATTGAGTCGAGGGAATGGTAGAAAGAAGCCCGTTTCAATAATCGATACGGGATAGAACTAAAGAAAGCACAGCATTATGACAGGCAGATTGATCAATGAACCTTCTATTCTAACCGATATTCCTTAAATAAAATGTAACCGTACGACAGATGTGACAGATATCAATGGTAAGTTTTATGCAACGGGGCCCTGAATGTCTAAAGTGTAGACTGCAAAGGGTCCACTGCCATGACTGCACTCCATATAGAGATTCTAGGACAACTACCCCCTATACAACTACCCCCCGGACAACTACCCCCCGGAAAACCACCCCCTGGACGACTACCCCCCTAGGACATCTACCCCCCAGGACAACTACCCCCCAGGACAACTACCCCCCAGGACAATTACCCCCCAGGACAATTACCCCCCAGGACAACTCCCCCCCAGGACAACTACTCCCCAGGACAATTACCCCCAGGACAATTTTTCCGGGGTAGCTGTCCAGGGAGTAGTTGTTCGGGGGTAGTTGTCCGGGGGGTAATTGTCCTGGGGGGGGGGGGTAGTTGTCCTGGGGGTAATTGTCCTGGGGGGTAGTTGTCCTGGGGGGTAGTTGTCCTAGGGGGTAGTTGTCCTGGGGGGTAGTTGTCCTAGGGGGGTAGTCGTCCAGGGGGTGGTTTTCCGGGGGGTGGTTGTCCGGGGGGTAATTGTCCAGGGGGTAGTTGTCCGGATACGCATATAGAATATAGGGGGTACTCGTTTTTCCGAAGGTTCGTTTTTCCGAAGGTGCATAATTCCGAAGATTCGTAATTCCGAAACACAAATTTCCCATAGAAGGGGGTTCATAATTCCGAAAATGAAATAGGGTTCATAATTCCGAACATTCATTTCTCCGAAGGTTCGTTATTCCGAAGGTTCGTATAATTCCGAAAATGAAATAGGGTTCGTAATTCCGAAAACGAAATAGGGTTCATAATTCCGAAAATGAAAAACGGTTCATAATTTCTAAGGTTCGTAATTTCGAAAATGCAATAGAGTCCTACATAACTTTTCAGAATTACGAACCTTCGGAAATATGAACCCTTTTTCATTTTTTTTTTCCGGAATCATGAACCCTATTCATTTTCGGAATTACGAACCCTATTTCATTTTCGGAATTATGAACCCTTTTTCATTTTCAGAATTACGAACCTTCGGAATTATGAACCTTCGGGGAAACAACATATAACCATATTGTAGATGACACAGCATGCAGAGACTGGCAAAGTTGGGGTCGGCTCAAGGCTTATTTGAATGAAATGTGTACAAGTGTCGAAATAGAGTCTGTGCCTGTAGACTAAAGAGCAGTGCACGTGACCAGTATAGACATGTGTGCCCTTATCATATCATATCACCGCTATTATCTTGGATGAAGAGATCATACTGCATCGGAATAAATGATGAATATCAATGACTTACGTCCACTGTGGAGGCTTCATTTCAAATACCAATGCAATCACTTTGAATAAGAGAGAAACAAGAGAAAATAATTAGGCATGGGATCAGTTGGACAGAGTCACGAATATTAGAAGGTAGGCCTATGTCATAAATTATGGAGAACCATTTTAAAGGTTTATAGAAATAAGTACTTATCAAGGTTTTGTTTAATTCCGCTCTTGTATTTGAAATAATGATATCTCTTCCAATCCCCTAACCCTCATGAAGTAACTTCCATCAATGAAAGTGACTTGATTCAATAAAACATAGCTCTTTGAGTTGAACAAAAAAAATAAATAAAAAAATTTAAAAAAATAAAAAATTGCAGTGTAAATGATCCTTGGTATATGCTTAAAAATCTAGGGGGGGGGGGGAAGCAAAAAGAACATAAACATCTTCAGATTACTGCCAGGAGAAGTGCTATTATACTTCACGGATGACAGCAAATCCAACACTCACCTTTTTACTGTATGGGCTCAAGATTGCTCTTTACATTCTTTAAAAAAAATACAATTGAATAATCTTTTTCTCCGAACTTATGTACGCACATGATTCGATTAATATTCAATACCATCTTTCATACAAACCAAGTTGTAAAGACAATGTCGGGACAATGTACAGATGTATGCAAATGAACTAGCTCATACTTCTACAAATATGGCAAATAAAGAGGGAGAAGGGATTTGGAGAGATATCGTTATTTCAAATACAAGAGCGGAATTAAACGAAAACTTGACAAGAATTCCCAACTCTTTTTCTTATCTCATTCCCATAAGTGGACTTTAATCCGTTGGCATGCGTAATATTGTCATATAAATCAAAGCCAACTCCATGAGCCTACGTGCACGAATCCATGCATTGCGCCCGCAACGCCACCCCACGCCCCTCTCTTTCTCTCTCTCTCTCTCTCTCTCTCTCTCTCTCTCTCTCTCTCTCTCTCTCTCTCTCTCTCTCTCTTCTCTCCCCTTCTCTTTCCATCATAAAAGCAACCAGTGTACATGTACAGCAGTCGATTTGTACATCATGTTGAACTGCAGTCAAGTTGATTTGATCTGTATTGGGCCGCAATGACACCCCCCCCCCCCCGGCCCCCGGCAATGGCTGGACCCACGCTACGCCACTACTCATTAAGTTAAACTAAAAAAGGCTAAAAAGAATTTATCATAATCAGGATCGCCTGTTACATTAATAATCACGATGTGTGTGTTTCAAAGAAGCAGAATATTACGAATGATTACAGCTTCCCTCGTTTTATACAGGAAGGACAAGCTTTATAAATCTTTATAAATTTCTGGGGAAGATGTTGCTAGTGGCGCCACAATGCTTAGGCTATAGAGCTCTCGTTTCGTAACAGCGTTTTTTCCTAACACACACAAAAAAGAAGCTATGATGCTGATAACGCAACCCTCCTTTCAACTAATGATGACAACGAATTCCGGATTTTCGTTTGGTTATAATATTGTTGCGAATAGTGGTAATTTTGTGCTAGAGGCTCCAGACCTACGATAAAACATTAAAAGTGGACCCAACATTTGTTTGAACCGGACGGTCAGTACGGAATATCCGGTGGAGAGGTTGTTATTGGCGCCTGTTTATGAACGCCACAAGTCCGCTGTTTCATAACGGCGATTTTTTTTTTTTTCACTCCGCAAAAATGCATGTTACGAAACGTGTATGACGTCACTCGCATCAGATATGACTTATCGTCGTTATAAAAATATTAAAAAGAACAATTGCTGCACTTTATAAACTCATTTGACAAAACCATTCTTTTATCCTCTCTTCTCTTCTCTTCCTCTCTCTCTCTCTCTCTCTTCCTCTTTTTTTACCTCTGTCTTTCGAGGTAACACCTAGATTCTTGCTACACGTGAATCAGAAACACATGCCAACGATATAATCT
Source organism: Heliocidaris tuberculata (assembly GCA_025618425.1). Classification (NCBI taxonomy): domain Eukaryota; kingdom Metazoa; phylum Echinodermata; class Echinoidea; order Camarodonta; family Echinometridae; genus Heliocidaris; species Heliocidaris tuberculata. The sequence continues at coordinate 25,578,796 of CM046850.1, forward strand.
AGATGGATGTGAAAAGGGGACTCTCGAATGAGAATAACCTACTCAAGGAATATATGATCTAAACTTGCATCAGAACAGGAATATCCGAAAGCTGGGAATGGAAATTGTAACAGAAACGCTTATTAGTTAGACCAGGGTTAGACCCGCTATAATACAAGCTATAGGCTGTATATTCTACGATGATGGGTATATTCAACATATTAATCAAATGTATGTTGTTCTGCAAAGCTTGTGAATGCAGGGAAGAGCTCTTTTTATAAGTTTCATTGCACACATCTATTTTTGTTGTTGTAGTTTCTGTATTACAGAATTGTAGTAGTTTAAGCTTCTACCAACCTTAAATTTTGTTAGCAAGCTTTCGTCCACTCCTGTGGACTTTCTCAAGCCAAGTGATCAGTCACACTGTTTCTAATTGCTGTCTGCTGTCTTGCGATCACTGGACCGAAGATAGGTGGCAATAAATAACCTGAGTCCCTGAGTTCAGTGTAGGATTAATCCTCTAACTCAGCACTAGGGCGAACTCGGCCTTGGCGGAAAATCGCCGCGGAGTGAGCCCAGAGAGTTAAAGTGATCGCAAACACTTGTGTTGAATTTCGCATTTAATTACACATTTCAAAACACTTAAATTCAAATTATTTGATATCAATGAGTAAAATGATTAGCAAAGAAGTAATGTTGACAATTTCAAGAAGTAAAATTATGCAAAACATGAAATTTAAGGCTAAAAAAGGGTACGGTGCGTAGCGTGGACTTCAACTCTTGAAACATAGGCACCGCGCAGTGCCGAGTTCGCCCTAGTGCCGAGTTAGCCCGACCCCCTCGTTAAACATATAGCAGGGGCGGATCTAGCTTTTTTCCAAGGGGGGTTTGAGGGGCTGAGCTGGGTATTGCGAGGGAGCGTAGCGACCGAGCCCGAGCGAGCGAAGCGAGCGAGGGGGGAGGGTGTGGGAGGGGGATACCCCCCTCCCACAGTAGGGAGATTTTTCATTTTTAGGGTTGCCAGCTTGCGATTTTAAGCATACTTGCATGCTCTATTTTTTCTCTTTTTTGTTTTTGTTTTCATATGCACATTAAATGTTTACTTGGCAGCCCAAGGGGGGGGGGGGGGGTTTAAACCCCCTAAACCCCCCCCCCCCGTAGATCCGCCACTGTATAGTCTAGATATGCTACTAGCCGTAATTATTGTCTGAATTTGAGGTTTGCATCGTGGATTCTTTTATTTTTTTTTAAAAAGTGACTGTTAATAGTAGGGCACCTTTAATGAAAAATATCATCATCGTTATCGTTATTGGACATATGTGACCAGCCCTTTAGTTAGGGGTCGGGCTAACTCGGCACTAGGGCGAATTCGGCACTGCGAGGTGACTATGTCTCCAGAGTTGAAGTCCACGCCATGCACCGTACCCTTTTTTAGCCTTAAATTTCATGTTTTGTACAATTTTACTTCTTGAAATTTTCAACATGACTTCTTTGCTAATCATTTTACACACTGGTGTCAAATAATTTGAATTTAAGTGTTTTGAAATGTGTAATTAATGCGAAATTCAACACAAGTGTTTGCGATCAATTTAACTCTATGGGCTCACTCAGCCGCGATTTTCCGCCAAGGGCGCCTTCGCCCTAGTGCCGAGTTAGCCCGGATCCTTTAGTTAATGCCCAGTTTGGTGCACTTTAAATTAACCATGCAGGACTTGATATTCGATAGTGCCAGAAAAGGCAGAGAAAGACGAGGCCTCTGTACATGGAAAAGATATTTATAACAACAAAATGACGGAAATACGATAACATTTGACGCTAGAGACCGTCGTTTATTAATGATATCATGTGTGCTGATGGATTTCCACACGCGATGTAGGCATGAAGACGAAGAGGTTTATATAACCAAACCATTCTCCTCACGCAGAAGAGGGACCTTTTGGGATCAGTGGAACGTGCTCATGGAAAAGGGTGTGCTATAAGTTAGTGTATATCAGAGCATGAAACGGGAGAAATAAGTATATTTCTTCGTTAAATCATTGGTGTGGAAAATAATCAAAATGAACCATGTTCAAAATGTGAAATTGAGCATGTTGAGAGAAAATGAGGTTGTTGTGCTAGAAGAAAACATTGTGTAATGTGCCTTTTATGATAGAAATTATACTTCAGTCCTATACGCAGAAAACTGAAGGTCTAAATCGCGCTGGTCTTATTTTTTCTGACTTGTTATTCATTTATTTTCTGATCAGATATACGATAGGTTCGGTTACGAACGCCGTCAATGAAGTCCAGATAACATCTTCCAAATTTCAGTCGAATGACGAAGGCCCCTCTCTCTCCCTATCTCTGTAGATCATAATCATCTATCAGCGATCCGTTGTGATAATGATCTGTCATGAAAGGCAGTTTCCGCATCGTATTCCCTTGGGTAATTTGAATTTTTAGTCTGATCATTTCCGTGATGATACATTACTCTGTTTGATGTGACAATAGAAGCAATAAAATGACGATGATGAGTAGATGGTCAACTTCAGAAAAGACGAAATTCGGCGGGGTCATAGTCGGGAAAACAGCGGGCAAAATAGAATGGATATCTATTCATCAAATCCACTGACGGTGAGAGAAATTACGTAATGATGTGATAGACTGGAAATGAAAAACACAGAACAATAACCAGAAGAGCAATGAAAGAAATAAACAGACGGTTAAAATTTGAAAAAGTAAGAAAGAGAAAATAATACACTCTTTATGAAAATGATTTGTTCTTCATTGAATGTCCACATCGTTTCGAATTTGTAAATTTGGACAACATTTTTATCAAAAAAGGCACATAGTAAGCTACATAATGTGGTAAAAAAAATTAATCAAATGGAAAAAGAGAAAAGGAACTTGTATGTGCGAAATTGGAAAATTTGTAAATGACATGTCAATCTCAAAGTGTGGCACATAAATTCAATGTTGCCAGAGTTGGCAGGATTCTGCTTTCTGGCAGAATTTTGTCCGCTTTAGCATCTAGCATTATGCTAGGCATAATTTGACAAAATTTAGCAGAATTTTAGCATAATTCTGGTGTTTTTTGTTTTTGTTTTGTTTTGTTTTGTTTTTTGCTTGTCAGAGAATTTTGGGGTAAAAATACATCCCAAAAATGCTGATAACCTTTTGATTTAGCAGTAAAATTTTTGAAATAGCAGAATTTTCACTGCTCCCTAGCAGAATAGTATTTTTTTTTCGCTGGCCACTCTGCTTAAATTACAAGATTCATCATTCATACCTGAAACTGAAATGGATACATGTACAAAATCTCACATTTATTTCCTTTTATATTTTATTGCATATATTTGACACTTTAAGCACACTGCATCTCATCAATCTATAAATGTACAATAGAATATAGGGGTATGTCTATTCTTTACAGTGTTATAGTATATATACAGTGATCAGTCAAATATATAAGTTGTAGATAGGGTGGAAATCAAAAGCATGATAATACAACACAGCTGCAATTTATGTTAGGCCAATTCTATTAACATGAAAACTAGGCCTTTACCAGATTGTCACATAATTCATTTACAGCAGAAAAAAGGGTGCAAAAATTAAAAAGCATAAATCAAAACAAAACTACAAATATAAAGTCATATATTGAAACTTTGAAAGTACATCTATTTCCAATGATTGATTCCAAAGTACTAGATAGATGGCATTTTGTTCTCCATGTTTTTCTTGAATAAAGAGGGAAAACAAAGGGAGAAAAAAAAATTGTTGCTTGAATTATCTCTCCGCTATTACTTTTGTTAAAGTAGATATTCAAAGCAAATCACAAATATGCTCAATAATGTATCTCTAGAAACTAGAAAGCTTGCAGATGGTAATCGTATAAGTTTTACGTTAACTGCGTGTTTGATGATTAAAAGATAACACAAATAAAAACACTTCTCAGCATCTGGGATATCCGAGCGATTCGCCAGAAATATACCGATGTTTTCGTGACGTCACATCAGGTGCCAATCCTGCCTAAGCAGACGACGTCCTATATCAAGTGAACGTAACTGCAATGCAATTATTTTTAAATTATAAAGAGTTTGGTTTGTTTCACCATGACCGTATTTCACATTCTAAAAGGGAAGTGAAACCGTTTCTAGTAACTAAAATCTTTTGTTTGTAAAAAATCATGATAAGGGTCAATGATCAATCAAAGAAATCACACTTTCGAATTGTAAAGCCCGCTGAATTATAGCATGGATGGTATTCGTTCCCTCTTGAAACGCCGACATGCCGCGGTGCATGCAGCTGAAAATACAATGGCATCTTTTTTTTGTTTACAAGCGATTGATTCCTTTATTTTTTTAACGCTGCATTTTTCATCAAAATAATACCATGCAGGAAATTTAGAGTGAGGCAACAAATAAGCATTTATACTGACGCTAGTGAAGTAAGAGAAATAAGTGAAGATGAGATGACAAAACAGGCACTGAAGATGTATAAGATGTTATGGGGGATCGTCTGCTTAGGAAGGATTGCTCCCGGTATGACGTCACATATCTCAGCAGCGTTCAAAGAGCTCTATAGGTGCTATAGCGGGGCTGTGTTATATCATTTTATAATTGATAATAATTATTACTTCAAATGTTTCCAAGCGTTGAATTTTGATAACCTTGTTCAATCTAAGCTTCACCTATGCAATAATAAAAATTAAATCAATATTCAAAATCAATGAAATTCTACTTTTAAAGTAGAATTTCATTGACCTTTAAATTAAAGGTTTCATACATTATTCAATCTCTTTCATTATTTCTTGGAATATCTAATATTACCTGACAGATACGATTAAACAATAATCAATAAATGTTGTAAAATATGCACATTCATTGTGCAAAGTACATGTATCTTTAATAGAGTCATTCTATGAGGTTGGAGCACTTTTTTGTGACATACCAGAAGTGAGAAACTGTGTCTCCTATCAACCATAATTATGTTTTCTCAAAAAAAAGTTTAGCATAAAAAGCATAGCTGACTATGTTTAAAAGTACTCTAGCTTCATGGTGAATCAATATCACACTCCCAAAATTTATGTAGTGTTAAAAAAATGTGATGTTTATGTAATGGTGGTAAAAGAAGAAATGCATATAAAACAAAGATTTTGAAGAGAAGCAACTGAAACAGCCTGATTCTAGCAAGGCACTAATAAATATATTCATTGCATAAAAATCTTTCAAAAGATGATTTATTTTCCATGTAGATCTCATACCAATGGTACATGATCTCATACCAATGGTACATGGACATTGTCAAAATCCAAATTCAGTAAAAATGTTCAGCCAAATATAAAAAGAAGGAAAAACAATCCAGGAAATCAGTCTCACGGGGTGATGGGGGGGGGGGGGGGGGAAGAAAAGTCAAACTCTCAAGGGGAAGGAGAGGGGTATAATCCTAAATTGTCAGAATATCTCCATGTTGGCAACGTGGCACTCCTTTTAAAGATACAAGTAATGTTCTAGCAACACCCCCGCTTGTACAACTCTTGTATGGATTCCATATGGAAAGTGTCAAAATAAGAAGTTAAAGCATGGTCCTCCTCTAAATACAGTCAAACCTGCTTTAGTGATCACCTGCATAGAAAGACCACCTGTCTATAAAGACCATAATTTTCGTTTCCATTAAAAGTGTTTCTTTGTTTCATTGAAACATGTATTAAAAGGAACTTGTACATAAAGACCACCTGCTCATAAAGACCAGTTTTCTTGTCTCCTTTGAGTGGTCTTTATAGATAGGTTTCACTGCATATTCTTAGATGCAAGTACATGTATAAACTTGAAAGTTTGTAAAAAAATATATATGAAACTTTACCTTTAGTAAACACCTATTTCAAGAAGAAACCTTACAAGAAACTCATTACAACTTTACAAGCTATTTCTTTTAAGCAGGAGGTTGTTCAGTTCATTAACTTTGATGCATAAATGTTTCCCACTTATCTCTGATAAAAATATGAACAGATTTTACTCTATAAAGCATATTATGTAAGACCTTGGAATTTGTTATAATATATAGAATGGCTGGGATAGAATAAATCTGTGGGTTACATGTGTATAAGTACAGTGTTTAATATAAGTACTGTGTTCAATAACGACTGTACAACCATCAACAAAAGAGGGCAGTGGTATACATTTTCTCTGAAGCCACATGAGACTAAGAAATAAGCATATGTATATATCTAGATTGTGACTTATACTGCTCTTGTATACTCTTGGTAATGGAATAATTTAGTGGGATGTTTCAAAACAGTTAACAAATATATTAGATACATGTGAATTAAAAAAAAAAAAACATTTAAAGCAGATTCTCAACATAAAAATAAGAATATTTGAAACATTCAAAAAACACTCAGCTGCTAAGCACAAATTGACTGATACATGAACATACTTTAAAAGGGAGTGAATAGGTCAACCTTGCATAAATTATTCAATGCTGTGTCTCAAGTTTCTGCAAGCTTTCTGTTTGTCAAAAACATGATTTTTTTTTTCATTGAAAAGAGGGCAAGGGTAGCAAAACTCCCCCAGTACATTTGCCCCATCATGTTTGAGGAAAGCTTTCATGATTTTACCACCTACAACTGTCCACATCTTTGATGCCAAATTAATGACATTTCAACCTCAGTTATCTACAATAGTACAGCAGGCAATAGCTTGCAACTGATATATGTACTTCCTCTGGGTTTAGCAAAAAGGAAAGACTCTGTTGTGTTATATTTGCATTGCATGACTGCTTGCTGATATAAACATACATGTACATGTACACATATGAATACTACTCTCTATCTGTACATTCCTTTGAATAACATAGAAAAATATGCAAATATTGAAGCGATTGCCAATCAATAAATCACTGAGTGCAACACTTGCATAAACAATTATGAAGTACATTAATTTTGTTCTTATAACAGAGCAAGTCGCAAATTAAAGATAAAGTTGAGTTATGGTCATGCGATTACATTGTGAAAGAAACTGGAAGGAAGCATTTGGGAAAGGTTGATCATGTCTAATATAAGGATTGGTGTATCCTGTGAGGTGTGTGTGTGTGTGTAATTGGGTTTTTAAAGACATGTATCAATCAGATATGATTATTTACGTCTGGGCACCGACTTTTAACGTCACCATCTGAAAGACGTGGCTCTGTCTCGAAATTGGGTCCGCTGAATCAGTTTATAACTTCCACTGTTAGCTGGATTACAGCTGCACGCCACAATGCCCAGTTGAGGTTTTGGAATCATCAAAATGATAAGAAATCAACCCTAACTCGCTCAAAACCACATGCACCGCACACAGAAATAGGTAAATGGGACTGCAAACAGATGTGGCATGAATGTTCGGCACGAACACTTCAGCTATTTTTCACCATATTTCAAATATAAAGGCATTTGAAGAGAAATCCTTTTCAGGGGACATTTCTACTATGATGTTCTTCCAAACTGACATAAAAGGAATGAGAAAACCACAAATAATTTTTCACCTTTGCCAGAACTCAACCTTCCCTTCAAATGCTTGCTACAAAAATATAATGGGCAGTGAGGGTTTAGTAACAAAATAAAAATTTCATGAATATCATATTTATGCAAATCAAATGACTTTTGTTTCTCTTCCAATCCTTGATTTTGCTTTGTAATGAATCCTCAGATTACTAATATCAAACATGAGAGCAGTATATTTCTCTTTGATAAATGGTATGTGGAAGAGTTATTACAGCAGATCATCTATGTAAGTACTTTTTTGTTGTGTGAGAGAACTCTTTAAGTACAACAAATGCTATTATTTTACATTTCATTAAATGGAATATTAAACTCAATAAACAGCACTTTCGTGCCACTAAAATTTAAAAAGCGTGGGAGGACAAAATACTCTGCTGCATGAACAAAAGTTATTGTCTCTTTTTTGAACACTTCAGTAATATGGTGTAGCTGGGCTGCACTACTAGAGGAAATAGATATAAGTACAGGACATACCTGAATAACTCCAACTCAATTAGGTGCTAGGTCAAACAGCAAAATAATAGCTTGGAGCATGCTACCAGCTCACCAAATTTCACTTTGAACTAGGGATCTCCTGGCATTACTGCTTCATAACCAACAAACTACACGTACAATGTATTCCTCACTCTGAATATTAGCATGACTGTCATTCGTGCTCAAATCCAGACACTCAGTTACCATCCATACTGTCTGCAGTGTTACCTCTCTGCCCATCAATGGAATCTATGATGGACACCAGATACTGATCAATCAGATGCTTGGCCAGCCCGGACACCTCACCGCCCGGACCATCTCCCTCCCTTAGATCATTTGCATTAGCCATGTCATCTGTACCCATGCCTCTGAAGTCAGACAAACCCATGATAGCATCACCTGTTGTCCTGGAGCGGTTAGGGACTTGTCCTGGGTTATTGGTCTGTCCAAGCAACACCCAATCTTCTTCTCTCTTGATATCAATACCAGAGGCACTCTTTGACTGGTTCACAGCTGTTCTTAATGCCTCTACTTCTGCAAGTTCAGAATGGCTAAGGCCAAGAGTGAATTGAGTGGACACATGTTTGATGAACTTGTCCACTTCATCTGTGTCTTCCTCAGGAGCTTGGACGGACTGAGGATGATGACGATGATGATGCACGGTGGAATCATCTGAAGTTACTTGCAATGCCAGTTCAACCAGGTTTGCATTTATCTCATCCTCAAAGGAATATGTGGGACTGGTGTCAGCCACATTTACTGCAATGTCATCGTCTCTGTTGATCGTGGTACTGCTCTTTTGTCTCTTTGCCTTCTTCTTGCTGACAACCTTCTTTTTTGCCTCAGAACCCTTCCCTCTCACCTCCTTGTCCTCAAGCTTTCCAACGGAAGCCTTTGCCTTTCGTCTGTTGACCTTAGGTTTGCTTTCAGTCTTCCCTCTCAGTTCTGTTCTTGAGCTCTGGACTTCACTACTAAGGTTGCAGCTTTGACTCTCTGAAGTAGTGTGCTTGACGATATTGCCAATTTCTGCTTCGCCAGTCGGCAAACATGGCATGCTCCCTCCTAGAGCTGTACTTCCAACCATCCCCTCACTCTTACTCTTGCCAACTTTACGTCCTGATGCCCGCACCGAGCCAGTCTCACTACTCTTACTGTGACCAGACATTCCCTTCCTTGCTCCTTCTTTCTTGTTCTTGGCTGGCCTGGTCAGGAAGCCGGCGCTGCGACAGAAAGCCATGATGCAGTGGAGGTTACCACCAGTCCTCTTTGTCCGCCTTTGTTGGACACCAAGCTGCAGCTTGCGGATGTTGAGATAATCAGGGCTCTGGCAGTTCAAATCTGTGCTGATGTCTTCCCATCTGAACAAAGATATGAGAAAAATAAAGGGCAAATAAAACAATAAATAGTTTGAAAGCTTGATGGAATTGAAAGGCAGAGACAATTTTGAAATGACAAATTCAATGAAGAGGAAGGATTTAAAAGGCAAAACAAGATGATATACTTGCTTCCTGAATCAATCCTTCTCTCAACAAGAAGAATCAATGCAAGAACTCCATTTCTGTCACATCACAATCTGATACATACAAAATTCGTCGCTATACATTTTTAGTTTCTAAAAGACACTTAGAAACTAATACACACGAAATGCCAACAAAATCTTTTTAAAAAAGGATTTAACTTTTAATTACAGCATGCTAGTCACATGCGATAAGAGTTACAACACCACTGGATAATTGCCATTCTTCTAACAAAATTGAAAAATTGCTCCATATGGCTTCTGTTTAACTATCTTAAACTTCATACTTAAGTAATACAGCCAAGGCCTCCTCCACACCCAAGCTTTTACAGTCTCTCTCTTTGGGATTTGTCTCTCTGTGTACGTGTTCATGAAATAACATACTGATTACTGTTGATATGAACAAAAAACAAACAAAACAAAACAAAGCACCGATGAAGTATATCCTTCTTTGGTATTCTAGTATTCTTACTTGAAGCAGTGTATTCCTGGGTGCTTCCTACTCGGATCACCAATCAGTATCCAAGTCTCTACCTCATCCTGGTTTAATGGATCCCTGAGGCAAATAAAAGAAAAAGAGGGTAAATTGGCTGAGTCAGTAAAGCATTTGCCTGTCAAACAGAACCTAAGTCGGACTTGGGCTATGTGCACTCTATTTTCTACACTAGTGCATATCTCTTAATAGAAGAAACATTTGAAGCTTTTATTTTTTTAAATATAACATAGTGGCATTGGGTGAATTCAAGTTCGGTGTTGAAAGCTGGTGTTGGTGTTGGGGCAAAACTAGCACCAGCCACAACACCGAACGTGATATGAAGCTGGTGCTGGGATTGCCTTTACTAGGTGTTGACCTATCAATAATGTGATTGGTATTATTTTTATAAACCCGAATTCGGTGTTGGGGCTAGAATAAGCAGCCCAATTCACGCTCTCAACACCAACACCAACACCCAACTTGAAATCACCCAATGAATGCCTTGTCCCTTGCATACAGAGCAAAATATTTTTGGTGATTGGTCCCCTCTAACAAGATCCAGCTGAAAACTTTATTACTTAGCTTCTGATTCACATTCTGTTCTTGATATTTCTTCAAATATAAAGTACATATTACAAGTTCAATTAAAAAACCACTCCACACAAACTAGTAACTACACTACAGTGCATCCCAGAAAAAAAGTTAACAGCCAGGAAAAGTCTCCCAAAATAAATATTTCAAAATATTTGAATCAAAATTTCATACATGTGGATAGTTAATGGCCTCTTTCATTAAATAACACCTAAATATCAGGCACTGTTTTATGCTTGAGTGAGCAAAGGCCACTTTTGTGAAAAGGTGCAAAATCCAGACTTGACAAGAATTGGTCAATCATGGATTTTGCACCATTTCACAACAATGGCTTTTGCTCACTCAAGCGTAAAATATCGTCAGATCAGATGTTTTGGTGTCATTTGACAGGAGAGACAAAGTTATCCATAGATATGGTATGAAAATTTCATGAAAATATTTTGAAATGTTCATTTGGGTAGATTTTTCCAACTGTCAACATTTAATGGTTCTCAAATTTGTTAATACCAGCCAGAACAAATGCCAATTCTTGTCGACTCTGGATTTTACACCCTTTCGCAAAAGTCAATTTTGCTCACTCGAGTTTAAAATATCACCAGGATTTTTTAATGTAATTTGATAGGAGAGACCCGAAGCTATCCACAGGTACAAAAATTCCCCACACATATTTTGAAATATTTATTTAGGGAGACTTTTTATATATTTGCCCTTGAATAACATCAATAGTACGAAGGTTAATTTATAACGAGGGAACACAACCAGTCCGTACCTCCCTTTAAAACCCAATCGTGCATACCGTACGTACACAATGAAAGAGCATGCTCCTCCCCCCCCCCCCCCCCCCCTCTTTTATTTTACTTGTCAGTGTAAATTGGCACTCTAAGTGAAGTAGCTTTTCTCTTCTTTTATTTTATGCTTGTTGCAGATTTGTCAGAATTTTGTCCCACTCCGTTTGACAAAATCCTGGATGCGCCCTTGAATACTAACCTGTACGCATCCACAGCCTTCAGGGGCACATCTTCATATCCAATGGGGCAGAAGTAGTGGTTATAACAGTGATAGATGAAGGCCATATTGGGATCCTGGGGGAATGTTTAGAGTAGAGAAAATTTTTCATCAATCAGGGCTGAGCTGCAGTATACAGTATACAAACATGTTCATGACATGTCCATTTCCAGGAATGAATACAGGAATTACTTGCAGGTCTGAAAAGGGTGATTCTATGTATCATACAAGAGATTAGGATGCTCTGACTGCAAAATAATCAATGAAAAATCGTGGGGCGGTAATTACATGTACCGGTACCGGGATACAGTTTTACAATAAAGAAACATTATTCAATGGTCATATCAAGTAATTTTCATCATTATGCCCGTCATTGGGGACACATTACCCAAAACCTTGTTACATACATGTATGTGACCCGGCACCACAAAACCACCAAAAAGTCGCAAAAAAATAATTTTTCTGATTTTATCATATTTGGATAGAACAAAGTCTCAGCTTTAAAATGATATATGACTCATTATAATTGAAAATTTTTAACCCTTTTAATTCAGCAAATGAAAGGAGCTTGTAAGAGAGGTTTGCTGGTATTAAATAGCGAGGAAATGAGCTCTAAAGTTGAAGCCTATTCAAGCGTGCGGAGTAAGAAAATGAGAGAAAATCAATGGAAAGAGAATCAAAAGGCCATATCACCCACTATGAATGAATTGTCGGATTAGGTTGATATTTGGTAGGAGTGTTAAACATAGTATATTCATTCATTTGCTAAGATTTCAAATTGTGAACTTTAGTTGTTCGAAAGTTATTATGATGCAAATGAGAATGTTCTAACGGGAGATTAAGCCTGACACCTGCACTAGACAATGCCTATTCACTCCTTTGGGGTGTCTTTCTTTGTTCCCTGCTACATAATACTGGTTTGTTACCTGTGTAGTCCTTCTGTTATCATACATTGAACTTGTAATTTAGCCTATAATTGACTTGAATAGGAGCTACTCTTTTTCTTGTTCACATTGATTAACCTATATGCAATTTGTTTTACATAGAACTTACATACTCTTTCCTTGCTCACATGAATAAACTTGATCGTTCGTCCTTTTTCAGACTCTGTTTCGTCATCGAAATGGATCATAAAACTGCTCTGTAATTTGCTTTCGCGACTATTGGTGAACTGTAATATCAGTATGATGAGATTGCTGAGAGTTTATTCTTTCTATCAGTATAAAAATTATTAGGGAAAAGGTAATTTAAGGCCCGTGAGATTGCAGTGATTTTACTAGGGTGAGCGGTACCGATTAAAAAAAGATCATACGGGAAGGCGAAGAATTAGGAAGAAACCGAAGCTGTGCGAAAAAAACTGGTCTAGAAAAACTGATAAAAATTCATCTTCTACTGTGTTTTAAGCTTCCAGATTTTGATATAAGGTACAGAAAAGAACGATCTTTCAGAAAAAACCAAAAATCCCAAAATAAATTTTTCCAACCCAAATTTCCATTTCAGCTGTTTACACAAAATCACGGGTTGCCACTTTTTGGTGGTTTTGTGGTGCCGGGTCACATATAAGTAATAGTCAAGTCAGAAAGAATAAAATATTCCTCCTTTTATTTTTTATTGCAAGTGCCATGATCCAGTATTATGCCTGTTCGTGAACTCTCTCTCCTTATTGAGTTTTCCGATATTCATACTGTTCAATGTACTGCTGAAACTGACCTTTAACCCTTGTCGTAAGAGATGTAAACCCTCTGTAGATGTTCTCCCGACTGTTCTACTCCTACCATGAGGCTTGTACTGGAAGTATGCTCTTCCTCTCACTCCATAATGATCGTTTAACTTCTTGAACCACCTGTAGACGAATTTAAATATAAACCTACGTTGTTCAAGGTCGACAAACTAAAACACTCAAACGGTGAATGAATTCAATATAATCTAAGACACAACCCATTGTTCTTTACAATTTCATCAACCCAATTTCCATCAGTTTTTGTATGGCTTCTTCTTGGTCAAACTGAAATCATTGAGTATGTTCATGTGTTTCTACACACAGAGAGAAAATCTTTTTCTGTACAAAGGAAGTCTTTTGGGATTTCCTTATATTGTAAAAGGGAAATTTCCTTGCACTGATTTTCATTTAAAACAAAAAACAAAACAAAACAAAAAAACAAAACAAGAGCTCTTCTAGAGCTTTCAGAAGTATTCCAGAGTTAAACCTCTGGGTGCTCCCATATAGTTTTTTTCCCCTCTGCTCTCACATTTCTCTTTAAAAAGAACAGTGTAATGGAATGGGTCAGTTGATAAAAAGGGCTTTTGTGCACATGGACAGACTTGTTCACATGACACGATAAACCTCCTAAAACAAACTGCTGCAGTAAAAAGAAATCATTTCAGGTGTACTTGAAGAGCAAAGTGGGTTGCAAAAGAGTAGCTGCGCACAACAAAAATCCAAAGTATACATGCTGATTTGTTTTATAACATACAGCAATGTGAAGTGCACACTGTGCTACAGTTAATAAATTTTCCTGAGGCATTTTCTTTATAAGGCAGCTTACCGCGTCATGCGTAAATGTGGCTTTACTTTCATACTGACCTCATGAGGGTTGCATTCCCAGTGAAGGGACCAAAGCGGATCTCTCCAAAGGGTGGTTGGAACCCCAGGACTGTCAGGGCTTCTTCTTGGGTGATGGGGGGCATGGTGCCCCCTCCAAGGGTGCTGAACAGGTAATTCCAACAAGACACCAAGGAAGATAGGCCACACGACTTGCTGTATTGGGGTCTGCTCATGCAAAACCTATAGATGAAAATAATAAATGTCATGGAAAAATCATTTATAGATTATCAAACCAAACATCCTTCGATATGATTTCATTTACTCATGTTATCACATATTTAGTACCGGTACTGAAAAGATATTTAAGTTATTTCCATTATGCAATTTCTATTTAATTAGTTATCCTATTAATCTTCATATGTGGTGTATACATGTACAGTACATCATCAACCATATGCCTAGTATTGTACTCAGCAGGGCAAATATCATAATCTGGTTGCCATTTTTATTTGACTTGGTTCCTGTTGTAATTGTTTAAAAAAGGAAACACTCTTTAAAATTAGAAGGGAGCTTTCGGATCGGGGAGGGATTTCTACAATTTGTTATTTGTGGTCCTTTTTTTCTTTCGCTTTTAAAATTCACATACATGTATTATACAGTCGATATCTAATATTGGGAGTGCAGCAAAGTCCTGTTTTAACAAAATACTTGTGGAAACAAATATTTACCATCTCCTTTGATCCAGGCACTTTCTCTGCGCTTGTAACTCCGGTGTGGTTGATACAGATGGAGGGATGTACGCACTTTCCACACTGCTTTTAGATGAACTTTTCCTTGGTTTCGCCTTGGAAGGCTCTTTAAGAACAAGGGAAAGACATTAAATGCAGATGATACTGACATTAATTACTCAAACTGTGTGTGTGTGTGGTTTTTTTTCAAAGCAGGAAGACTGAAAATTTAGAAATGCTTAGAGTCTCATGAGGATTCTTGGTTGCTGAAATATTGTACCTCTAACATGCACTTACATGTCACAAGCAAATATCACCATTCTGATGTAAATCCTGACTAACCGCAATAAGTAAAGGTACTTAATCCCTTTTGCAGACTTCCACAAAATTCCGTGAAACTTTGCACAAGTTTAGAAGACGTCCTGTAGATACTGCCTATGAAATTCAAGGTCACAAGTTCTATAACTCCTTTGTAAGGAATGAAAATCTTGCTTTCATCACAGAGGGAGCTATTCAGAAATTAACGCAGGTACATGTACTAGAAATGGTCAAAAAATAATTTCAAAAATTACATGATTTTTTTTTTCAAGTAAAAAAAAGAAAAGTGATACCATATTGTTTTTATTACTTACTTAAAAGCAAATTACAATCCTTTTCACATCAACACAAATTTTCAAACTGTAATTCTTTTGTAATTTATCGCATACTCACACATCTTTAAAATTTGGGGCTGCAAAAGGGATGAAGTACCCTAAAATATTGTATTACAGGTAAGTCACAAGACAGTATTATCCTCTATATGAAACAGAAAGGCAAAAAAAAAAAATTCACTTGCAATTATTTTCACAAGCAAGCAAATTACAAGATTGATTTCTAAAATGTTTGCTTTCAATGGAATTATATGTACATTTATAGTACAAAGGTTAACACAATTACAATGTACATGTATAAGATATGTACAGTCCTTGTCAAAGACATGAATTTGTTTAAACAATAATTCTATGAAGTGAAAATGTAACGTGGTACATCATGTTTTAATCACATATATCGACATTATAAACTGTGTCTATTCCATTCAATAACTGAAGGTTAGAACTCTTTTTTTTTTTTAATTTATGTTTTTATTAAGAACTATAACGTCTTTACAATAAAACAGGACATATTTGCAATGAAATGTTAACGGCAAAAAAAAAAAAAAGAATAAAATAATGCTCAACGGAGCATAATGAACAAAAAAAAAGGGCAAAAACAAAAAAACAAAACAAAAAAAAAACAAGCAAACAAACAAAAGAGGACAACACAACACATCAGTACAGTACAACACAATACAACACAACAAAAATATCTCTCTGCAAACTAATACAACAGAGTCCCACCGTCACAGGGACCATGAATACAACTGTATGTCCTTTCAAATAAGAATTACAAAAATACTATAAAAGCAAATAAAGCATACACAATTCAAAACCAAGGTTAAAACTTTTGGACTGTCCTATACTTCACACCAAAAGACTTCAATTGCATATACATATATACACTTATTCGAGCAGAGCTAAACAAAAAAGAGGTCATGAAATATCAGATTTCTTACTTCTTGATGGTCTCTTCTTAGCTGTCTTCTTGGAACCTGTCATATCACTGACATCTATCTCCCAGGCAACCACTCTCTCAGGAGCACTGCACTCTTCAACATGAGTCTCAACAGGGACGATCATTTCTTGGAGCATGTAATGGCGGTCAGCATTCATACAAGATGTATCTCTTCAAAAGAAATAATAGGACAGAGGGAATGAGAAAACACATTCACTACTTATTTTGCTACTAGACCTACAAATACAGGTATCAGTCAAATTCAGCAAAATTTACAACTTTCAATCCATCTAACTTAATAACATAAATAAAGATAATTTACAGGTGCATTATTTTATAGCAGTCATCAAATAATGAATTGCAGGAAAAAGTTGTTTATAACCAAAATAATCAAAATATTGTTACATATCAGTCTTCCTGAAGAAAATCTGACAACCTTTTACATTACAAATAAAAAAAATGACAAATGTTCAAGAACTACATATACATCAATGGATGCTCTGCAAAACTGATTGCAAAATATATATCAAGATTCATAAGTAGCAGATTTGAATGATACATGTAAGATCAATAACAAACGATTCCAGTGCATTCTTCATAAAATGATGACTCAGGATTAACTTTGCCCAGGATTGAAAAAAAAAATCACTGTTCCAGCTAATGCTGTAATCATAATTGCAAACCTTTAGCTCAGACAGGAATCGCCTGAGTTTTATAAGCTGATTGGTCGTTTATGTATCAAGATATTTATGATTGAACATTGATGTCGGGATAGAGTACCACCGAACCCTAAAGAACTCTTACGGTTGGCATACCTCGCTCTATCACAGAATACCGTACGGGCTGGAAACCCGCTCTGAAATCGCCAAGCGCTGGTGCTTGGTTTTTGTGACTGCAGCGCAGCGAAGAAGCCGAGCGACTTGCGCTAGCGATTGATCGCGATTTTCTCTTTTTTAGGATAGTAAACGGGTTCCATTTTCTCTCATACTTTCACATATCCTTAATTATATATGTAGTTAGAAGACTCCACACAATTCACTGGCATTTGAGCTGATTTTACAATTTTTCACAAAGTTAATCAATCACTTTAACCCGTTCAGGACAGGAATTACTGAAGGGCTACACTGATCAAATTTTGTTCTTCAAATTAGCAACCATAATTTATTTTTTTTCAGTGCTACTTGGTTCTAATAAGGTGTAACGTCTTTGAAAACAATATACATGTATACTTAGCAAATTTGTCAAAAAGTCGATAAAATTGCCAATTTTGACATAAAACAATTATATGAACCTCTCAATGTGTTGCCAATTTAAGGATTTTAAAGCTTATTCTCGTTTTTAAAATTCCTGGCATTAAACGCAATATGGTCATGTAACAAAAATGGACACAGTGTGTGCAGAAGTTTTTGCTTGATTTGATTTGATTTGATTTGTTTCCACGATCGGTTTACATTTGTACATGAGAAAGCAAAATATAAGTATATAAATCAAATGGCATAATACAAGGGATAATACATAATAAGAGCTCAGTATAATAAACATCTTCCAGTAGAGGTAATAAACGCATACAGTATATACACTTGTGGGGGAACCTATTAAAAGCGAGGCTTGTTGAGTTAGGTCCCCATTTAACAAAGAAAAGGAGCTGGAAAGTAGAATTATGAGATTAAGATGAGAAGAAATAAAGAGAGGACAGAAATCAGCGGATGGAAACAGAAGAGAACATAAAAGGATTAACTAATTATAGAGAGTGGAAGGGAGAGAGAGAGAGAGAGAGAGAGAGAGAGGAGAGAGAAAAGAGAAGAGAGGAGCGAAGTGCAGATCGAGATCAGCAACCATGCAGCATTTTAGTATATGGTTTTAGCAAAAGAGATTTCAGTTCTTTTTTAAAACGGTGCAGTCTCTCTATTTCCTTAAGGTTTGGATCGAGACTGTTCCAAAATTTGGGACCTGTAAAGACGAATGTTTTATGCGCTAAGAGCGTTCTCGTGCGGGGAAGATGGAAAAAGTTTGATTGTCTTGTTGGGTAGTTGTGGAGTGTATTGTTAGTTGTGAAAAGGTCTGAGAGAGCATTTGGAAGTTCATTATTGATTAGTTGGAACATAAATTGACCCAGATTATAAAGGTATAAGTCAGACACTTTGAGAACTTTATTATTATGAAAGAGCTGGTCTGTATGTGAGAGATAACCTGTAAGAGATGTACAATCCTCATGGCCTTTTTTTGGAGTAGTAGTAATCTGTTTAATTGTTGTGCGGTAGAGTTGCCCCATGCTAAAATTCCATAATTAAGATATGGAAAACATAAGGTTAAGTAAAAAGACAACAAAATAAAGGATGGGAATTGATATTTCAGCTTGTTAAAGTGATTGATTAACTTTGTGAAAAATTGTAAAATCAGCTCAAATGCCAGTGAATTGTGTGCAGTCCTCTAACTACATATATAATTAAGGATATGTGAAAGTTTGAGAGAAAATGGAACCCGTTTACTATCCTAAAAAAGAGAAAATCGCGATCAATCGCTAGCGCAAGCCGCTCGGCTTCTTCGCTGCGCTGCAGTCACAAAAACCAAGCACCAGCGCTTGGCGATTTCAGAGCGGGTTTCCAGCCCGTACGGTATTCTGTGATAGAGCGAGATATGCCAACCGTAAGAGTTCTTTAGGGTTCGGTGGTACTCTATCCCGACATCAATGTTCAATCGTAAATATCTTGATATATAAACGACCAATCAGCTTATAAAACTCAGGCGATTCCTGTCTGAGCTAAAGGTTTGCAATTATGATTACAGCATTAGCTGGAACAGTGATTTTTTTTTTCAATCCTGGGCAAAGTTAATCAATGCCTTTAATCACTCCTATGTTTCTCGAAATCAGTTTTGACAAGTTATCAGTATGTGGTTTCCAGGAGAGCTTATCGTCAATTATTATACCTAGGAATTTTGTAGTTTTCACTTTTTCGATAGGTTTGTTATCAAAAAGAATATTACCAGGCAGGGACTGAAGAGTATTGCTGAAGAGCATGTAATTTGTTTTCTTTATGTTTAGAGACAACTTATTCGCCTTTATCCAGTCCGTAACAAGTTTCAGTTCGGAATTGACTGTTGAAAGTAAAATTGCGGGGTCTCGATGGGAGAAAAAGAGATTGGAATCATCAGCAAACAATATGCAAGATAAAATGGAAGAAGATTTATAAAAGTCATTGATGTATAAGATAAAAAGCAAGGGACCAAGGAGAGATCCCTGTGGTACTCCACAATTTACTGGTTTAATAGAAGAACTGTGCCCGTTGAGTGATACATATTGGTTTCTATTAGAAAGGTAGTTCCTGAACCACTCCAAAGCCTTTCCTCTGATCCCGTAATGAGATAATTTATATAATAAAATAGTGTGATCAATAGTGTCAAAGGCCTTGGAGAAGTCCAGGAAGATTCCAACCGTGTGTGATGCTTTATCGATAGCGCTGGCTATTGTGTTAATAAGAGTTAAGACTGCTTGGGAAGTGCTGTGTTTTTCTCTGAATCCAAATTGGAAGTTGCAAAAAATATTGTTGTCTTTAAGAAAGGATACCGTACGTTTGTATATTATTTTTTCAAGGATTTTCGATAGTGAAGTTAGGAGTGAGATGGGTCTGTAATTACTTAAGCTGAGTTTATTTCCTTTTTTAAATATAGGGACGACTTTTGCAGTTTTCATTTTGATGGGAACCACTCCTGAGTTTAGAGACAGATTAAAAATGTGCATTAGGGGTTCTGCTATTTGAAATACTATTTGTTTTAGTATACAGTTGTCTAGACTATCGTGGCCGTGGCTTTTTTTATTTGGTAGATCATTTATTATATTACATACTTCATAAACAGTGACGGGAGTGAAAAAGATCGTGTTTGAGACTGGGTTATCCAGATAATTGAAAAATGATTTGTTTATAGGAGGAATGTTTTTGGCCAAGTTCTCTCCAATGTTTGCAAAGTATGTGTTAAAAATTTCGGCTAGACGGTTAGGTTCAGAAATAACAGAACTGCTTTGTTCAATTTGTGCGATTTGAGCTTTAATTGAGCCTTTATTCAGTAAGTTGTTGATTATTTTCCATGTTTGTTTAATGTCGTTTTTATGTTCATTAAATTTGTTTGTAAAATACTTCTTTTTTTCTAGACGGAGAATACGAGTAAGAGTGTTTCTGTAGGTTTCATACTTTTTCTTTAGTGATGGATTGGTTTTTGATTTATAAAACATGTTATTTTTTCGGTTGATTGATTTCAGTAAAGATTTTGAGAGCCAAGGCGCTCTCGGTACTTTTTTATAGCTGGAGCGATTCTTTTCACGGAGGGGGATGTGTGTATTGAGGTGCGACATGATTGTGTTCATAAAAGCGTTAAACGCTTCGTTAGCGTCGTTCGAGTTGAATACTTCCGTCCAGTCAGCATTCGTTAAACCTTCTTTAAATAAGGACAAATTCTGTTCATTTATAATTCATACTTTTTCTCTTGTAGAACATTTGGAATGATCATATCCATATGACAAAAAACAGGAAAATGATCAGTGAGATCAGATAAAACTATGCCGGATTCGGGGAGAGGTTGAACATTAGTGAGAATATTGTCTATTAGAGTGGCTGATTGCTCCGCCATTCGAGTCGGTTTTACTATTAGGGGGGCAAAGGAATTACTTAATATTATTTCAAGAAAATCTTGTGATACCGAATTAGAATGAGAGTGTAACAGATTAATGTTGAAGTCTCCTAGTATCTTTTAGGATCGGAAGCGATAGCATTTCATTGAAATATGTAGTAAAATCGTTTGGATTGGATTGAGGGGGTCTGTAAATTACCCCAATTATGATGTTCTTACTTCTCACTATGTCGATTTCAATGAAGAGAGTTTCCATTGTGTTGTTCATTGTGGTCAGATTGTTGATTTTTGTGTAATTATATTTTGTATGGATGTATAAGGCTACTCTGCCTCCCATTTTATTGATCCTACTATTAGTGACTAATTCATAATTGGGAAGAAAGTGCAGTGAAGTTGGAATGTCAGTGAGCCACGTTTCTGTCAGGCCAATAATTGATGGGCTGAATCGGAGGTTTTCTAGAAGTAGTTTAAGATTTTCGGAATTCCTGTTCAAGCTGCGAATATTAAAATGTGCTAATGCAAATTCCTTAAGATGTGGATTTAATGTCTTAACAAATTGATTTTCTGTGTAATATCTAGACGTTACTGATTCTAATAGGGGGTCATTTGGATCTACGATGTATTGTAGTTCATTTACTTTAGAGTTTAAAGCATTCACGATCTGGTTGTCATTTGCTCTTTCTACTCACGCAGGGCCCTCTTGCATAAAAAGTTGCGACTACACGCAACTCAAAAAATTAAACGCAAGTCCCAAATACGCGATCCTTATTGGCTGAAAATCAAGTTGCGTTTAATTTTTTGAGTTGCGTTTAATCGCAACTTTTTATGCAAGAGGGCCCTGGTATATTTTTTAGGGCTCTGAATCAAAAGTTACTGAGCCAAACCACAAAATGTGGTCAATTGTCTCGAAAGGGTTAATACAGTATACAGTGTATGTAAATAACGCTTACATCTGCTCAGCTGATGCAACTTCATAAGGTGAGGATGGAGGCGGAAGGGGAATACTGGAGAGCTCATCGCCATCATCTTCATTCACTGCAGAATAGATATCAATCCTCCTTCTATGGTAATCTTGATCATCCTCATCATCATCCTCATCATCATCATCAGTGTTGCTGGAGCTTCTCTCTTTGTGCCCTTGGAGCCAGGTGAGATCTGTGAATCTGGCAGTGACGTCTTCATCAAACATGGTGGAGTGATACTCATGTGCTGTTGCAAATGTGAGAAAGAGGAAAAAGATAATCTAGCTATTCAGAGCTCTTAGTATTTCAGATAAACAATGTCAACCAAGAAACAAAATACACAATGGAAAAACAAAAGTAAAGATAAGTAATGGAGCATGAGAGGTAGAAGAGGGAGTTATATTCATTGCTAAAAACATAGCAATCTAGAGAAAATTATTAAATGCTGAGGTTGTCTCATAAGTAAATCCCATCAAGTTATCATTACCTAAGTCATATCGAGACGGTCGAGACCCATCAACCTCATCAGCTACAAACTCTTCATCTTCTTCCACTGACAGGATATCTGGGGTAGCTATCAACTCATCACGAGTACCATCATCATCATCGGTATCGACGACGGGAAGGAGCTCATCCTCGGAAAAGAAGCTCTTCTCTGAACCAGAGAGATGGCCTGCAAAGTCTTCCTGATCACTGCTTTCTTGGTTGTTGCTCTCGCTGCCCTCACTCCCTTCATCAGAAAGAACTGACGGCCAGTTACCCATGATTCCTCAGGCTAGGTCAGAGGTCATCTGAACGCAGAGACGAGATAGTCTTGGTCCTGGTGAAAGGACACCTCACCCTCAGTGTATGTAAGATTTGTGAAGCCTGGGAAGTAGTAGGGGAAAAAATCAAAAGATTGGAGAGTGATATTTAGTCAATCTTCAGAAAGTTTGCAAAAAGAACTTGGGGAAAAATGGAAGTAATTCTAAAGATTCACCTCCAAAAAAAATTTCACTTTTCATTAAAAAAGCAAAGAGTTGTAATGAACAAAAAAGTGATTCCCACATGCTGAGAAACTAATGATTGTAATGTATCTGAATATTCCTCATCTCCCTGCCCTCCCCCAAATGAACAAGAGAATAAATTATTATTTGTATGAAGGGTTTTCAGGCGACCAGAAAAATTGGCGTATCTCATGGTTTGCGCAAGAGTACCCGGATGACCGTGCAATTTTAAAACAATATCTCATGGTTTGTGTAAAAGTACCCGGATGACCGTGCAATATATCTCCATATCTCATGGTTTGGGGTGCTCGTGACGCGTAAAAAGGTGAATACGCGCTTAAATACGCAAAGGTTAAGACAATGGATGTATGCGCGCAGCTCTTGTAAGATGCTTGGGTAAGGATAAAAATGTTTTTCTACCTTTGTTTTATGTCGAAGTCAATACAAAAACATAAGGACATGTAATGGTGAAAATTGAGGAACTGGGTATCATACAATTAATAATAATAATATTGAATGGCTTTTCTTTCGTGGGACACAAGGATATATCGTACTCGCTTTGAAAATATTTCACTCGTCGTGCCGACTCGTGAAATATGCTCATAGCTCGTGCGATATATCCTTGTATCCCACTCAAGGCCATTCAATATTATATAAATATCTTCCATTAAAATTTAATGATTAAATGATAATTCAAGATTTTTCTGCACAAATTGAGTTCAAATTTAAGCTTACACTTTTGATATGAATTAAAATTATGCAACAGAAAAAAATAGGGCTTAAAAAGCAACCATCACACACACAAGTTGTGTTCTTTTTTTTTTTTAGTTAAGGGTCTATTTTTTCATTTTTAAATATTTCCCTATTTTTCTTCAAGTCACAATTTTTGATCTAATGACATGTTAGTCTTTAAAAGTGTGAGTTTAGCCCCCAAGCCCTATTCGTCAATGAGTTAGCTATATCGTGGTCTAGGAAACAACTAGTTCGTTTGCAAGCACATGCCTGCCTGCAGTCTTAGTACAGATTCTGTCAATTTTTTCTTTTTATTTGCTCGCTTTCCAGGGTTGTCACCAGGGACTTTTTATTGGTGGAAATTTTATCACCCGTGAGTTACTTACGGGCGAGTTTTCTCAAAAACCGAACATGTGCAAATCAGCTGATTGCGACAGTCCAGCTCGGAGATGAGTACAGTGTGTAGTGATTTGATGTTGGGCATGCACGCACGGGTACGGGTACGTGAACAATTTATCCGTAAATATGATTCGTATTTGGGAAGGAGCTGCGCTGCGCTACTGGCTGTGTATAGGTGTATACCTTCCAGGAAAATTCTTCGCGAGGTTTCATGTAAATTTGCTGATGCGTACACATAATTTTTTCATTGAATCTGCTGGCTTAAACCACAATTGCATGTTTAGGTCAAAATCGTAGTATTTTTTCTTTGTCTGTGGGGAAATTAGGGCCAGGCGGGGGGTGTGATATTGCATTGAGTGCCGGTCAGAAATTTCGAGTGGTGGAAGGTTCCGACCGGCGCCGACCACCGTAGTGACAACGCTGTCGCGCTCTCTCTCTCTCTTCGTTCCCCTCCTTACACCATGCATATCCCACACAGACATGACAAATCACGACATCCCCACTAATCGCGTTTGCAAGATTCAAATAAAAGGACTCTGCGTTTTTTTACGTTGAGGCAATGAGGGTGTATTATCTCGAAGGTCAATATGACCACTATAGTATTACGTGGTGTGCACTATATAGTATGGTAGTGGATCCAGTTTCCGAACACTTTTCAGAAAATCAACGATAGCAAATAAAATATCAAACGAATATCTGTCAAACTTACATAATGAATGCTCAAAGTCCTACAGAAAAAGAAGTTGATGGAATTTAAAAAAGGCAACGTAGATTTAATACGATATTCCCTTCCGAGCGAACCCTTCCCAACGACGCGGCGTTTTGGTCCCTTGAAAATGGTATTGTCATGATTGTATTTCCAAATGTGCCCCTATGGGAGAAATTTCCTCATTATCTGATTATGCTCAGTCTAATCAACAAAAATATTACGCACACACTTTTTGTTATCACTCGTAGTTCGGCAGGTCAATCACACCTTCTACAAGAACATGCTTTAGAATCTACATCGAGGGTTGCCAATATATAAACAACGGCCACTGCATGCATGTTATGCAGTAATCACTCTCTCTCTCTCTCTCTAAACGTTAGACAGGAACGGATCGGTCGTGAGGTCTTTGAAATCGCAACTTTTTATGCAAGAGGGCCCTGGCCACTTATAGTATACATGTACAAGCTTATCTGGCTTTGCCATGTTTGCCTAACTGTTAGGCCTTTGGCTTTGCCAATGCTTCGGACTCGGAGTTTGGTGCATATATGGTGGTTGATCCAGTGTCCGAACACTTTTCAGAAAATCAACGATAGCAAATAAAATATCAAACGAATATCTGTCAAACTTACATAATGAATGCTCAGAGTCAAATTCCTACAGAAAAAGAAGTTGATGGAATTTTAAAAAGACAACGTAGATTTAATACGATATTCCCTTCCGAGTGAACCCCTTCCCAACGACGTGGCGTTTTGGTCCCTTGAAAAAGGTACTGTATTTCCGAACGTGTGAAACCTATGGGAAAAAGACACAACCTTTGTTTCAATAGTGTGGTTTTCACACGCGTAATCCCACGCGTATGAAAACCCATTTTAGGCGAGTAACTGTACACGTTCGGTAATACAATCTGTTCGGAATTACAATCCTTGACTATACGGTACGTTACCATTTACGCAGATCGATATGCAAAAACGTTTGTTTTGATCTACCGTACCGGTACCGTACTTCGACCTGCGGCTTGGATATTAACAGATACAGTGCACGGTTCCTAGCTTAAAAAGTAATATTAACAATGTATAATTCTTGAAATTTCGATCTTACAAGTTAACAATGTCAATGGTCAAATCAGGAAAATTCCCTGGTAAAATGTAGCTTGCTGTGCCTCCGGAAGTCCCGAACGATGATGGTGGTGTGCGCGTGCGATGACTGCAGTTGATGTTTATTTTGAAACTGGCTGTCAGTTAGTCTGATGCAAGGCTAACAGGCTACTATTTGCAAGTGAAAACTAGATATTTTATTTTTCAGTAATACAAAATTTGTTAAATAACTAAGATGTTTCATGAAATGTAATTTTATATTGACTACATTAATAATCCTAGAATAGAAAGATAACAACAAATGATTACCAAATTAGCTATTATCTTCATGTACTTTGTTAAAGACTACAAGTCAGCCGACATATATGTCGATACTGTGATTTTTTTTCTGACTCCCTAAGCGCATTACATGCCATAAAGGAAGAAAAAGATATAACATTTGTAACGGAAATTATAACTCTGACCACTAAACTAAACTATCAAGGGAATCAAATTCATATTGAATGGATCCCTAGCCACTGTGGATTACATGGAAATGAAATGGCAGACCATTACGCTAAGTCTGCTCTACAAAATGACATTGAAATTTTCAACAAATTATCCCTCTCGGAAATAAAGACGTACATTTCAAAGAAATACACCACTCTCTGGCAAGATAGTATGGCAAGCCATCGGGGTCTACCTACGTCTACTAGTACGCGTACCCAGTAGACGTCACGTAAAACCAAACGGTACGTCACGTCTACTCGTTACGTGACGTGTACCCAATTTCGTGTACTCTGTCGTGACCTTACGTCACGTCACGTCTGTTCAATTACGTGTGCTTTGCTCAATACGTCATTTGTTGTTGTTGTTGTGGATTGGTTTTAACGGCGCATGTCATTCAATTGTGAATATTTACGCCAATATACAATATAATTTCTTGTTGCTTTATATAATTTATGCTAGGCTACGCTGCGTTATTTTTGGCGATTTTAATTTTGGGGAGACATTTTGACAGGCTATCGGCACAAACCGTTGCCCGTTTTTTTATGTATTATCTGGCCAGCCCGGTTCGGTACATCGAACAGACTTCTCAACTGGCATGACATTAATGCACATGCGCAGCCTAGGCCCCTCCAATACCGGTCAGGGCCGTGCGGTGCCCGTCATTGGGTGTGTCTCCTTCCGAAAAGACAAATTATAAGACAAAATACATAATAATTAATGGTACATATACATTTCAAATATTCAGTTGTGGCAGACATTCTGGGCTTTTGTCCTATGGTGCAGTTAGTAATACATTCTTAGATAGTACACACCACTTATAATAATGTAGGCCGAGTAGACCTATTTTTCTTTTTCTTTTTTTAATTTAAATTTTTTAAACTCTAGTTTTATATAGATACGTTTATATAGAATTATTATACGTAATAATTTCTAAGTTTTTAATGATTTTTGTTATTTTATTTTCTCCACAACGAGTTTCTTGTTCGCTAATATGTGCAGTTCGCTCACCAGAAACACAAAACACACCAGGTCCTTGGGATGCTGGGTAACTTGCCAACTGGAAGGCCATTTGCCAGCACCAACCATTGACAAGCCAGACTGGGTTTCACCCCAGCTGTTGACCACACGGAGGATAGCCCACCTCCGTTGGCCCCAGTGCCCAATTCTCTGTGTGCGTGTAGTACTGTGTAGCTAGCTGCGTTTAAAACCCCGGAAGGCGTTTATAAATTTCCCTTTTCTTCTAAGTTCTCTTCTCTTTTGAAGAAAGAAAATTTGTACATATTTATGCATATAATGTAATGTAATATAATATAATATAATATAATGCATATTGCATACTATAACATAATTATATAATACAAACGGCGTCAGACATCGTCACGTCACTATCATACATGATACATGAGGCAGTAGTACTGTCCTATGATGTCATAAAACATAATAATATAGAGTGGTTATAATACAAACAAATCGAATGGCTGTACAATTTTCATATACTGAATACATATGTCTTATTGGACATAAACTCCTTTTACAAATTGGTACCTAGTCGGCACGACGGTGTTCTAACCATATTCCGACTTATAGGTAAGGGAATCTCTGTGTCCTTCTTACGAAGGCCACTAATGCTTTTTGGTGTGAAAACTCTGGTGAGTTCAATAATCTTTCGATGTCCCTTTCCTCCTGACAGTTTATTTCAACTAAAAGCATTGTCCGTTCTATTATATATCTGGAGCATTCGATTAGAAAATGGGTGGTAGTTTCTGGTACTCCACAAGTTTCACACAGACCCGTTTCGTGCTTATTTAAAAGTAGGAGGTTCTGATTTAAGCCTATGTTGCCTATTCTTAAACAATGCAGAATAGATTCACTCCTTCTGTGGTTCAGAGCACACTTATAAGTCATTGAAACTGATTTCTGAATGTCTTTTAATGGGGACAGTGTTTCGTCCCATCTTCTCTGCCATTTCTGCATGTAATATAATTTGAGGATACTATTTGATTCGTGCTTACTAAGTTTATTATTTACATCAACTTGAGTGTGTTTTGAGGCACGTTTGGCTGCCTTATCTACCACCTCATTGGATCTGATTTCGCAGTGACCTGGAATCCACTCAATATGCACTTGGATTCCTTTGTAATGCAGTTGGGTATACAACATCAGTATTTCATAAATAAATTGGTCTTCTTTTTTCCCTTTCAATGCTTCTAT
The DNA here is from genome assembly GCA_025618425.1 of Heliocidaris tuberculata. NCBI lineage: Eukaryota > Metazoa > Echinodermata > Echinoidea > Camarodonta > Echinometridae > Heliocidaris > Heliocidaris tuberculata. Next base: position 25,607,420 of record CM046850.1, read on the forward strand.
AGCACTAAGGGAATCGCAAAATATTACTGCTCCAGTATAGAGATTGGGTAGTTGGTTTAACCAATCTAAAGCAAGGGCAATGGCTGCTAATTCTGCTCTGTAAGAGGAAGTATTATTTTGAAGTCGCTTTGACTCTAAGTAATCGTAGTAAGGTACATGGAAAGCAGCAGCTGCATTTCCCGTATCAGGAAATTTTGAACCATCTGTGAATATATGTAAATAATTTGTCCATTTCTGATTTATGAGTTCAAGACTTCTTTGTCTTTGGAACAGAAAATTATCTCTTTTGGAAATTAAATTACTGAGCTCCGTGGACACTAGTGGGGCTTCATAATGCCAGAAAGGGATGGGGGTGGTGGTGAATATTTCCTCCACTTCATATCTGAGGGTGTTTGACAACTTCAATACTCTCTGTCCAAAAGGTTCCCTGGTATTTCTTATATTGTATTGCCAACAATCTTGAAGGTCTACTCCCAAGCAGTGATTCGGGGTGCTATCTATACGTTTTTTTAGTTTGATACTTTGCATTTCTCTACGTAAATCTAGAGGCATTTCTCCCAGTTCCACTTGAAGGGTTCTGAGGGAAGTTCCTTTTTTAGCTCCTGCACATACTGATAGGGACTGATATTGAATTGAGTTCAAAATGTTCTTAACATTTGTTGATGCGGAGTCATATGCTTCGCAGGCGTAGTCCACGACAGAGCGTATTATTGCTCTATATACTTGCAAAATCTCTTGGACCTTACTACAAAATTGAGCGTAAGCGATACACTTTAGTATGTTTATTCTTTTCTTACACCTCTGGACGACATTGTCTATGTGCGATTTCCAAGTAAGTCTGCTATCAAAGATAACACCCAAATATTTATGTTCCTTTCGAGTAGTAAGTATATTCTCCTCAAGAGATATCTGGATGTGTTCTTCTCTGTTAGAGCGGGAGAACAGTACAGGGACAGTCTTCTCATATGATATTCTCAGTCCCCACGATAAAAACCAACTATTTAATACATTCAAATAATCTTGAATATGTTTACTAGATTCTCTCAAATCGCTTCCGGACTTCCAGATGACACAATCATCTGCATATAACAAATTATTAACAAAAGAAGAGACAGGGATGTCATGTAACATTATATTGAACAATTCGGGACTTAGGGGACTACCTTGTGGAAGACCGTTATTTGTCTCCATTACACTGGATAGTTGTTTACCTATTCGTACCTGAAAAGTACGCTGTGTTAACAAGTTGTGTAGATAGAGAAGTATATTACCTTTCAGTCCCAGTTTACTCAGTTTGACGATAAGTCCTTTTGTCCAAAGGGAATCGAAAGCCTTCTCTAGATCTATAAACACTGCAATGGTTTTTATATTGGTTTCCAAGTTCTTCTGTATTTCATTTTCGAGATGTACAATATTATCTATAGTACATCGTCCTTTTCGAAATCCATTTTGTATTGGAGATAATAAATCATGTTTCTCCAGAAAAAATTGCAGTCTTTTTTTTACCATACTTTCCATTATTTTCATAAAACATGATGTGAGAGCAATGGGGCGATATGACGTCTACTTTGAAATGGTCTAATTCAAGGCTTTTTTTTTTTTTTTTTTTTTTTTTTAATGAGACCGCTTCTATTCTCTACATAACTAGGGGATGTGGGATATGACTCTGAGAGTTTGGGAAATCAAATCCCGATTATCAGGATTCCCCTCTTTGTTATGAAAATGGATGGCTCTATCATGATCAAGTTCAGGGGTCGCTGAACCGGGGGGGGGGGGCTGATCTGGCTAGGGAGTGCAGGCTTCCCCTCCACACACATACACGCACACACACACTCCCCTTTGCTTATATTAATAATAATATATTATGCTCTTACTCATGCTCAACCTACTGCCCCCACTTTTCAAACGCTCTGTGGCCCGTGAACTAATAATTGTTATGTCTTTCCACGTATACCAACATCGTTTTCAGGCCTAGCCAACTTGATATTAGGGGTGCCCTATTTCATGAGCCTTTTTTTCAAGACATGTATACTGCGGTTTGTGGTCTATTATCTTCACTTTTGCATAAACTGAAAATGAGGGAAAGGTAACCGTTTCCTTTGTTTTCATAATAGAAGATCGGACAGGCAATCATTAAAAAAAGAAGAAAATGAAAAAAGAAAATTACATTTTGTACTTGCATGATAGCCCTCCTGCCCTCGAGTTTGGGGGCAAAAAACTCTCAAGAAAAACAGAAAAGGAAAATTACATGTAATAATAATTTTCCATTACAACGATGTATAAAACCAAAATTTTCTCACACGGTCACCATCCTCCCTCGTGTATTGATACACACAATGTGGCAGATGCTTGCTTCCATTTATTGGGGGAAGTATTTTTGCCCCCACTCCACGACAATCAAATTTACCATTGCGATCAGCTTTCTAGTACTCTAAAAGGTGAGGCTTCATCATTCTAACCCCCCCCCCTATTTTTTATTTTATTTTTTTTTTTACTTCCGGCGCTACGCTCCAGGTGCCCCGGAAGGGTCCTAGCTTATTTTATTTATTTATTTATTATATTTATTTTTCTTTGGGGGGTGGGGCAAACACTCTGAAGGCCCACCTCAAAAGCTTACTACTTGCTCACAACCCAACCCCTACCCCCCCCCCCCCCCCCCCGAAGAAGCCCATTCCCCTATTTTTTCATACATATATATTTCATGTTATTTTGAAAGTGGAAGATTTAGTATTTTATCCCTCCAAAATTGCAAAACGTGAAGCACGCTTATCATCCCTTGTTTTGCGTGGGGACACTCGTTTTTCCGTAGGCTCGTTTTTTTCCGTAGGTTCGTTTTTCCGAAGGTTCGGGTTATTTTAAAACCTGAAAACTAAATTTACACAGTATCCCCCTCTTTGACGGGGATCCGGGCCGCTATTTAAAAAAAAAAAAATTGTCAGGACTTGCGGGGCCGGCCCTCTAATGAACAAATTCGTAGGCCACAGAACGGGAAGGGGGGGGGGGAGGGGGCTAGGGGGCTGAAGCCCTCCATGTTTACACACTAGAGATTCGTTTCATTATGCTTATTAATACCGTGGAATTCCAATAAAACTCTGAATCCCCCCTCCATTTAAAAAAAAATCATGCATTATATTTTCCACTTATAGAAACATCATTTACAGTGTTAACAAACTTGGAATTAGTGCGCCCTTAGAAAGGTTTATTGCAGGACTATATTTCTGAAAGCATGTCTGTTTCTGGTTTTATATATGTTCATTGTTTTACTTGGTTTCCATAAGGGAATAAATAACACGTAATCACAAGAACGAAAAAAAAATCACATTTTGTATGTGCATTGGTACGTCGGTGCAGCCCTGTATTTTCCCCTCTGCCACTTTTTGTATCGTCCTATTAAAATATTCTCTTCGTCTATTGTTTTCCTTGTTCATTTATTCCCTTCCCGTCTTCTTCTGATTTCTCTTGCTTTGTTCATGTAAGGAAACGGACGTGTGACTCGAACAGTGTGGTCGGGGTAATCAAAACTCCCGCTATCATGAATGGCCATGCACTGTCAGACATTTTAAATTGCGGCAGATGCGCGGATGCCCGCCAGACGCCCCCACCCCCTCCCTCATTGAGCGAGGTAGGCCTAGGTTGGAAAGGTATCATACCCAATGCACTCAAGCAGAATAATATGCCACACGTCATCTTAAATGGTTGCTTGTACCCCTCCCCCCCCCCCCAAAAAAAAGGGGGGGTGAATGGAGGAGGGCAGAATTGAATGGATCAGTAGGAGAACCTCAATATTTAAAAAAGTCAGGGGATAAATATCAAGCATGATTCCACGTATTACAAGTGACATCTGGATGACATTGTTGGGCTACAACAGTGATAAGACCCCATGGCTTACCCCCCCCCCCCCCTTCTCGATAAGAATGATAATAATGATCGGCAGGGAAGGGCTGCCTGGTGAATTCCAGTCGTAAATGTTCATAATTGCAAGACAATAAATAGAAAGGGGTAGGAAAAAAAACGAAATGAAATAGGATGAAAATACGCGGCAGAACTCCCTCTATCGTGCCCACTGTAAGACATTAAATTTGAAATGGTGGGGGATGTCCGTCAGACGCCTCCGAATAAATGACCTAATCCCCATTCACTGAGATACGTCAGCTGGAGAGGTATCAGGATGGGATAGAAAGTATTCAAAAGAAATTTACATAATGTATGATGTTCGTATGTTGTATGTCATATGAAGTGGGTTCTTATGAATATTATATTATACTGCCCCTGCACAAAAAAGAAGAGAGAAAAAAAGCAAGTATTAGCTGTATTAGCAAGAGCAGTAATAAATTTATATCAAGAAAAGCCTTGATCAGGGGCGGCGCGCCCGCGGGGGGAGGCAGGGGGCACAATGCCCCCAGTTTTTCAAGTACCCCAAAAGTGCCCTTTTTATTTCTGAAAAATGCCCCCTTTCCCTCCGATAAGTGCCCATTTTACTACTAGATGTGCCCCTTTTCCTTTCTAATAAGTGCCTTTCCCCTTCTGATAAGCGCCCCTTTTTGGCCTTCTGAAAAGTGCCCCTTTTCAAATCTGATAACTGCCACCTTATCTCTCTGATAACTATCCTTTTCTCCTTCTGATAAGTGCCCCTTTTCGAATCTAAATATTGCCCCGTATTCTCTTTTTTTTTTCGGGGGGGGGGACAAAAAGAGCCATATCTAGCTACAAAGAATCGGTGCGGCTTTCAAGTACCCATATTACTACAACATTTCTCATTCCGCTCGCTCGAATGTACCAATAATTTACACCAAGTAAGTGCAGTATTTTCTGAATATGTCCCCATAACTCGCTCGCTACGCTCGCTAGCTCTTACAGTATATAATGAAATCAAGCAGATCGCAAAAAGTATGTATATCGGTGTAATCCTAAAGAAAACGACAGGGTTAATGTACAAATTAAAAGATCATTCGACATTCCCCCAATTAGATTTGCTGCTGTCATTTTCATTGTACATGTATATTGCTGTAAATAATGTATAACTCAAGGACTCCAGCAATAGAAAAAAAGTCCGACAATTTTTGCTCGCTCGCTTAGCTTTCTCGCACATGAATCGTTAGACCATTACAAACAACTGCGTATCAGGAAAGCTGAAGTAGTGCCAGAACCACAATAAAAAGGAAGGTGATGCTTGATAATAACTATACTAATTAGACTGTAGGGTTATACCAGTGTCACAAAATGGTCCTTTTTTCGCTTTATGTTCACCCTTTGTAGGTGCCTCCTTTCCCCGAATAAGTGCCCTTTTTTGCTGCCCCCACCCCCACTTTGAAAGACGCTCAGCCGCCCCTGGCCTTGATACTATGACCCCACATATTAAAAAGAGCCACTGGCTGGCATCAAGTCTTGGGTTGTGCCTAGCCTACGAGTCGCCCCCGTGCTACATCCTACCCCGCCCACCTCCAAGTGAGCTGAACCGGTGAATTCAGTTGATAGATACACTCAGCAAGACATTTCAAGTCGTAGGTGGAAAGAAAATGACGGAGTGAGACCAAGTTACGGGGAAATGTCTGCCCAACGCCCATGAATATGAATTGCACAAAAAGTAGCTAGATTAACCAGAAACGTAATGGTGGAGCAGCATATCGTAATAGTCCGAAAATGGGGGGGGGGGGGGGAGGGGCCTTTCGCGGGCGCAGCATACTCCATATAGGCATCCAGTGACTATTCATTATACACGGATTCTAGCATTACCGGTATGTACAACCATCCTCTAATACTGCACTTTTCTTACTGATCCAGTCAATTCCCCCGTCCTATTTTTTTTTTTTTGGGGGGGGGACGGTGGGGGGTGGGCATTCTATGGCGTTTGATAGGCACTTAACTTGTGGTATAGGAATGTCATAAAAAGTGCTTATCTAGGGAATTATGGTGCCCGGGACAAACTATAAAACTGCCCCGCCCCTCCCTGATTAAAAAACAAAACAAAACTGATATTAACCTCAAACACTTTGTGGAAATGAATTTGAGGCACTTTACCTTGGATAGTTACAGGAAGTTTTTAAAAACTTTCAAGATCCTAACGAAACATTTTTCTGCGAGTGAACAAAGGGACCAAGCCAAACTTGAATCTTTATTCATAATAAAAATTTAATTTTGTCATGAAAATATACTAAACATGGAATAAAATTAACAGTCTACCTCGCTGCTGGAATAGGAGGTGAAAATCGCCCCAAAATTGGTCTTTCCTAGTTTTTTCCCCTTTTCCTCCCCCTTTTCTCTTTTTTCTTAAATAGAGTGGAACGGCGGGGGGGGGGGGGGGCGAACATCAATGTGCTCGGCCATTTGCGATGCTTCAAATTCAAGTCAGTGGCAACTCACTCGTGGTAATGAATGTACCTGATAAGGTCGCTCCCATGTCCTTTACAACATGAACATGGCGGGGGGGGGGGGGCATAACCTTTACCAGAAGACACGGGAGCCCGTCCGAAGGTACTTGTTTTTGATGCCGTTATGGGATAGAGGGGTCTGGCTACATGCACAGAGGAACGTTAATTCTTGGCCAAACCTGCGCACTCTTTGTCAGAAAATCGTGGATGAAAGGGCCACTCTATGAAATGTCGAAAGGAGTTTTCCTCACCAACCAGCCTAATTTGAAATATATAAAATAAATTACGAAGGGCGCAGGAGCGTCACCAGAGCGGGCAGTGACTTCTCATTTTCCTTAAATCTCTCTCTTTGCAAATTCAGAAGATTGAAAATACAAAAGCTCCCTACAGTGCGAAGGGACTTCGATATCTTATTTAGAGGGGTAAAGGGTAAGGGCAAGTTGCCCCCTTGAAAATTCTAGAAATAATAGGAACTTTCAGTAAAGTGAGGAATTTAAATCGTTATAGTGAATAATCATCCAGTTAGTCTTTTAAAAGTTTGAATAAGCTATAGTTATGAAGGGGCCGCGAAGCATTTTTGAAAGTTGGGGGGGGGGGGGGGCTGATTTGATTTCACTTGAATAATGACAATCTCGCACCTTTTTTCGGGGAATTTATGAAACGTGTCTACTCAAACAAGTGTGGGGGGGGGGCTGCAGCCCCCAGCCTCCCCCCCCCCCCCCGGTTCCGTGGGCCATGTTATGGAATACACTCCTCCAACACAACTCGCCACTCCTCAAAACTATAATTTTTCAGGGTTGGAGGATAACCCCCTTCCACATCCACACCTAGGTGTATATGCAGTTTCCTACTATCAGTTTTCTTTCCAAACTAGTAAAATAAGTGCATCGTTTACCTCTCTTGGGTAATAATAATAA
>CM046850.1:25617204-25719704 GCA_025618425.1 Heliocidaris tuberculata
CCACCTATGGCCGGAGGGGTCAGTAACGTCTGTAAAAGTAAAGTACACGTACCCTTAAACACACGTGACGTGATGACCAAAAACAGTACGCGTACTGAATACTGGCTTCTGATTGGTCAATATAGGTACGTGTATCGAAAATCAAGTACGCGTGGTGAGTAGACGTAAGTAGACCCCGATGGCTTGCCATAAGATAGATGGAACGCATCGCACATCTTTCTCAGACAGGTACAATCAGCAGTTGATAAACCACATTTGTGTTCTTTGACCAGGTTTGAAGAGAGCATTGTCCATAGACTGAGACTTGGAATTATAGGTTTGAACGCAGATCTTTTTAAATTAAAGATACACCCAACAGGACATTGTAATAATTGCACTGGCATTATGGAAACTGTATTCCACTTCCTCACTGAATGCCCAAAATATATTGCAGAGAGGGCTATGTTACTTGCAGAAACCAATCTAACCGATCCAAAGGAAATTATGACTCTTCTTAAAAGTACAGAAAACGATAAACAAAAATCCATTGTTTGCTTCGTTTTAAGAACGAAGCGCCTATACGAGAAACTGTAAAGGCTGGTTAGTGTTCAAGGAAATTATATATTATTTTTCCCCTCTCTCACTCGCTCTTTCTTATGATAGTTATGATAGAGAGGACAAACTCTTTGGTATAAATTTTTAATTTGTAAGCAAAATAGAGAGTGTATAAATTCAATAAGAGGTATTTTCCCAGGAGTCTTCAAATAGAATTGGGTTTTGCACATCTTTAATTAGCATGAGTTGTTACAAAACGATAATATAGCCATGGTCCCCCCCCCCTTTTTTTATAACGGGATAAAGTTAAATAAAGGATATATACCTGAACTGAGAGACATTAAATACGTCACATATATAGTTTCACAGTAAATCGGATACTGGGGCCAGTGAATGGTTATCTTTTATTGGTCAACGGTTGGAGAGAGTCTCCTTCGCGGCTGTTGATTAGTTGTGGGTGGCAAGGTATAAGAGGCCAACAGAGATTGGTCCATGCACCCCTTCTAGTTCACCAGTAACCCAGAGATTCGAGGAGCTGAGACTTTTGTGACCACCCAGACAAATTATATCCCTATTTATTTTCCGTATGTGATACTCATGCTATAGTCAAACAAAAGAAAAAAAAAATCATGTTATTTATGGCACAATAGGCCTGTAGATAAGTAGAAAACGACATGCAATCGTATTATTATTGTAATTGCATATGTTAATGTCTTGTTATAATTTAGGGGGAAAGTAATTTAAGAAGTTACATTAGCTTTTGAATGGAAGCTGAAAAATTCATATAAAAAAAAAAGAAAGTAGGAATAACTAATTTAAGTAACATCTTCCATTTGATTTCTAACAGCCCACAATATCTTGCTACTATAACCTTCACTTAACCGATCGCTATGCATTACTCTCTAACAATAACATAGGCCAATTACGTAAAACTGAACTAATCTTAATGTATGACTTTTAAGAATGCAGTATCTCTACACAATGTATGCATATCATGATACACATTGTTAGAAAAAAAAATAAATAAATAAACAGCACTCGTTTCTGGAGAAGGGAGAGGAGAGAATGAAAGAGAGAAGCTTATACGGAAATGGGGGAAAATATTCCAAATTTATTTAATTGTACATGCATGTGTATGTATGTATAATGCGTGGGCTTATATATTTATATAATGTAATCATGTATATGCAAAAGTATATCTGTATATGTATATAATGTATTTTTTTTTTTTTTTTTTTTTTTTTTTCGCCTTTAAACAATTTTAAACAAATTATATGTACACTATTGTTAAGTACACTTAGATGACTGACCAGGAGGCATGATAGGAGGAGGAGGGGCTCCCTTCTGCAAGGGCCCCTGTTTTTTCCCCCCGTAGGTAGGTTAAAGGCGGCTGTCTCCGGGAAAGATCGAGACTTCACAGATGTTGGTGGGTCCATGTGTCCCCATGTGTCCCATCAACGGGACAGCCGTACCCCCGCACTGCGGTACGGGTGCGGGAGGGAGCTCTTCTTGCTTTGTCTGTTTCTTTTCAGTCCAAGTTAACTTTTTGTTTAAAATTAAATTGTGTATCATTTGGAGTGTTTGGCTTCATTCTCTTTTTCATAATTTTCCCTCTCTCTAGCTCTTGCATTGAAACAACAACAACAACAACAAAAAAAGGTCATGTAAACTAGTCTAAAGATGAAATGTTATACATTTTGACTGTATGTGTTTGTGTGGGTGTGTGCATATGGTTATATTTGTGTGTGTGTGTGTGTGTGTGTGGTCTTTTTTTTTTCTTTCTTTCTTTCTTTCTCTCGTTTAAAGAATACCGATATTAAAAAAAAAAAAAAAAAAAAAAAAAATGTTAAGTAGGTCTACATAATTATGTATAGTGTGTGGCAAAAATAGTCAAGTATGACTGATTGCCAAACAAAAAAAAATCAAGAAGAAGAAGAAGAATAATAGTAAATGAGGCGCCGTAAAAAACTAAATTAACAAAAACAACAACAAATTTTGTATACATAAAAAAAAAATTTCTTGACACATAGTCTGGGAGCCTGTCCCGAAATAGTCACCCCATTTTACCCATAAGATTTGACCCCGTAAAGTTACTTAGACCATCTAAGTCATTGACAGAAAGGTTGTCAGCCTGACCGTAGCCGCCGGGTTAAGCCCCCAGAGCCCCCAAAAGGGACCCCAAGGGACCCATGCACAAAACTTTGTCAGTAGGAAGAAGTATGACTGGATATTACAAAACACAAAAAACTGACAAAAATTTCCGTCGGGATGGGGTGTCAGACAGCCCCCCTAAATGGGGGTAAATTTTTCCTCTTAAAGCCCAGAGACCAAATTTTGTCAGAAGGAAGAGCTATGGATGTACATTCCAAAAATATAAAAACTGACAAAATTGTCCATCGGGAAGGGGGTGTCAGATACCCTGAAATGAAAACCCCAAAGTGCCCTTTGACAATGCTTTGCCCCCCCCCCCCCCAATGCTCTGTATGGAAAGAAAAAACATTTTCTTACCTTCTGACTATTATAATTCAAAAGCGTTTCATTCAATTCACTTTAAATTTTCATAACATAATTTTGAGTATAATAATCTTCTTGAGGTGCAATTTTGTGTTAATTGGTATTTTGGTTAATAAGTTATTAAATTGTGAAAAATGTATTGCTTTCTCAAAAGTAGCCAAAAAATATAGTCAGGATTATGTAAACACAGCCATTGAACATCTGACAAGGCATAATAGAGAGCTTGCTTGTTATCTGTGCAATTAACACATGAATAGTACATTTCAGCCTGGCAGTCACATACCACAGATACCTGAAAAGCTCTTCTATTATGCCTAGTCAGACAGGTGAAGATGGACAATGGGTGTGTTTACATAATCCTGACAATATTTTTTGGCTACTTTTGAGAAAGCAATACATTTTTCACAATTTAATAATTTGATAACCAAAAGGCCAATTAACACCAAATTGCACCTCAAGAAGATTATTATACTCAAAATTATGTTATGAAAATTTAAAGTGAATTGAATGAAACGCTTTTGAATTATCATAGTCAGAAGGTAAGAAAATGATTCTTCTTTCCATACAGAGCATTTAAGGGGGCAAAGCATTGTCAAAGGGCACTTTGGTGTTTTCATTTCAGGGTATCTGACACCCCCTTCCCGATGGACAATTTTGTCAGTTTTTATATTTTTGGAATGTACATCCATAGCTCTTCCTTCTGACAAAATTTGGTCTCTGGGCTTTAAGAGGAAAAATTTACCCCAATTTTTAGGGGCTGTCTGACACCCCATCCCGACGGAAATTTTTGTCAGTTTTTTGTGTTTTGTAATATCCTGTCATACTACTTCCTATACTGACAAAGTTTGGTGCATGGGTGAGATGGGGTGAAATCGACCCGACTTTGGGGTCCCTTTTGGGAGCTCTGGGGGCTTAACCCGGCGGCTACGGTCAGGCTGACAACCTTTTTGTCAATAACTTAGATGGTCTAAGTAACTTTACGGGGTCAAATCTTATGGGTAAAATGGGGTGACTATTTCGGGACAGGCTCCTGGCCTAACATGCATGCGTCAAGCCAGGGACACTATCATCGGCAAAACTCTAGCATATTTGCCCTTATACAGGGGCGTAGATAGCGGGGGGATGGGGGGGGGGGTATTCATCCCCCCGACTTTTCAGGTGGGGGAGGGGGGGGGGTGGTGTGTACAAACATCCCCCCGGGTTTCACCCCCATCCCCCCCCCCAAAAAAAAAAATGGTAGAAAAATATATATTTCTATTATATGTTGTAGATAAATATAATTTGATATATCATATTTAATATTATTAAAATTTATATATTTCTAACCTCCCTACTCCTGTCCTTCACTGCAAAAGCAGTGAATTCGGGAACCGAGAAGGAACCGGATTTTTGGTCTGCTAGCGAAGGTTCCAACTCGGGTGGGGGTTAGTCACAAGACCAATAAAATAAACAAATTCCAAATAAAAGATAAGGAAAATTAATAAACAAAAGCGCTGGGACACAATGTACATTAAAGTGTCATAAAATATTTTATTCAAATATCCATTAACAAATAACAACTAGAATCAATTTACAGATATCATTAATAAAACTCTTAATCGATTTCACTCTATTAAAAGCCCATGTTTAGAACCTATATAAACAATACTTAAAATAACTTAAACTATCACAGTCATTAAGGGGAATACTATAAGGGATGGGAAGAGGTTAGTCAGGGAGGGATCGTTAGTACAGTGGCCACTTGCATGCAACGCGGATGTCTAAATATGCGATATCGCGACTTATACTGGTGCACTGCCATAGCTACTGCGGACGATGCGGACGATGATGACGACAATGCAGGATTAGAAAGGACGACGACATCGAGTACTGGAAGAAATAGCTCAGGAACATGATGAGTAGAAATGACACTCGGTACCAGGATACTGGAAACATACAGCATGCACACGAGTGACAGGAACATGTTGATCATACACTGGATCACTAAGATTGCAAAGGGTCAGTGGTATACCCAAATGCAGATGTCTTATATTAGTTCTCGTTGACTTGGAGTTTAGATGATGACTTTGTTCAAACTATAGGATGGTCAAACTTCAGACGACTTCGATATTGGTTAGGGTCAGTTAGTGGGGAGGGGTAGTAGGGGATAAGTTGGGGGAGCCAAGTTGGGGGAGCCAAGTGACTAAAACATACATGGGATCTTCTTTTATACCTAATTAATCATTCATACTGGTATCATCTCATTGGTCACTACATCTTTTAGGGGTTGGGCTTTAACCAAAGTTATACATCTAATTGGCCAAGAGTTTATTAGTTGACCACTCCTATGGCAACAGCAGTTTCCTAACAAACATATTTAAACAATGGAACACTAAACTTATTCAATCATCAAAGCAGCTTTTTCAAGGAGGCATGATCAAAACACATCAAAGCTGCCATAATATCCCACTTAACATGCTTAACACAATGGTGGACTTCAGACATGAATAGAGGGGTGGCTATTAAGGTGTAGGATACAGTGACATAAAAGAAGGATTAAGCTAATGAAATGGAATCAAAGAGAATAGGGCTTAAATCTTATGGAATAAACTTGAATACAAACAGCCAGCACATGTTATAATTCTGTGTGCAATATAAAAAAGATCAAAATAACAGGACAGGATAGAGGCTAAAAGCTTATGAATAATCTAAATAATATTTACAACAGAGGGTGCATTTTCATGCATGCTACATATTCTTTATTTCAATATAGATATTATTTATTTATGTAAAATATTGTAGATTTATATGAATTTATCAATATTTATCTACAAATCTGTCGTTCCTTCTGATTTTCCCGATATATTTTTATACTACTAGAAAGTGAAAACCATCTACTTCAAATTATACAAACGTGGGTGTTGATCTGGGAGGGATATGGAGGTATAATCAAATAAAAAATGAAGTGGGGGTGGGGGTGGCATGTGTTACCATCCCCCAATATATTTTGAGGTGATTTTTTTCAAAGCCATATATGCATTATAATGCAGACAAATAATTTAGATTAAAAGTACATGTAATTATTCTCGATTTAGAGGGTTCAGTCGGTAACTTCCTTTATAATGCAATTTTGCCACACTCATGTTATTGGTAATACTAACAATTTTCAAAATTGAAATGAAAATATAGTCACAGGAATCGAATGTGGTGGGGAAAGAGGGAATACAGCACCCCCAATATTTATCGAGGATGGTGACCCGTGTCCTCATCACTTAACTATACACAGAAGAATGATGAAATGACAACCATAACATGCAGACCCGGTCAGAAGCACCGCTCCGGGGATTGCATGTGGGCACAGCGCCCCTAATTTTCCCTTTAACTTCAGATAAGTACCCCCATTTTTCTTTCCAATAAGTTCCCGTTCCATATTCTTATAAGTGCCCATTTTGATAATTACACCTCATCCCTCACCTTTCCCTGTTTCAACAAAAGCATTTATCCCTTTTAATCCCTTTTATCCCTTTTAATGTAACAAGTCAGTTTTTTTTTTCTTTGTAATATATAGGCACTGATTTAATTTTTCTACTTATATAAGAACATTTTTCCGTTCTTATAAATGCCCCTTTTCACCTCTGATAACTGTCTTTTCTACCTTTTCTACACATTCATTTATTTTTCTAATAAGTGACCTTTTCCCCATGATAAGTCCCACGTTTCCCTTTCCCGTAACATGTGCCCTAGCTAATCCAAAGTGACTTAGAGCCAATATTCCCAAATGCTCGCTCGCTGCGCTCGTTCCTATTAAAAGTATAGCTTATTAAATAAATTTTCATTGTGAAATTTTGCAAAGGAAACCCCGTCAGAATTGTGTTTCCCCGTTTTTATATTACAATGTAGTTGCGACCTCACAAATTTTGAATATTTTTTGCTCGCTCGCTTCGCTCGCTCGTTCAATATTCAAATCATACTACAAAAATGCAAAGCGTGATACTAAAGTTGCATCTTGGACATGTAAAGAGAAAAACCATATAAAGGTTTACACACCCTCACTCTACCGGGCCTATATATATATATATATATACATATATAATATATATATATATATATATATATAATTTCCTTTCACATTGTATTTATTTCCAAAAGCTCTTGGCAAAGCTGTTGTATATGTTATTTCCTTACAATTTATATATATATATATATATATATATATATATATATATATATATATATATATATATATATATATATATATATATATATAGGTGTAGAAGACAAGTAAATAAAAGATTCCGTGAGACTGAAAAGTTTTCAAATTTTCGGCCATAGGCCTTCATCAGGAAATGATGAAAATTTATTGAGTATCAACAAAAGAGCTTGAAGCGCAAAAATGCAAAAAGCTCCGTGGATACTAGCGCAACCATGGTAGAGAAGGCTGAGGGAGGACAGAGAGAGAATGACGTATATATATATATATATATATGGTCCTTGAGGGAAATCATACCCCCCACATATGAGGACCTGTCTACGCCAATGCCCCTATATATAAACTAACTGACCAGGGAGGTGTTTCATAAAGCTGTTCGTAAAGTTACGAACGACTTTACGCACGACTGGTACCTGTTCTTGGGTGCTAATCAGATTCTCAATCATTTTGATTCCCATCAGATAAAGTTGAAATCCGATCTTTGTGGATTAAAATTCTTGCTGTTAAACAAGCATCCAAATGCAAAGTTTATTATTTGTCGAAATTGATTAGGGTTATTGGAAATTCAGTCCCACATGTTAAAACACCAGGGAAAATCTTGGATATCTCATTTAGCACAAGAACATATCACCAGTCATGCGTAAAGTCGTTCGTAACTTACGAACAGCTTTATGAAACACCCCCAGGTATTATTATATACAGCCTCCAAATGTGAATTCCCTTTGTCAAGTTTAGCCTATATGCATGTTATATGTTGTCCCCCCCCCCCCGAACTTAGAATTCTTGATCTGCATCTGTATACGATAACAGATAAATATATATATTTTTTAACCAAAAAAAATACTCAAAGTAGGTCTACCCTATTCGAATCATATGGACGGCCAATATTTGGACAACCCCGGGAAACAACTTGTTCGATCATTACTCCACCGGGATGCCTAGTATCCAGGGGGCCACCTCCCCAGGCAAAAAAAGACACTCCAAAATGATTTGTTGTTGTTTTTGTTGTTGTTGTTGTTGTTGTTGCTTGTTATAATTTTAGATTAAAATGACACCCCAAAATGCTGATGACCTTCTTTTTTTTTTTTTTTGCATTTTTTTTTTCTTGTCAGAGAATTTTGGAGTAAAAAAACACTCCAAAAAGCTGATGACCTTCTATTTTCTTCTTTTTGTCAGAAAATTTTCAGAATATTGTCAGTTATACAAAATCCTGGATTCGCACCTGGTTATATCTGTCTATTTTTATGAAAAAATAATAACATCAGTACCGTATAGGCTCGCTTGCAAAATTTAGAAACGTGAAACTTTATAAATGACATCAGCCTCCCTGGCGAAACAGTGTGCCCGTACGCCCATATAATAGTTGAATGGTACTTGTAATAAGTTAGGCCTATACCTATTCGAAAATTCAATTCAATTCAATTCATAGCTTCTTTGGGAGTTGTTTTTAGCTTCTTTGGGAGTTGTTTTTAAGTAAGTCAAGCAACAAACGAATTGAATAGACCCGTTAGTTGGATCAAGCCCCACATTTCTAAATCATGATGTGGAAGGCCGAAGAGAGAGATAAAGTCGAAATAAAATAGTTATAGAAAGAAAACTGATAGATGTTAGCGGTGGCGTAGCGTGAGTCCAAACAATGAGGGGGCACTGCATCATTGTAAAGTCCTCCGGGTCCTGCTCCCTTCGCCTTTTTCTTTCTTTCTTTCATCTTACTTCGATTGGGGGGAGGGGGACACATGCCTCCCCGTGCCCTGTAGATACGCCACTGACTGTCAGACGTTAAAATAAGCAAGAACGTCGATTTATATTAAGTGGGGATGATCACCTCCCCCCCCCCCTCCTCCAAAAAAGCTTGTCATGACAGTGATAAAGAAACCTACACCTATAGCGTTATCTTATACAGTCTTAAACAGCCATATTCCTGGCAGGCACAAAATGCACTTCTCTCCCCCTACCTTACTTTCGTCAAACCAGAAGCGGCGGTCCCCCCCCCCCCCTCCTCCAAAAAAGCTTGTCATGACAGTGATAAAGAAACCTACACCTATAGCGTTATCTTATACAGTCTTAAACAGCCATATTCCTGGCAGGCACAAAATGCACTTCTCTCCCCCTACCTTACTTTCGTCAAACCAGAAGCGGCGGTCCCCCCCCCCCCCTCCTCCAAAAAAGCTTGTCATGACAGTGATAAAGAAACCTACACCTATAGCGTTATCTTATACAGTCTTAAACAGCCATATTCCTGGCAGGCACAAAATGCACTTCTCTCTCCCCTACCTTACTTTCGTCAAACCAGAAGCGGCGGTCCCCCCCCCCCCCCTCCTCCAAAAAAGCTTGTCATGACAGTGATAAAGAAACCTACACCTATAGCGTTATCTTATACAGTCTTAAACAGCCATATTCCTGGCAGGCACAAAATGCACTTCTCTCCCCCTACCTTACTTTCGTCAAACCAGAAGCGGCGGTCCCCCCCCCCCCCCTCCTCCAAAAAAGCTTGTCATGACAGTGATAAAGAAACCTACACCTATAGCGTTATCTTATACAGTCTTAAACAGCCATATTCCTGGCAGGCACAAAATGCACTTCTCTCCCCCTACCTTACTTTCGTCAAACCAGAAGCGGCGGTCCCCCCCCCCCCCCCTCCTCCAAAAAAGCTTGTCATGACAGTGATAAAGAAACCTACACCTATAGCGTTATCTTATACAGTCTTAAACAGCCATATTCCTGGCAGGCACAAAATGCACTTCTCTCCCCCTACCTTACTTTCGTCAAACCAGAAGCGGCGGTCCCCCCCCCCCCCCCTCCTCCAAAAAAGCTTGTCATGACAGTGATAAAGAAACCTACACCTATAGCGTTATCTTATACAGTCTTAAACAGCCATATTCCTGGCAGGCACAAAATGCACTTCTCTCCCCCTACCTTACTTTCGTCAAACCAGAAGCGGCGGTCCCCCCCCCCCCCCTCCTCCAAAAAAGCTTGTCATGACAGTGATAAAGAAACCTACACCTATAGCGTTATCTTATACAGTCTTAAACAGCCATATTCCTGGCAGGCACAAAATGCACTTCTCTCCCCCTACCTTACTTTCGTCAAACCAGAAGCGGCGGTCCCCCCCCCCCCTCCTCCAAAAAAGCTTGTCATGACAGTGATAAAGAAACCTACACCTATAGCGTTATCTTATACAGTCTTAAACAGCCATATTCCTGGCAGGCACAAAATGCACTTCTCTCCCCCTACCTTACTTTCGTCAAACCAGAAGCGGCGGTCCCCCCCCCCCCTCCTCCAAAAAAGCTTGTCATGACAGTGATAAAGAAACCTACACCTATAGCGTTATCTTATACAGTCTTAAACAGCCATATTCCTGGCAGGCACAAAATGCACTTCTCTCCCCCTACCTTACTTTCGTCAAACCAGAAGCGGCGGTCCCCCCCCCCCCCTCCTCCAAAAAAGCTTGTCATGACAGTGATAAAGAAACCTACACCTATAGCGTTATCTTATACAGTCTTAAACAGCCATATTCCTGGCAGGCACAAAATGCACTTCTCTCCCCCTACCTTACTTTCGTCAAACCAGAAGCGGCGGTCCCCCCCCCCCCCCTCCTCCAAAAAAGCTTGTCATGACAGTGATAAAGAAACCTACACCTATAGCGTTATCTTATACAGTCTTAAACAGCCATATTCCTGGCAGGCACAAAATGCACTTCTCTCCCCCTACCTTACTTTCGTCAAACCAGAAGCGGCGGTCCCCCCCCCCCCTCCTCCAAAAAAGCTTGTCATGACAGTGATAAAGAAACCTACACCTATAGCGTTATCTTATACAGTCTTAAACAGCCATATTCCTGGCAGGCACAAAATGCACTTCTCTCCCCCTACCTTACTTTCGTCAAACCAGAAGCGGCGGTCCCCCCCCCCCCCCCATCCTCCAAAAAAGCTTGTCATGACAGTGATAAAGAAACCTACACCTATAGCGTTATCTTATACAGTCTTAAACAGCCATATTCCTGGCAGGCACAAAATGCACTTCTCTCCCCCTACCTTACTTTCGTCAAACCAGAAGCGGCGGTCCCCCCCCCCCCCTCCTCCAAAAAAGCTTGTCATGACAGTGATAAAGAAACCTACACCTATAGCGTTATCTTATACAGTCTTAAACAGCCATATTCCTGGCAGGCACAAAATGCACTTCTCTCCCCCTACCTTACTTTCGTCAAACCAGAAGCGGCGGTCCCCCCCCCCCCCATCCTCCAAAAAAGCTTGTCATGACAGTGATAAAGAAACCTACACCTATAGCGTTATCTTATACAGTCTTAAACAGCCATATTCCTGGCAGGCACAAAATGCACTTCTCTCCCCCTACCTTACTTTCGTCAAACCAGAAGCGGCGGTCCCCCCCCCCCCCCCCTCCTCCAAAAAAGCTTGTCATGACAGTGATAAAGAAACCTACACCTATAGCGTTATCTTATACAGTCTTAAACAGCCATATTCCTGGCAGGCACAAAATGCACTTCTCTCCCCCTACCTTACTTTCGTCAAACCAGAAGCGGCGGTCCCCCCCCCCCCCCATCCTCCAAAAAAGCTTGTCATGACAGTGATAAAGAAACCTACACCTATAGCGTTATCTTATACAGTCTTAAACAGCCATATTCCTGGCAGGCACAAAATGCACTTCTCTCCCCCTACCTTACTTTCGTCAAACCAGAAGCGGCGGTCCCCCCCCCCCCCCCCTCCTCCAAAAAAGCTTGTCATGACAGTGATAAAGAAACCTACACCTATAGCGTTATCTTATACAGTCTTAAACAGCCATATTCCTGGCAGGCACAAAATGCACTTCTCTCCCCCTACCTTACTTTCGTCAAACCAGAAGCGGCGGTCCCCCCCCCCCCCTCCTCCAAAAAAGCTTGTCATGACAGTGATAAAGAAACCTACACCTATAGCGTTATCTTATACAGTCTTAAACAGCCATATTCCTGGCAGGCACAAAATGCACTTCTCTCCCCCTACCTTACTTTCGTCAAACCAGAAGCGGCGGTCCCCCCCCCCCCTCCTCCAAAAAAGCTTGTCATGACAGTGATAAAGAAACCTACACCTATAGCGTTATCTTATACAGTCTTAAACAGCCATATTCCTGGCAGGCACAAAATGCACTTCTCTCCCCCTACCTTACTTTCGTCAAACCAGAAGCGGCGGTCCCCCCCCCCCCCCCCCCCTCCTCCAAAAAAGCTTGTCATGACAGTGATAAAGAAACCTACACCTATAGCGTTATCTTATACAGTCTTAAACAGCCATATTCCTGGCAGGCACAAAATGCACTTCTCTCCCCCTACCTTACTTTCGTCAAACCAGAAGCGGCGGTCCCCCCCCCCCCCCCTCCTCCAAAAAAGCTTGTCATGACAGTGATAAAGAAACCTACACCTATAGCGTTATCTTATACAGTCTTAAACAGCCATATTCCTGGCAGGCACAAAATGCACTTCTCTCCCCCTACCTTACTTTCGTCAAACCAGAAGCGGCGGTCCCCCCCCCCCCCATCCTCCAAAAAAGCTTGTCATGACAGTGATAAAGAAACCTACACCTATAGCGTTATCTTATACAGTCTTAAACAGCCATATTCCTGGCAGGCACAAAATGCACTTCTCTCCCCCTACCTTACTTTCGTCAAACCAGAAGCGGCGGTCCCCCCCCCCCCCCTCCTCCAAAAAAGCTTGTCATGACAGTGATAAAGAAACCTACACCTATAGCGTTATCTTATACAGTCTTAAACAGCCATATTCCTGGCAGGCACAAAATGCACTTCTCTCCCCCTACCTTACTTTCGTCAAACCAGAAGCGGCGGTCCCCCCCCCCCCCTCCTCCAAAAAAGCTTGTCATGACAGTGATAAAGAAACCTACACCTATAGCGTTATCTTATACAGTCTTAAACAGCCATATTCCTGGCAGGCACAAAATGCACTTCTCTCCCCCTACCTTACTTTCGTCAAACCAGAAGCGGCGGTCCCCCCCCCCCCCATCCTCCAAAAAAGCTTGTCATGACAGTGATAAAGAAACCTACACCTATAGCGTTATCTTATACAGTCTTAAACAGCCATATTCCTGGCAGGCACAAAATGCACTTCTCTCCCCCTACCTTACTTTCGTCAAACCAGAAGCGGCGGTCCCCCCCCCCCCCTCCTCCAAAAAAGCTTGTCATGACAGTGATAAAGAAACCTACACCTATAGCGTTATCTTATACAGTCTTAAACAGCCATATTCCTGGCAGGCACAAAATGCACTTCTCTCCCCCTACCTTACTTTCGTCAAACCAGAAGCGGCGGTCCCCCCCCCCCCCCCCCCCCTCCTCCAAAAAAGCTTGTCATGACAGTGATAAAGAAACCTACACCTATAGCGTTATCTTATACAGTCTTAAACAGCCATATTCCTGGCAGGCACAAAATGCACTTCTCTCCCCCTACCTTACTTTCGTCAAACCAGAAGCGGCGGTCCCCCCCCCCCCCTCCTCCAAAAAAGCTTGTCATGACAGTGATAAAGAAACCTACACCTATAGCGTTATCTTATACAGTCTTAAACAGCCATATTCCTGGCAGGCACAAAATGCACTTCTCTCCCCCTACCTTACTTTCGTCAAACCAGAAGCGGCGGTCCCCCCCCCCCCCCCCCTCCTCCAAAAAAGCTTGTCATGACAGTGATAAAGAAACCTACACCTATAGCGTTATCTTATACAGTCTTAAACAGCCATATTCCTGGCAGGCACAAAATGCACTTCTCTCCCCCTACCTTACTTTCGTCAAACCAGAAGCGGCGGTCCCCCCCCCCCCCCTCCTCCAAAAAAGCTTGTCATGACAGTGATAAAGAAACCTACACCTATAGCGTTATCTTATACAGTCTTAAACAGCCATATTCCTGGCAGGCACAAAATGCACTTCTCTCCCCCTACCTTACTTTCGTCAAACCAGAAGCGGCGGTCCCCCCCCCCCCCTCCTCCAAAAAAGCTTGTCATGACAGTGATAAAGAAACCTACACCTATAGCGTTATCTTATACAGTCTTAAACAGCCATATTCCTGGCAGGCACAAAATGCACTTCTCTCCCCCTACCTTACTTTCGTCAAACCAGAAGCGGCGGTCCCCCCCCCCCCCCCCATCCTCCAAAAAAGCTTGTCATGACAGTGATAAAGAAACCTACACCTATAGCGTTATCTTATACAGTCTTAAACAGCCATATTCCTGGCAGGCACAAAATGCACTTCTCTCCCCCTACCTTACTTTCGTCAAACCAGAAGCGGCGGTCCCCCCCCCCCCCCCTCCTCCAAAAAAGCTTGTCATGACAGTGATAAAGAAACCTACACCTATAGCGTTATCTTATACAGTCTTAAACAGCCATATTCCTGGCAGGCACAAAATGCACTTCTCTCCCCCTACCTTACTTTCGTCAAACCAGAAGCGGCGGTCCCCCCCCCCCCCCCCCTCCTCCAAAAAAGCTTGTCATGACAGTGATAAAGAAACCTACACCTATAGCGTTATCTTATACAGTCTTAAACAGCCATATTCCTGGCAGGCACAAAATGCACTTCTCTCCCCCTACCTTACTTTCGTCAAACCAGAAGCGGCGGTCCCCCCCCCCCCCCCCCCTCCTCCAAAAAAAGCTTGTCATGACAGTGATAAAGAAACCTACACCTATAGCGTTATCTTATACAGTCTTAAACAGCCATATTCCTGGCAGGCACAAAATGCACTTCTCTCCCCCTACCTTACTTTCGTCAAACCAGAAGCGGCGGTCCCCCCCCCCCCATCCTCCAAAAAAGCTTGTCATGACAGTGATAAAGAAACCTACACCTATAGCGTTATCTTATACAGTCTTAAACAGCCATATTCCTGGCAGGCACAAAATGCACTTCTCTCCCCCTACCTTACTTTCGTCAAACCAGAAGCGGCGGTCCCCCCCCCCCCCCTCCTCCAAAAAAGCTTGTCATGACAGTGATAAAGAAACCTACACCTATAGCGTTATCTTATACAGTCTTAAACAGCCATATTCCTGGCAGGCACAAAATGCACTTCTCTCCCCCTACCTTACTTTCGTCAAACCAGAAGCGGCGGTTCCCCCCCCCCCGGGGGGGGGGGGCAGGGGGCACAGTTCCCCCCACTTTTTCAAGTATCCAAATGTGCCCTTTCTATTTCTGGTAAAATGGCCCCCTTTCTCTCTGGATGATAAGTGCCCTTTTGACAACTAAAAGTGCACCTTTTCCTTTCCAATAAGTGCCCTTGCACTTCCAGATAAATGCCCCTTACTTCTTCTGATAAGTGCCCTTTTCAAATTTGATAATAACCTTTTAGGAGGTCACATCCCTTACAGAATGTGGAAGAAATTGGCAATTAGTAATATCCATAAACGTCACCCCGCTGCCCTTGAAGATGGTGTTGCAAAAAAAAAATCATCTCTTAGCCTTTGGACTGGAAGGATTCTGCGAGATAAGAGCAGCTATTATCCGGGGGGAAATATCTTATTCTCTATAGGGAAGCTGTTTGCATTAGAGTTCAATCACCCAATCACCATAGAAGGACACTACAGAATCATGTCGCAGAGGATAAAGAGTTGGCAACCGTATCAGAGTATTTCGATGAACAGAACCCACGGTAATTCACTATTTCTGTTCTCTTCCTACCCGACATATCCCTATCTATATCTCGTCAAGGAAAAACCTAAACCTACTTATCTTAAAGTTCAAGCACAAAATGCACCTCTCTCGCTCTACCTTACTCTCTCGTCAAACTTCGTACTTTCACTACCGCTTTTGGAAATGTACTAACTTGAGTATTACGAAATACTGTCAGTGGATCTCCGATAACAGTGGAGGAAAGATACAAAAGAAGAAGAAGAAGAAGATACAAAATAAAAACTAAATGTAGAATCAGAGTAGACCTACATACACTGAGAGGCTCGTCAAGCACAAACATTATCGCGATACATTGTCGAGAGATACCACTACTAATTCGGGAAACTATAGCAGTATCCAGAACCAGTACCTAGAGATAGAAACATATAAAAATGAAGAAGATGATGTTTGATAATAATTGTATTAATTAGACTGTGGGATAATCCAACATTATCATTTTGGGGGTAACCTCGCTATTCATAAGAATAGCGGTTTTGTATGAATAGCGGTCCTTCTAAATAGCGAGAAAACCATGATAGACAAATTACCTCCCTATACATAAGGACATCCATTCATATAAGGACCACTATTTATAACTATTCATAAGGACCGCTTGTTAAATGAATAGCGGTCCTTATGAATAGCGAGCGGACCCGATTTTTTGGCTATTTGTAAGGGCCCCTTCCCCCCAAAAGCCCTTTTTTTGCTGATGTCCCCCTCCCCCACATTGAAAGACGCCAAACTGTAAATTTCACTACATTTGGAAATGTACTTAATTATAGAACATGCAGAAATATCGTGGATCTCCGATAACAGTGGAGGAAGGATACACAAGAAGAAGATAACAATTATATAATGAATTATGAATTTGTGGCACTAAGTAGTTCTGCTGTATTTATTGGTCTATACAGATCACTGATGGGTAATGGGTTTAGAAACGCATAAGGTGAGCGAGCGACTTAAGGCCACCGCACACCTTACGATCGGTCTGCGATCCGATTTGTGAAATAAATCGCTATGGCATTAAATATTTGCATTTTAACAAATGAAATCTACCCTATTCAGGTTCTGAAAAGTAATATGAATACTAAACATACAGGGTTTTGGTGAGCTGTCAGCTTTCTACAGGGAATAAGGGCAAAATTAGTTTCAAATCGTAAGCAGTCGTACGATTTTTGTGATGTCACTACTACTCGGAGCCGATTTGGCCATTCCACCGACTAGAAAACTCGGCAAAGGCCGTATTATCGATTTTACTATCTGTATGACTATTTAGACCCTCAATCAAAAATATTTTTAGTTTTTAAATGATTTGTCAAATGATATTATATTTTCTCCTGAAATGGGTCGCAGACCGATCGTAAGGTGTGCGATGGCCTTTATATAAATTTTTCGTATAGAGAAAAGTATAAAGAGTATTTATTTTTATACCGTACCGTATATAAGTCCACTTTCTATAATGCTGTTTCATTAATTAATTATCATTAACCTTCTTTCTTTTCATGAGTGTATTAGGAATATCTTAGTCATAAGGCCTATAAGCGCGTATGGTGCAAAGAAAGCACATGATTGTTCCAAAAAGTCTTTTGCTTTACATCATAAGGAGCGCGAAGCGCGGTGGGGGGGGGGGGCACTGGAGACTGCATCCCAATAATTTTAGTGGGCAGCCGTCACCTCATTCGAGTAACCTTCGCCCCAAGTCGGGCAGTGATCTTTTGATGACCAAGTCTTTTTCATCAGTAGGCCTATAATTAAATGTAAGGAGATGACAAGAATATACTGATTTGTAAAAAAAAAAAAAAAAATTAAGGCGATTCAGGAATCATGTGCCCTTTAAAATATATACATTTATATTTAGGAAAGGGTATTTTCACACAATTATTGCCTAATTCGTCTACGGTGAAAACTATTATCCCACGAACTATAATTATGATAAAAAGAAAGATTTTCTTTTTTTAAATGGTGTACCCACAATGTTGAAGAAAGAAACAACAACAGCAGCAGCCGCAACAACAACTGCCAAACCACCCGATGTACCGTACCAAGTACACTACCACCACAACCACCACCATGCGCCGCCACCACCGCCACCACCACACCACCACAACCGCCGCCACCACCACCTCCACCCACAACAGAAAATACTCTCTTCTGGTCACTTGATAAAGTCAAGTAACCATTACTAGGAAAGGAATTGCACAACCGCGTATAGCTAGGATTTTTTTTGGGTATGTTTTATTAAAACAAATCAGGAGAATCACATATTTACAAGATTCGATAAATTAGACAAAAACAACAACAACAACAACAACAACAAAACACACCAAAAAAAAAAAACGTATAGCTAGGATTTAAAGGGCAATCCAACCTTGGTAATGAGATGATTTGTGTGAAAGCAGAAAAATAAGAAAAACAGGGTGGTGAAAGTTTGAAAGAAATCGGACAAGGAATAAGAAAGTTATGGATGTTGAAAAATGAGATCACTACATCTATGCGAATCTCAAATTTGCAATTTGGTGATTTGATTGTGACATTTCTGTGGACAACTTTCCCATTTGTCATACACAAAAATATCATTAAATTGCGGTTTTCTTCGAGGCGCTTTTACCCTCAAATTCATGTTTATTTCATTTCCAACAGAAACTTGGCTTTACAGATATTATAACAGAAAATATGAAAAACATATGTACAAATTCATTTTTTCTTAATAAGTGTACAAGTACACTAAACATATAAATAAATTATTATAATGAATTATTAAAAGAAATTCATAATTTCTGAGGAAATGTGGGGGATCCACTAAAAATCCGGGCTTGTAATTTGTGGATCCCTCGGGGCAGTACTCAAAATATATTGGAGATAGCATATTGTTATAGGTCCTCATGAAAGAAAAAGATCCTACTAAGTAATACATTTTGAAAAAAGTGACATTTTAGTCATTTTGTGTGTTGGAGCGAATGGGGGAGTTGTCCACATCTACATCACAATGACATTACCTATTCGGCCAATTTGAAATTCCCATATGTATAGTGATTACAACTTTCAAAAATTCATAACTTTCAAAAATTCATAACTTTCTTATTGCTTGTCCGATTTCGTTCGAACTTTCACCAATCTACTTTTCTGATTTTTCCTCTTTCTTTCAAAGCAACTTGTTATTAAGGTTGGATTTCCCTTTAATTTTAGCGGGGCAGTGCACGCGAAGCGTCCGAATTGCTGGTAAGCATGCGAAGAGTGCTCCCCAAGAGGGGGGGGGGGTGGGTGGGTGCAGGGGGAGAATCCCTTCCCTCCCGCGCGAAGCGCGAAAACTCTGACGTTTGAGCAAATTTGAGAGAAAGATAACGGCTCGAAGCACCTTTTTTTTAGGCAGATAGTACATTCGACGCCCTGACTGCTTTTCAATTATTTGGACGCAACACTGCACGAGTGTAAGTTTCCCCCTTCCCGCGCGAATCGCGAAATTTTTGACGTTTTAGCAAAGATTGAGAGAAAGATAACGGCTCGTGGCACCTTTTTAGACTTTTTTTCTCTCACTTCCCCCCGCTTTTTCGCTCTCGCTTTTTTATTTTTATATTTTTAGTTGGCGTTTTTTTTTTTTTGGGGGGGGGGGGGGACCGCCCCCTCCGGCCGTATGGCTACGCGCCTGGAATCGCACTGCTTGTGCAAAAAAATGCTTCATTCGAGCCCGGATCTTGCCCGCGCCCTGTTCCAATCACGGGGAATCCCCAAATTTTGTTTATACATGCGCGCGCATACGATGAGATCTCCATCATGCCATGACCCCGGAGGCGCATTTTCTTTTTACACAACTGTTTAGCCATTTTCGCCAAACAATCCTAGAAGTACTCTGGTAAAAGAGTCCAGGGAAGGCGATATAGAAAAGGACAAACAAAGAAATACATAATGAAATAAAAGAGGATAGATTAAAGGGAAAACAAAGAAATGCTCAGTAAATGAGTAGAGAATCGCTTAATGAAGGCAAAGAAATATATAAGGAGAAGACGATATATGAGAAAAGAAAAAAACTAAAGAAAATACATAAGGAAAGAACAGAGGCTATAACCAAATTGAAAGAAATACAAAAGGAAAGAAAAGAGGACATATAGCAAAAACAAAGAAATACATGGGAAAAGAGAAGAGGATAGATTATAGGGGGAAAAAACAAAGAAATACATAAAAAAAGAACAAAGGATATAAAAAGGAAAAGCAAAGAAATGCATAAGGAATGAGTAGAGGATAGATTATAGAAAAAAACAAAGAAATATATACACAAAGAACAGAGGATATATATAACAAAGAAAAACAAAGAAATACATAAGGAAAATGAGCAGAGGACTCAGATCATAGGAAAAACAAAGAAAGATAAAGAAAGAACAAAGGAAATAAAAAGAGGGGAAAAAAGCAATATATAAATATAGGTTAAATTGGAAACAAAGAAATACATAAAGAGAGAATAGGATAGATTAAAGGAAAAACAAAGAAATACATAAGGAAAGAGAAGACGATATAGAAAAGAAAAAACAAAGAATTACATGATAAAAGAACAGAGGACTCTAGAAAAGGAAAACAAGGATATATATATATATATATATATATAAAGAAAGATCAGAGGATAGATTAAAGGAAAAACAAAGAAATACATAAGGAAAGAGAAGACGATATAGAAAAAAAGCAAAGAATTACATAATAAAAGAACGGAGGATATAAAAAAGAAAACAAGGAAATACATAAAGAAAGATCAGAGGATAGAAATACATAAAATTGTATATCCTCTGTTATTTCCTGTATTCTTTGTTTTTCCTTTCCCATATAGTTCTCTCTCCTTATGTAAGGATATTTTACATTTTGATATTTTACATGTAAATGCTAGAAGCCTGAACAAGAATTTTGATGATCTGGTATTGCTCTTGTCCAGCCTTAAAACTAATTTCTCGATAATTGGTATATCAGAAACCTGGTTTAAGCCATCCTCGGATATAAAGGCATTTCAAATCCCTGGGTATTCTCTCCTTCATGTTTGTCGTTCTAGTAAGAATGGTGGTGGGGTGGCCCTGTATATAAGGGAAGGATTGGTCATGATTTGTCAGGCATTGAACCAGGTTATGAAGCAATATTTGTAGAATTGGATGGTCTCAATAAAAAAAACAATCATATTGGATGTGTGTATAAGGCGCCCAATTGTGATAGTACATTTTTTATTGACAATTTTGATTTACGGCTGCAAAAATAAACAGAGATAATGCAGGATGATTGGCAGAATGTGTACTTGTTGGATAATGCTAATGATTCATACGAACACTTCTTCGATATTTTTCCTGGTTTATATGATAAGTGTTTTCCTATTGTTGAAATAGCTATTTTAAAAAAATGTATTAAGAAACCTTGGGTTACCAATGGCCTAATGAAGTCAATAAATCGTAAACACAAACTTTATAGTACTTATATTAAAAAACCGACTAATAGGATCCCTTCCTGTTCGTGATGATGAGCGCGGACGACTTTTTAGAGTCTTTTACCAGAGCACTTCTAGGATTTTTTTCGCGAAAATGGCTAAACAGTTGTGTAAAAAAAAAAATATGCGCACCGCGCGCCTCCTAGGCCCTGGGTCCATTGTTGACGCGTTATCGATCGACGTGACCTGGCCTGCTGCATTCTTACAGAATACAGGAAGTCTTTAATCACAGGTGCGTTAATTAATTAATTCCTTTCCGTATCAAAACCAGATTGGTTTTTTGACTGGTTTTCGGGATCTGTTTTATGAGCTTGTGAAATGCAGTAATTATTCGAAAGGCATGCCTATTCGAAAATAGAGAAACTACCGAGATAATGTCGGATAAATTTGAGTCTTGAGATGCTAGATGGGCGTGGTCGTATCTAAATTATGAATGCAGTGGTGATGGTAGAGTATTACTAGATCTAGACCTATGGCTATGTGCATTCGGTGGATGTTGCATCCTGCATCCCGGTCTCAAAGATACCTGGATGACCTTGCCCTTGAGGAGTGAGGTGACATATAGGCGTAGTGTACGTCAAAGGTCGCAAGAAGTGACTGCTATTTTATGTTTGTTCTGTGTAGATTGTTGTGTTGACTCTTGTGATCGATTTTCCAAATACAATGTTTTTATACTGTCTCTGTTAATACTGAGAGTAACTAGACCTATTTCCTAATTACTCGTTAGGGTTTTCATACCTTGGAAATCATACCTTGGAAGTGGGCTTAAAGTTATACAAAACTTATTTGCCCCTCTGCAACCATAAAGATGAATTATGTTCTATATAATAGGCTCTGTGCAGCTGTAGAAGAACATGGACAGTTGAAAACTTCATCGGGGTCAAATTTATCCTTCCTGGGCCCTCTTGCATAAAAAATTGCATTTAATCGCAACTCAAAAAAATTAAACGCAACTTGATTTTCAACCAATCAGGATCGCGTATTTTGGACTTGCGTTTAATTTTTTGAGTTGCGTTTAATCGCAACTTTTTGTGCAAAAGGGCCCTGGATGCCCAAAATTTCTTCAGGTTTGACTTAAATATGTTCAGTGATGAGCTCCCTACTACATGAGATGGTAAATTATTCCATTCTGATATCACTCTATACTATAAAGTAGAGCAGGGGAATAATTTCATGATCAACAGATTTTTTGACAATCAAAGGCATTGCCTGGGCCCACTCACACTTATGCGGCCTGGGCCGAGCTTAGTTATATATTAAGATCATTGAGACATGTTGCTAGTTGTGTTAAGAGAATTTCAAAATCAGATGAAAGAAAAAATGTTGAGCAATTGTCCAGCAGATTGCATTTCTGTTTCTACTAGTACTATTTTTTTACATCTAACCGCTTGTCATATGTTTGGGTTTTTGTACTTGCAATTCTGAAGTCGGGCTTCTCTTCATATTTGTCACACATACCTATAGACCGAAAATTCGCTTAGAAAATTCTTTAGCTCTTCACTTAGAGACAAAAACGGTCGTATCACTCTGCTGTGCAAACCGAATACACATTGACTTACACACTATACAGTTTGAATACGGCTGCAAGATTTTCAAACGGAGAATACCTTGGACCCTGAATTACCTGAAAAAGGAGCATTAAAAGGAATAAAACAGTCAAATTGGTAAGTTGAACATATTCGTTTAAGTATAGAACCTAGGCCTAATCTATTTAATTCATAAAAATATTTTTAAAACTAGAAATATACAGATTTTTACAACTACAAGCCGACTATTCGTCGGCCATCAGTAAGTTTGCACAGCAGAGTGATAGGAGCGTTTCTGTCTCTAAGTGAAGAGCCGACCCTACCCAAATAAGAGGCTAACGAACGAGAGACAGAATTTTCGGTCTAGCATAGCTATAGCTTAACACTGGCATATTTTACATGATCATTTTAAAACTTAAATGTTAAATCTGATTTCAACAATATAAATCACTTTCATGTGAACTTGTCATACAAATAAAAAGTAAATGAGTGTTTATAGCTACATGCATGTGATGGAGCTAGAGAGAAGCCTAAGACTTCCTAGTTCAGAAGTTCTGAAGGTTAATCGTCTTTTGAACTTTGATGTACCAATAAACACTATTCTATGAAGACTAGGCAAATTTTGAGTTTGCCAAAACAAACTTTAATATACATGTGTACTGTATACATATGCCCAAATTCACGAAAGACGTTTATTTTAAACCATGGTTTAAACCATGCACCAATAGCATAGAACACCAAAAGCATAGAACGCGCATGTCGTCACATCCAATGGGCGGACAGCAATGCGCTTGTATACGCTTATTTACGCTTAATTTAGTCAACAGCGGAGGTTTAAACAATGGTTTAAACCACTGTTTAAAATAACCTCTTTTGTGAATTCGTAAAAATTACCATTTTCTTTTCTCTGTTTTAATACAATTAGGTGTTGCCATAACAAGTGATTATTTGGATGTAGGACAATGGCTTTTGATGATGACATCATCAAACCCTGGGGTCTCTTTCTCCTGGACATAGCCAAAGATGTAAGCATTATAATGGTATCGGTAGGCACTGCCTTTTTACGTGAAGGCCTTGTGGAAATATTAGAAATTATATGACCTAAACATAAGGACTGAGTAAAAAGGAATATTATAGATTTTCTATCAATATAATCTATGCAAGTACAAGTAAATAACTTTCATCATTGCAAGTATCACAGATATCTGATTTCCATATTCACAATTTTTAAAAAATTACCTAACTATAAAATAGCTTTACCAAAATGTAGTGCATAAAACTGCAGCTTTTAAACAAAGGATGGCACCTGTCCAATCAGCTTTTGTCTTTGCCCTGTCTTGGACCTTTTGACCAAGGCCAGACATGAACCAAAGTCCAGAGTATAATATCTTATGTATGCCTGCCCTGACTAGCTAGATACCAATTGCCAGATGTGTTCTTTCGTTCAAATCTTTTGTTAAAAATCTTTTGTTAAAAAGCTACAGTTCCACGTGTCACTACAATAAGCTGCCTTACAACAGTTAGCTGTAGCAACAACGTTACTTGGCACTTACTTCAACGGGTAGAATTCTCGGTATTCGCAATACGGTGCATCACCTATTGTTAATGTAAACAATACATGGCGCATATTTTCTTCCGATATTTGGATTGGATAATTTTCGCTGAATGCTTCCTCCACTTTTACCATGCATGTTTTTTTTATCTGTGAAGTATCAGAATGCTATTCCCAGACTTCCAGTCTGGACAAATACCCATGGATGAAAGACATAGAGTGGGTGAAATAGCCTTGCAACAACACTGCTGCATCTTTGGCATCAGATAGGTGGCGCACCGTATCGCAATTACTGAGAATTGTAGAAGATTCATCCCTTGTCATTCATTCTACAGTAGCCATTTTACGATAAATCTAATGAATAAATTCCTATTTTTTTCTGTTGCATGTTTTATTCTCAAGGTTGCAAATGAGGAGTTGAGAGATATCAAACTGGTTCTTGGAGACAAGCTGACAGCAAGAGAACGGGAATCAATCAAAGATCCAGTCATTTTGCTGGAATTACTGGAGGATAAGGGACTGATTGGAGAAGATAACACAGGTATACACAGAAAAGACAGATATGTTTGTAGTCTATTGACAATGACAATGACATGACAACTTTGTTATATATGACACAACTAAATACATGTAGAATGGTGTGAATTGATCGTGGCATAGTACTTGTTTAGTTGTGATCTTGTTCTAAGCTTAAAAGCTTCACACAAATGTTTTAAGCAATCCAAACACTTATTAACCCATTCAGTTTCATCTTGAGTTATCTTGGACGTAGTAATCAACAGTTAAAGTGTTTGTTTTGTCTATCACCCTCCTCTTCATAACTTTCCTCCCCCTCCCTCCCTCCTTCCCCTTCCTTCTCTTGCTCATTTTCTTCTTCTTCTCCTCCTCCTCTTCCTCCTCCTTTTCCTCTTCCTCTTCCTCTTCCCCCTCCCCCTTCTCCTCCTTCTTTTCCCCCCCTACTCCTCTTCATCTTCCTCCTCTTCCTCCTTATCTGCCTCTTTGTCCTTCTTCTCTTCCTCTTTCTGTTCCTCCACCTGCTCCTCTTTCTCTTCTCCCTGCTCTTTCCTGCTTGTCCTCTCCTCTTCTCTTCCTCCTCCCTGCACACATCTTCCTCCTCCTCCTCGCCCCACTCCTCGCTGCACTCTAGCGTTGTTACGAAACCTGTTCAAAGAAGCGAAATATGAAGAATTTATCCCAACCCTAGACGAGTATGAAGTCAGGAGGAAGGAGTATTTGGAGAGGGTTAGCATGCTGGCTGGCAGGTGTGTATATAGAAGTTCTTAGCAATGGAATGGAATGCAAATCAGTCCTTTTCAACTTTCATAGGTGTTATTGACTACCTTTTAAGAGATTTATATGAAAACTCCCAGATCTGAACACCCCCTGATCTGATTCCCTGAGTCAATTTTTGTTCATGGTTTGATATTTTAAAAACCTTATATTATAGGCGATGTTGATATTTCTTGCATTTCAATATTATCTATTTCTTTTAGTTGTAATGTTCTTGAGCTGTCTTTCTGGACTGCTTTTCATCTTCTAGATGGTTCCACCAAGCCTGCAGAATTCATTAAATATTCAAACTCCAACTGTGCAATCAAATTTGTATATCTTGTGAGATAGCAACTTCTATCGCCCTCTTGTGAGATGGCAGCCTGCTACCCTATTGGGTGAATATCATTCTACCTACATCCCATCATCATCTCCATTCGTCTGATGTTGCCTACCGTTATTTGTTGGGAAAAATCTCAATGTGAATTTGACGGTGCAAATTGAAAATTTGTTCTACTGATTGTCTCTAGCTTTGCTTTGCATATACAGAGTAGTTAATAAATATCTGTAACACTACAGTTATACTACTCAAAATAAGACAAATTATTGATAATGTGGGCATAACTAAATGGAACTGTCGGTTACTGCATAAGGGTTTTGTGAGTCCATCCCATAATAACTTAAAACTATGACTTCTTTTATTCTCTAGGCGTGACCCTCTTTTTGTGGGACGTGACTCGTACATCAGGGTCATCCTGGACTTCTTCAAGGAGGCTCGTTACCCAGGGGTGCGTTGCATCTGCCTCTGGGGTATGGCGGGGACAGGCAAGACCAAGCTGGGGGCGGAGACATGCGCCATCTATGCGGAAATGAAGGTCAACCCTAAACCAAGGTAGTGTGTCAAATATTTATTCAAACAGATATTATTAATAATAAACATAATGATTGCAATAATACTAAAACTGCTTCTGCTATATGTAGCACCACCACCATCACTACTACAACTACTACTACTACTACTACTATTACTTCTGCTACTACAGTCAAACCTGCTTTAGCAACCACCTGTATAGAAAGACCACCTGTCTATAAAGACCATAATTTCTGTTTCCCTTGAAAAGTGTTTCTCATTGAAATGTGTATTGAAGGAACCTGTACATAAAGACCACTTGCTCATAAAGACCGCTTTTCTTGTCTCCCTTGAGCAGTCTTTATAGACAGGTTTCACTGTACTACTACTACTACTACTACTACTAAGTACTACTACTGCTACTACTACTACTACTACTACTACTACTACTACTACTACTACTACTACTACTACTAAGTACTAAGTACTACTACTGCTACTACTACTACTACTACTACTACTACTACTACTACTACTACTACTACTACTACTACTACTGTTACTACTGTTGCTACTACAATTGCTACTTCTACTACTACTACTAAGTACTACTACTACTAACTACTATTACTGCTACTACTACTACAAGGTTTACTACTAGGTCTACTCCTACTACGACTACTGCGACGACGATGACTGACATTGGCCGCATTTATTGTCTTGAAACTATTGCTACCACACAATGAACAATAAATCCTGTTGTTGCTTTTACTTTGGAACGATAACAGTGATAATAGAAATCTTCTAAATGTATCTTATTATTGCCTTCACACTTTAAATGATGAGATTCCCCTTCGTCCAGCTCAGTGGAAAGCACATAATAAATGTATTTAGGTATTACTACTATGTGCAAACATTATGCTTTACCGAAGGACATGTTCACATGGCCTAATTACATTTTAGTGTAACAGTCACTTGGGGCAATCTTTGTTTTGGCATCCATATTGATTTACATATGTTAGGCCATTAAAGCTGTTTGTGTGTACCTCTTAGCCTTGTCTTGGTGGATCTGAACAAGAAAGAGTCCGTCGAAGATGTTGGCATGGCATTCCTTAGTTCCGTTGGACAACCAGTTGAAGCAAACAAATTCAAACTCTCACTCGTCTTCAACTGGATGAGGTCATGCAGAGAAGGTAAGTATATCATTGTCTAGCAAAAGTATGATGGGGAGCCCTATGTCTGCGCACCTAAGATTTGACCTAAAATTTAACAAGAATTTCTTTAATATTCCACTAATGCTTAATTTCATATTATTCCTGATATTCTAAAGAGTAAGTGTGCGAAAAATCTCATCAAAATTAGAGCAAGAACTATGCCATTTTCACATGAAACGGCAGCCGTGTCATTTTGACATTGAAAAAACAATGGTGCCCATGTCTGCGCACTCATTCATTTTACACGCAGTTCGGGAGTTTTGACGAGAAAGACAACATTTTGAGGCCTGTGCATAAAATGTCTGAAACAAGACCCTTTTATCAATATTTTGACTCGTTTTTTAAATGAATATCTATCGCTGTAATAAAGATGAAAGGTTCGTGTTCCTTGCATTTTTCGTTTCGTTACAAATCGCGCAGTTACGCGTGTGCGCAGACAAGGGCGCTGCGCAGACTTGGGCACTCTAGCCATACATGTACAGTACCATACTCAGTGTGAGCACTGTGGTCTATTGGTAAAGGCTCTTGACTCTCATACGAGAGGTCCTGGGCTCGATCCCCGCCAGGTGCTTACATCCTAGGACAAGATGTTTTGCCCACATCTGTCCCTCTCGACCCAGGTCTAAATGAGTATACCTGGCAACATCTGGGGTAATAATGATTGCAGGGCCTGCAGGAAGAGCAGTGTTATTACTGATGTGGCTACCCTGGGTAAATAAGACCCAATTATTATTATTACTCAAACTAGTTTGTGCTGTTTGCTTGAAGGTAGCTTATCTACTGTACATATATCTACTGATGGTTACTGGCTGAGCTTCACCAGTGTACAATAATAGCATACAACTGTCACACAAACAAAGAGTGCATAGTTTCAAAAGAACTTGTTCAGTGTACTCAACGTTACACACTCTTGAAAATATTAAAATGTCACTTAAAAGACGTCTTTTTGTAGAAAACTATTATTTAGTGAACCATCTTGTCACCTCACAAATATGTGCATTTACTGTGTAGGGTCTCAAGACGATTAATAGTGTCGGGGGAGAAGGAGGGCAGGGCAGGAGGGGGGGGGGGGGCTGATTGGTGTCTTAGGGGTTATTTTTCCATGGGATGATTTTTGTAATGGCTAGTACTTGCTATAGAGGGGGTATGTAGTCGGGAGATCGGAAGGATGAGGAGGGGTAGTTTATCAAGTGTTTATCAGGGACTAGTTGTCCTAGAATGGAAATGTAATATAATGTAAAATAAAAGCTCCAAACTGGACTTTTGGGTAGTTACTCTATGAAAAATGTTGATTTAATTTATGGTCCAAAGAGATATCTTGACCTTTTGACCCTTTACCATCAGAATATATCTTCCTGTTTGACAACGCTGATGACCTGCTGAAGCCGACCTCGTTGGCGAAGGACCACTTCCAGAACATGCTGAAGCAAACCTTGGAGTGGCAGAATCCAAATATAAAGATCATCATCACGTCAAGGTATTAAATTATCTTAAAGATAGAAGTTGAGTTCTAGTCCACTCCTGTGATTACATTCTGAAAGAACATGTCTCACAGCAGTTTGGAATGGTTGATCATGTCTACATAAGAATTAGTGTGTACTGTGAGGTTTGGAAATCATCAAAATAATAAGAAATTGACCCGAAATTACTGAAAAGCACATGCACTGCACACAAAAATGGGTATATGGGACTGCACTCTCATGTGGCATGAATGTTGGGCTCCAACACTTCAGCTATTTCTCATCATATTTCGAATATGAGGGCACTTGAAGAGCACTTCCTTTCAGGTGACATTTCTACTAGGATATTCTTCCAAACTGACATGAAAGGGATGAAAAAAACTCATTTACAGTATTGGTAGCAAAAAAGAAATTGGAAAGAAACATGTCAAATATAGTCTCATATTGTTCTCCTTGTATCAAAAGATGTCTGTAAGAGATCATTTGGTATTCCATGTACGATTTCTGGTGAATTTCAGTGTAAATATCTGTAAGGAATGCTCGATCGCTGCCATTATGCTAGGACCCTCCACCCCGACGGCTCCCCGCACAGCTATCTTGGGGCTTCGCATAGAGACAGCATGCATATCACTGTGCGTAGCTTCTCATTGGTTTTACATGTGTGTGTATAGTGTATAGCACATGCTGCCTTTGTTGGGATTTTATGTGCCTGTCCCGGTACATAAATTAGTTTTTACCTCTTATTTGTTTAATATTAAACTTAAGGAGGCAAGAGCTTCACACTGTCTTATTTCTAGTATCTTGCTATTTATCAACAAAAATTGGAGAAATCTTGACGAACAATTTTTGAGGGCTTACCAAAACTCTACATGACCTTTAAGCAGCACCACTCTGGACAATTTTCAAATTTCATATGGTATTCAGAAGACATTGATGTGTGAAGGGTTTTTTTTTTTTAGAAAAATGTTCTAGAAATCTGGAAAAGGAAATGAAATGTCCAACCCCACATCGTGGGGAAACGCGGATGTTAAACAATGATAATGATAATATTCTGTAACTCTGTGTGGAGAACGAAAATAGTAAATCTTACAGATTTACAGTGTACAGATATAAAGATGTTTTAACAAAGTAACGAATATTGCGCATATGATTTTGTCCTAGCTCTTAAAAAAAACATATTAAGAACTTAAATAACCAACAACACAATTTTGTGTAAAATTAATTTCATCATCTACAGGTAAAATGCTAATAAGATTGTACAGAACTTAATGAAATACAGAAGACTATTGATAAATAATTTTCTTTTGATTTAGGTATGCAGTGAAGTTTTCCCACCTTGTCAACCAACAAAACTTTAGGGAGATAGAGGTGCAGTCGCTGGAAATGGAAGAAGCTGTTCAACTCCTGTTCAAATCAGTCCAGCAAGGTCCTCAGAATCAACTCCAGGTCAGGGGTCAGGAGCTGATCACTGAGCAGCAGGCCATGAAGCTGTCGGAGCACTGCGGCAACAACCCTCAAGCACTTAGAGCCGTCGCCAGCCAGCTGCGATCAGGCAAACGCCCAGAGGCTGTACTTCGCCTTCTGGCCAATCCAATGAAAATGGATAAGGTCCTCACTGACCCGAGTCTGTGGGCTTTGGGCCAGGATGCTACCCAAGAAACTGCCATGCAGTCCAATCAGGTGTGAATGGTAGAGATTTGAATGATTGTGAGATGGTGGATTGGTTATAGAAGTGGAGATGGGTAGATTGGTAGAAAGGGAGATTGATAGGACGATAGTTTGGCTGAAAGGGTGATTAGCAGGAAGGTAGTAGCCCTACTTGAGGTTGGTAGAAAGGAACGGTAGTAGAAAGGGACATTGGTAGAATAGGACATTTGTAGAAAGGGATATTGGTAGAACAGGCCAGTGGTAGAAAGAGAGATTGGTAGAAAGGGACATTCATAGAAAAAAGGGACATCTGTAGAAAGGGAGGTTGGTAGAAAGGAACGGTAGTAGAAAGGGACATTGGTAGAATAGGACATTTGTAGCTCAGGAGATTGGTAGAAAGGGACATTGGAGAAAGGGACATTGGAGAAAGGGATATTGGTAGAACAGGCCAGTAGTAGAAAGAGAGATTGGTAGAAAGGGACATTCATAGAAAAAAGGGACATTCATAGAAAAAAGGGACATTTGTAGAAAGGGAGGTTGGTAGAAAGGAACGGTAGTAGAAAGGGACATTGGTAGAATAGGACATTTGTTGCTCAGGAGATTGGTAGAAAGGGACATTGGAGAAAGGGATATTGGTAGAACAGGCCAGTGGTAGAAAGGGACATTCATAGAAAAAGGGACATTCATAGAAAAAAGGGACATTTGTAGAAAGGGAGATTGGTAGAAAGGGACATCGGCAGAAAGAGACATTGGTAGAAAGAGACATTGGTAGGAAGGGAGATTGGTAGAAAGGGAGATTGGTAGAAAGGGAGATTGGCAGAAAGAGACATTGGTAGAAAGAGACATTGGTAGGAAGGGAGATTGGTAGAAAGGGAGATTGGTAGAAAGGGAGATTGGCAGAAAGAGACATTGGTAGAAAGAGACATTTGTAGGAAGGGAGATTGGTAGAAAGGAAGATTGGTAGAAAGGGAGATTGGCAGAAAGAGACATTGGTAGAACAGGAGATTGATATTGGTAGAAGATTGGTAAATGGAGAAGGGTAGAAGAGGGGATTTGTAGAGAGGGTAGAAAATTCTAAACTTCAACCCTTTACCTAGCGCCTTTCATAATAAATAATGATTATAATGATGGCTTCTTATATGGTGCTCATATCCATCATGTTGTGACATAACTCTGACCATAAACCTAAAACCCAATTGCAACCTAACCCTAACCGTATTCTTTCGATGAAATAAAACCCTGGAGCAATTGTTTCCTTAGCATAATTGATGGAGCACCAGTCTCAGCGATGCCAAGACTTTCTCTTCATTGCCATGTGTTTTATGTAACCTACGTTCTCAAGTGCCTGGGTGCGATGTTTGAAGACATGAACATGTTATTTGCGAAATATTTTATATATTCATGCAAATACAAGAATATAAAACCTACATTTACACACTTTAAACTTGGTTTAGATCAAATTGAAAAGAC
Organism: Heliocidaris tuberculata; assembly: GCA_025618425.1. Lineage (NCBI taxonomy): Eukaryota > Metazoa > Echinodermata > Echinoidea > Camarodonta > Echinometridae > Heliocidaris > Heliocidaris tuberculata. The sequence continues at coordinate 25,649,521 of CM046850.1, forward strand.
TGAGAGAATAATTGCTTTTAAACGTAATTTGATGAATATACATAGAAAAAATGGAACATTTTGTGTCAAGAACATTAATGAAACTATAATACATGTATGTTAATAAGTGTCTGGAATGTATGTTACTCTCAAATCGTATTTCTTTGTTAATGCATGTGCTACTTATGTATTGAATGAGTTGAGAAATAAAATCTTGAAAAGGAAAAAAAAGACTTTCTCTTCATTGCCATGCGTTTTATGTAACCTAGGTTCTCAAGTGCCTGGGTGCGATGTTTGAGGACATGAACCCAAGCCTCAAACCCCACCTCGTCCGCCTGGCCATCCTTCCCGGTCTCTTCAGCCAAACCTGGGGTCTCAACATCCTCTCCGACATGGACCAAGAGGGTAGTTCCAGCCGCCGGCAGTCCTTGTCCGACACACTGGAGTTTGAGCTCGACGACGTGGCGGGCACGAGTCTTCTCCTCAGGGAGTCCCTGGATATCTTTCAGACGGGGATTCGAGGGAATGAGAGAGAGAGAGAGAAGTTCTACTCTATGCATCCTCTAGTCAGGTGCCTGTGTCTTATGAAGGTCGAGGCTGATGAGAGCTTGAAGAGGGCCTTCCAGGCTGGATTGATATCCTTCATCAGTGAATCTTTTCAGCAGCTCAGGGTAGGTATCATACCTTAACCCTTTCAGGACAACTGACCACATTTTGTGGTTTGGCTCAATAACTTTTGATTTAGAGCTCTAAAAAATATACCAGATGCATGAGTAGAAAGAGCAAAAATTTCTACACACACTATGTCCATTTTTGTTGCATGACCATACTGCGTTTGATGCCAGGAATTTTAAAAATGACAATAAGCTTTAAAATCCTTAAATTGGCAACACATTGAGAGGTTCAAAATCATTATTTTTTATCAAAATTGGCAATTTTTTCAACTTTTTGACGAATTTCTAACCATGTATATTTTTATAAAGACATGACACCTTTTTAGAAGCAATTAGCACTGAAAGAAAAATATTATTGTTGCCAATTTAAAGAACAAAATGAGATCAATTTAGCCCTTAAATAATTCCTGTCCTGAAAGGATTAATGTTGCTATGCGATACTAAAATACATGAGAGGAAAGGACATGCAGCATTATCAAAATATTATTACATAATAATGGACAGCTTCATATTCTTTCCCCAATAATTTTAGAATAATTGGGAATGACAAATAAGCATTGAAAAATCCTTTCAAGTAGGCCCAAATAATCCTGCTGATACAGATATACTCTATTTTATTGTCTTTGTACTTACTGTTCCTCAATGAAATCTTGGCAGAACATGGAAAGATATTATTGAATTATTTTCCTTGCAAGAGGATTTGAGCTTTCTAAGATCTTTGATAACCTACAACTCACCCGATTTATACTTACGTACCAGGTCAAGGTGATAGCAATAATTATTGATAATCCCCCTCTACACCCTCAAGAAATTCACCATTTATGACGATGAGGATGCCTGTGGGAGTTTACAGCGTCTTGAGAAAGAGAAGGCCAACATCACCCAGTACCTAGAGCTTGAGATGAGGAAAACCTTCAATGGAGAACCACACCCTCTCGCCAAATACCTCCCGGAGTACGACACGTTGCTCCGCCGTTCCAACATGTCTAGGGAGAGTGACATCTTGGCCTTCATGGAGAGATTCATGTTCACCAAGGAGAGGTCAAAGTTCTTCCACCAGAGGGCGGCGGCGGCAAAGATGTTCGGTGACATGCCGGGATGGGTTAATCACCAGGGGTGGTATGCAGACCAGCAGCTACAGCTTCATGTGTGAGTGGACTGGTTTAAACACTTGAATTCAGATGCAAAGGTTGTGGGTTTGATCATCTCCCTAGTGAGATATTTCTTGAGGCTTGTATGACATAGCAACAATCTACAAGCATTGTGGATTACATCTGTAGATATGCTAACATATATGTAATCTGTGAATTGCAGACAGTGTAGGGTTCTCAGAAGAAATGTCCAAAATTTGGATACATTACAATAAACTGGTCAGTTGGTTAAGTGCCAAATATTCCTACATGTAAATGTAGCTTACTGTTGAACCTGTAAATTTGTTAGACAATTTCATTCATGCATAGGTAATCAGGATTTTATCTTTGATGATGAATTCTACAGGTTCAATGAGGCTGAGACTGCTGTTGCTGATCCTCTTACCTACTGTCAGACTAAGCTTACAATGAGCCCCGACCTCAAAGAAGGCTACAGTCAGTGCCTCTACGTCAAAGGTTAGTTTAAACGTGAGGAAGTGTAGGAATTTTCCATCTTCCCATTAAGTCACATAATAGGCTTCAGATGGTCCTACATGTATGTTCTATAAGATTTCATACCTCCAATGGGTTTTAGGACCAAAAGGACTTGGGACCATTTGGGAAGGAAACCAATGGACCCTTCTAACCCATTGGACATAAAACTGTCAGAGCCCCAACCAGTCTACTCTTGGCCAGTTGACCTTACATTTGCTCCGGAGACATATATACTCTGGGCTATACATGTATATCGTAAAGATACAGGGTTAAGGGTTGCATTTGGGTTTTGGTTTATGTTTACGGTTAGAGTTGGTATAGTGTTTGGTCCAGGGTTGAATGTAGAAGTTTGTTTACTGTATATGTAGGACATTGACCGCGGAACAATTTTCACCGGATGCTGTGTGTTAGAAATGGCAATTTTTTGGTATTAGCCGTGTTTCTGTACAATTTAGGGCTTAACTGCAGAATACCCCACCACATGTCAGTAAAATGTTTTATGGTAAGGGTTAGGGTCACTCAGAGTTAGGGTTAGAATGAGGGTTGCTTGTGTGATGGGGTTTTCTGCACTTGTTTAGTGTTTGTCTTCTCTCATTCAGGTAATCTGTTAGTCCAGAAGCCCCAAGCGAGGGGTCACATCCAGAACAAGATGCGAGAAGAGGGTACCAAGATTCTTAAGGAGTGCATCCGTATGAGAGACCAGCACCTTGGAAACAGCATCGTCAGGGCGCGCAGTATCAACGCTCTGGGTTCAGCGTACTTCAAGTAGGTCTGCTTCAGTCTTTCTAATTATCTTTCATGAAATGATTTTATAGCGACATTTTTCTTCTGGAAGAACTCACCAAACAAAATTCACATACAAATAAAATCGGACTACAACTTTTATCTCATGAATATTATTGTTCTTGTTCATTTGTTTATCCGTAGGGGTGAGAAGTACGAGGAAGCCTTAGTGCAGCACAAGGAGGCCTTGGAGGTGCTAAAGACAGTTACCCAGAACCACCCAGAGACACACCCTGACTACACCTTCTATCTGATGAACATTGGTACCTGCTACCACGAGTTGGGCTACTACTACAGCCGATCTATCACCCAGAAGGATAAGGGAAGGAGGTAACGGAACCAATTTGTTCAAATTAAGGCACCTTTAATAGCGAAAGGTAGTGGCGCGAAAAGACCCATCTGGAACGCAAAATGCACATTGTTGAAAATCATAATTTTATTGCATTAAGGGAAAAACATATCACTAAGCCATACAGCGGCTAAATAATACCTCTTCTTTTTTTTTTATTAGGCTTAATAAAACAAAACTGTCATTACATGTCAAAATACAATTTTGTATCCACCGTTATCACCAACAATTTCGCAATTTGCTCTCTGGATGCATCTTTTCGTGCCCCTCCGTTTCGCTAAGCTACTTTAATATTGAAGGGAAATGAAGAAATACTACAATGTAAGATATGATACAGGATTTAAGACACATATATACATACACTTTATGCGCAGGAAGATCTATGTTTTCTTGCACGTGTCGTATCATGCCTTTCTTTTTAGTCAAAGGGTTTGTGAAGATATCCATATGTTAAATGCCAAATTATAAATAGTGAACAGTTCTGCTTTTATTTCAAACTATTCTTGTTGAATTCCTTGTTACAGAAGCAGTTAAGAATAATAATATTCAGCTTTCTATGTTTTCCACTTGTACTTGTACATGGCAGTTTGGCAATATAAATGGGTACCCAGAAGGAGCTCAAAGAGAGGGGACAATACAACCAGTGGGTCCTCCTCACCCCATACCGGCTTCGCTCAGCTCTCAAGTTCATGTCAGGTGATGGACAGAGCATGCTACCAGAAATGTCAAGGCTCTCCTTTTATTGAAAGAAACCAGCAGAGTTCTTTTCTGAACTTGACTCTGGAAAGAGCAACCAACAAACCTTTTAAAGATAACTTACATTGTGTTTCCATTTGCCTTTTTAATATTTTTCATGCTTGTTTATCAGGTACTTTGACCAAGCAATCCGCACCTACAAAGATGGCCAGGAGGCTCTTCGAGGAGTGGGCCTAGGCAAGACCTCCATCATGGGCACCATGTTGAAGAACTTGGCCATGACATACTGTGAGATGAAGGACTACAAGACAGCCTTGGACTACGCAGACCGAGCTGCCGGTATCCGGGAGAAGACCCTTGGAGACGACCATCCCGATGTCGCAAGGGCGCACTACTTTGTAGGCTCTCTCTACAAGTCACTTGGTGACCAGGAGAGACAGGCTGGCAAGCATATTTGTAAGTTCCTTCCTTCATGTCAAAGAAAAATTAATAAAATATGCAACAGAATAAAAGCTGAAGTGAAAAAAACAGGAAAAGAACATTTTTGTTGTCTCAGTTTTAAAAAGAAATAGTTTGAATGTAATGAGCTGAATTTAATTTAAAAAATTTAAAAAGTGGATTGCATGTACCCTTTTAGAATAAAGACTTGTTTTTGTATTCAGTTCATTATATTAAATCAACAGTTCTTAACACCAAAGATGGTTTATCTGTCAGGGAAACAAATTTCTTATTTTTTAAAATAATCTTTTGATAATTCCTTTCTTTGAATTTGAGGTACAATATTTCAGAGATTTTGATAAACAAAGTGAAGGAAGAAATAATATTTATTAAGCTGTTTTCCCACATTGAAAAACAAAGCTTTTCCTTGGGTGCCCTTATTGATTTAATATTATATCAAATTAAAAGGGATCATTTTACTTCCCAAACCCCAAAACACTACTGCACAGTTCATTGCATAAATTGCAAATAGATGAAATGTGTTTCGATTCATTTTCCAAATTTTTTGCATCACTCCTTTCTTCATTCCAATTCAGTCGAGATTGAGGAGTACAAGAAAGCTCGAGAGTGCTTTGACAGGGCCCTCATTATCGAGTTCAAGGTCGGGTATGCACGACGCAGCCAGGACTACGAAGACCTTAAAGAGGACATCGAGAAGCTCTTTAACCTCCTCAAGAAGCAGAGGGAATGGCAGCGATACAGCTTGAAGTTCAAGGTGATGCATTTTTACACATATTTTGCAGAAAATCAGAGAAGTGTTGAGAGTCTTTATGCTGTATGAAGCTGGAAAGTGCTGTGTGAATCCTGAGGCAGGTCCCCAGGAACGATTTACGTACATGTACTACTGAGAGTAGAAAGTCATGCACCACATTTCTCTACACCTGCACATGGTAAACCCCCGGTGATGTCACTTCGTATTCAAAAGTGTAACACATGTTCGTTAGCGGAGTTAAAAATGAGCCCCTACTTTGCTTAATTTCAAGAACATTTTCCACAAAATATGAACCAATCCTTCTGCGTAAAAACAGGTCCTAAATGGGCTCTAAATGCAATCCTATTCTTGGCTCATTGAGTGGACATTTAAACTACCCTATTTTGTGGGAATGTTATTCGCTTCGCTGGTTTTCTTTTTTTCTTTAAAAAGAAAATATTATATGACCCTTTTCTTTGGGGAAATTTCTTGGTCTGGAAAAACTTTTCAATGTTTACACAAAATCAATATAAAGTGGCACCACCGGGGCTACAACTCCCCCCTCCCCTTCCATCTCCCTTGCCCCCCCCCCCCCCATTCCCACCTCCCCCAGTTCCCAGGGCCATACCCTGATGACTAAAATGATCCTAAATTCATCAGGAATCAGAATTCAAATTTTAATCCGTCTTTTTTTATCTTTATAGGAGCATGAGAAAGGCCTTTTTGTTCCTGTCAAAGAGCTAGAGGCTAGCAGCAGCAGCAGCAGCAGTACAGCTGGGACTAGCTCTGATCATAAGTACAGAAAGAGACCTGGAGGTAAGGATAAATTTGTTGTCTTTCTGAAGTCATGTTTGGTGCTAAAAATATGGAAAATCAGATCTTAGGTAGAAAACATAAGAGGTTGAAGCCTCTTGCATTGCTCTCATAAAATGTCAGGAAACTTTGCAAAAAAATCTTTCTTAAGCACACTCTGGTTTTATGCTCTTTTCTTTCTTTCTTTCACTATGGTAAAAACTGGTGTTCAAAATGTGATTGCAATAGATCTTCACTCCTATGCTGTAGGAAGTGATGTTTGTTAAAGTGTACCTACCACCTGAAAAAAATAATTTGTATACCGCTATAAAGTATAAAATTAACCTCAAAGAACTTTATCTGGCATTCTATAGTCAACAGTTTAGGAGTATGAAGGAAATAAAGGATAACATTGAGGTGCTCGCGCGGAACCGAACATCTGAGTTGGGTTTAGCGTGAGCCCTTGTCTTGGCGAGCCCGTACGGATGCGTTGAGTAGTCTACTCTTGAGTTGCTTTTACGCTTATAGAGAGTGTAATTAAATTTGCAATATCTCTTTATAGAAGTAATATTTGAAGCCCATATTTTGAATATAGTTTAATGACATGGAATCTCTAACATACAGAGCAAAATATTTTTTGGTGACTGGTGCCTTTAAAGCAAAACCTTTTTTTTTCTCAAAAAGAATTTGAACAATAGAACGCATATAACTAATCAACAATTATTTCCCCCTATCCTGGAGCTAGCTGCCAGGATCGGCTAACATGCATGAGAAGTAGTGATGTCAGACAATTTTATTTTGCTTTTTTTTTTTTTTTTTTTTTTTTTTCTCCAGATCCCATCAAGCCATCAAGTCCCGTTGCTCCTGAAAGCCCCCCTGACCCAAAGAAGTGTCAGGTTTCCTGAAAATGGCCACGGAATGGAGTCCTGAAATGGCATGGATGATGTTACATTAAATCGCAGCACTGATTTAATTCTATGTACCAACCAGGCCTAATATATTACAACCATTGCTGTGTTTCTAGGCCACTGCACAACCAAGATATTCTTTTCATTTTGTATGTTGCATTGTACAGTATTGAAAGGATGTTTATCTCGTCTTTTTGTAAACAGAAATCTTGTAAATCTACATGCAGCTATTTTTCAAAGAAGTGTGATTATGGCATATGCCTTGTGTTTGTCATAAGTGGGATAAAAACTAAATTGAATTGGATTTAGTGTTGAAATACATCACTTTAAATCTGTTGTGATTTTTAACAATAGGTAGACAATACAAATGGGGTCAAACCATACCCTCTATGGTTTAATCATTTGCACCAAGATAACTTAGATAATGTTCTGTAGATGAGGGCAAGTCCAATTTATGTCCCAATCATTATCGAGTATAATGGAATTGCGTTATGGAATTGTGAACATGAAATGATATTAATACATGTATATCATTCTACTTGATATTCTGCTTGATCCAAGCTCTAGGAGGGCTATCAGCTTGACATAATCATCTTTGGATATGGTTAGTAACGGACAGGTATATATATACATGTATGTATATATATATATATATATATATATATATATATATATATATATATACATATATACCTAGATTCAACGAAGGGGCGAATTTTATTCTTTTTATATATATACCTAGATTCAACCAAGGGGCGAATTTTTTTTTTATTGTATATATGTATATCAGCACGAAATGACATTACAGAGAATTAATGGATTCAAAATGTTAGTATATGTTTAGAATTAATTTGATTCAATTTGCATTTATGGCAAAAAGAATCGTATAATAACTACCTTTTGTGTGCGATAAGGTATTTTTAGTAAATCCCCAAACTACTGATATACTACTGAATCAAGAAAAACAGACATCGCCCTGAGTCCAACCTCAGGACGTTAGATCCCCAAGAGTTATACATATATAGATTTTCCACGTTATATTATACGAAAATGAGTTCTCCCTACCGAACAAAACTTTGTAGTAATATAAGTAATTTGGCACCCTCTATGTTTATATCGATAGAATGTCTCCTACCCGTACGGAAATGGGAAAAAACAGTGCTGAAAACGTTATGGCGAATCAAAAAATTCCCCTTTACACCTAATTCCCCCATCCATCAATTTTTTTTTTGCACAGGACTTCGCCTTAAGTAGGATTTATGTATATATATACATATATACATATATATATTTAAAGATATGTACCCTGTTTGCTGTTGTCACAACAGTGTTTGTGTATTTGAATAGAAATCATATTTAATGGATTGTTCTCTTTACAAGTAATGAAATATTCACAAAATTTTTACCGACAATCATGATGTAAAATCAGATTTTGAATTACAAATTTCTTAGAGCTCTTGAGATCATTTTTAAAGAAATTTTGCATATTTTACAGTCATTTTTATTAGATTGCACATATATTTAGTAGAACAGAAAGAGTTTACTCTTTGTCATTATAAGTAATAATTTTTAAGCCTAGAAAGTATTGAGACATTTTACTGACAATCATGTTTCATAAGCCTAATTTTAAGTATGAATTTCGTACTGATCTGCCGACATTAAAAAAAAAAAATGTAAATATGTATTTGTATGACATCATTGTATAAATGGCACACATTTGATGAACTTGAAAGGGATGACTCACTCTCATTATAGTACTAAATTTTAGTCTCTAAAATATTGTATTACTTTCACTTACAATCATGATGCAAAAGCAAAGCTCATTTTTTTTTTTCAATTTTAAAAATTTGAAGAAATTGTTGATTACTAGTATATATTTTCATTGTTTAGATTGCTCATACATGTTATGTGAATAGCGATTTTACTCATTTTCTTCATAAGTACTAACATTTAGTTGAATGAAAATAGCCAACTCAGATTTACTTGCCATTGGTTTTGAATGCAGCTCATTAATTGGTGATTTTTTAATGCTGGAAATTTAGAAAAAAACAAACAAGAGCGTGAAATAGAGATTTTACTCTTTGTCGTCATAATTACTCACCGTTAATCAAGTGAAAGCAACCAACTCTGATATACTTGCCATTGGTTTTGAAAGCAACTCATCAATTGATGACTTTTTAAAAAAATGCTAAAAGTTTAGGAAAACCAACTACCAAGAAACAAACAAGTAAATAGATGAACAAAAGAGTCAAGGCAATATCATTTAGCAAGTATTCATATGAATTACTTGCATGCATAGTCAAGTAGAAGGAAAGAAAGATTGTGCTACATATAAGAATCAACCCTATTAGATGTTGAATTGTAAAGCTGTGAATGTGGAAGGTTTTTATCATCGTGCAGTGTAAAGTTGTTATGAAGAGCTCCGATGTAACAAGGTAATTTTGCTGTTCCCAGGTTTTTATGTTCTTCTGTTTACCATGATATAAGGATATTCCAGATATTACACAGTATTTTTCCTGGTCCCAAGGTCCTCGTTATAGTGAGTTTCCACTGTATTGGTGTTACATGTATGTATAATTTTACACATTTAGATCAATGGTTATAGCTTGAAATGATTGCAGCTTATCTTGAATTTCATGACACATTCCAACTTACATAAATAGCATCGTTCTTGTCGTGTTTGCACCGAAATATTATGATCATGTGAAAGACTGATTCTGTATCATTTTAAGCAATATATGATAATTTCCAAGATTTCTAATATCATACACTTCTCCATATACTTGTACTTTCATGTCAGTACTAAAATTTTTTTAGAATTTACTTGAAAGTGGAAGGATCTGTATTTTTTATGCCTCCGCTGAACGAAGGTGGTGCCGTAGGCATTGCGTTTTTCGGGTTGTGCGTCCGTCCATCCTGCTTTCTCGTTCTAGTGATAACTCAAGAACCACATGAGGTATGAACTTCAAACTTGGTGCTAGTATGTATCACCATAGGAAGATGATCTCATTAGATTTTGGGGTATGTAGGTCAAAGGTCAAGGTCACAGGCCAATTTCTGAAATTTCAGGTGTTGGCCTTGTTCTAGCGATAACTCAAGAACCATTTGAGGTATGAACTTCAAACTTGGTGCTAGTATGTATCACCATAGGAAGACGATCTGATTAGATTTTGGGGGTACATAGGTCAAAGGTCAAGGTCACAGAGGCCAATATCTGAAATTTCAGGTGTTAGCCTTGTTCTAACGATAACTCAAGAACCATTCTTTTCGTGTTTGCACCGTAATATGATCATGTAAAAGAATGATTCTGTATCATTTTAAGCAATATATGATAATTTCTAAGATTTCTAATATACACTTCTCCATATACTTATTTCATGTCAGTACTAAATTTTTTGTAGAATTTACTTGAAAGTGGAAGGGTCTGTATTTTTCTTTCATATTTATTGCCTACTGTTTTTTTTTATTGTTTTTTTTTAGCTTGTCTATGTTGATACATGTAGTTCCCAAATGTGAGAAATATGACTCAAACAACAGAACAACAAGTCACACAAATATGAAGTAAAAACCAAACATTTTGGGGGGTTCCTTTTTTTTCAACTTCTGTGAATTATTTTTTGTCAGTCATGCCATAGGCTGAAATTTTGCATTTGATATCTCTGTGTGACTAAAATATTATTTTAGCAGAGATTATATCTGATTTGTGTTGTTTATGAATTCATATTGTGAAAAGAGCTAAAAATTTATTAGTGAAAAATGTTTTTCCTACAGATATTTGAACTTTATTTTCATGAAAACATTGTTTTGTTCTTGGCTATAACTAGCAGACATCATGATTTTGAGTGTGATTGGAATATATGTGAGATTTTTCTTAGCTGTAAATATATTTTGCTTTTTACATGTAGATTTCCAATACTAATAAAGAAGAAAAACGACCCAAAATCATGAATAAATGAAAAACAATGAAATTTTGCCATTTTTTTAAAATCTGGAATTCTCAACTCATACATCATGAATAGTTTCATGAAGGCTGCAGACAGGCTTTTTAGTCTGTATAAAGTGTGACTGAAGTATAATGCTTTTACTTTCATGTGTGGACATATTTTGAATTTCTTTTTTAGCTTTTGCCAATACTATTATATTTATAATTCATGTGTGGATGAAATCATGAAATATATATGCTCATGGATATTTTCAAGTATACTATTAATACATGGTTGGGAGTGCGTTAGTGCGATCTGGCAACACCACGATTTTTATCGTGGTGTACTAACGCACGAGGCGTAGCCGAGTGTGTTAGACACCACGATAAAAACCTGCGTGTTGCAGGATCGCACTAACACACGAACTCACAACCATGTATTAAAGGGAAATCCAACCTTAATAGCAAGTTGCTTTGAAAGAAAGAGGAAAAATCAGAGAAGCAGATTGGTGAAAGTTTGAATGAAATCGGACAAGCAATAAGAAAGTTATGAATTTTTGAAATTTGTAATCACTATGCATATGGGAATTTCAAATTGGCCGAATAGGTAATGTCAGTGTGATGTAGCTGTGGACAACTCCCCCATTCGCTCTAACACACAAAATGACTAAAATGTCACCTTTTTTCAAAATTACTCAGTAGGATCTTTTCGCTCATGAGGACCTATAACATTGTGGTATCTCCAATATGTTTTGAGTACTGCCCCGAGGGTAAAAGCGCCTCGAAGAAAACCGCAAATTAATGATATTTTTGTGTACGACAAATGGGAGAGTTGCCCACAAAAATGTCACAATTGACTCACCAAATTGCCAATTTGAAATTCGCATAGATGTAGTGATCTCATTTTTCAAACATGCATAACTTTCTTAATCCTTGTCCGATTTCTTTCAAACTTTCACCATCTTGTTTTTCTTATTTTTCTGCTTTCACACAAATCATCTTATTACCAAGGTTGGATTGCCCTTTAATAGTTTTATAAAACGGGTCTACAATCTTAGTGTTTTCTTACAATTTTAGTGTTTGGACAACTCCCCCATTCGCTCTAACACACAAAATGACTAAAATGTCACCTTTTTTCAAAATTACTCAGTAGGATCTTTTCGCTCATGAGGACCTATAACATTGTGGTATCTCCAATATGTTTTGAGTACTGCCCCGAGGGTAAAAGCGCCTCGAAGAAAACCGCAAATTAATGATATTTTTGTGTACGACAAATGGGAGAGTTGTCCACAAAAATGTCACAATTGACTCACCAAATTGCCAATTTGAAATTCGCATAGATGTAGTGATCTCATTTTTCAAACATGCATAACTTTCTTAATCCTTGTCCGATTTCTTTCAAACTTTCACCATCTTGTTTTTCTTATTTTTCTGCTTTCACACAAATCATCTTATTACCAAGGTTGGATTGCCCTTTAATAGTTTTATAAAACGGGTCTACAATCTTAGTGTTTTCTTACAATTTTAGTGTTTGATCCGGATTAGCCGTGCGTTAGTCTCCTCGCTGTGCGTTTACTTTTTTTTTGCTCGGTCACGTGGTGTTATTTGACCAATCAGGATGGCTACATTCTTGAACCCGTTTTATAATGATGTTTAACACACATAAATGGCTGAAATTCATGGTTTGAAGTGTGCATACATTTACTTGAAAAATGCTTCTACAATAGCTGTAGACCCAACTATATTCAGTTAGTTGAAATGTCGTTAATGATTTTATAATTTGCAATATGGTACTAGCATGGATACTTTAATGACATTTGGAATAAAGTAATCTACAAGACTCATTCTCATCACTTGATACATTCATGATACGTCTATGCATGATGCTGTCATTGAGTAATTCGTGTCAAATATTGATTAAGGCCCGAATTCACAAAAGAGGTTTTGTTTAAGCCATGGTTTAAATCCCCTCCTGTGTTTTTTAGCGTACGTGGTTGGAACTCAAAAGCGCGAATTGGTGCAAAACCGCGAATTGCCGCCTATGCATGTAGAAAATAAGTTCAGCGTGACATGTGTACAATAATTGCACAGCATGCACATATGCACAACAAACACGCACAGCTGGTGCAGTCCATGCAGTTATTACGTGAGACGGTGAGTGACTGACTACCAAACTACCAACACATTCTGGATCACCCCCCCCCCCACTTTTCAAAGTGGATTTACGCCCCTGCTTCATGATAATTAATGAGAAATGTTTGATGTTTTGTAGGGTTCAGAGCGGGTTAAACAATGGAACACGATCCGCGTCTAGCAATTTGCGGTTTTGCACCAATTCGCGCTTTTGTCAAAGAAATTCTATAATAATGACATAGAATGTCTTTGACTTTTGTACTCCAAAAAGATTATAGAATCTCTTTGTTGTACTCCAACACACGCCGCCGCGCTGGAACACTGTCGCACATACGTAGAGTATGACACTGCACTACGCGCTGAACTTATTTTCTACATGCTTAGGCGGCAATTCGCGGTTTTGCACCAATTCGCGCTTTTGAGTTCCAACATACGTGCGCACGGAATCATATCCGATCATATATTTTCTTTGAGCGCGCGCATGGGCAATGTGCGCTTATTTACCCTTATTTTAGTACGCAAACGGAGAGTGGCTACGAGAAGAGAGCGGTAAAGAGAAAGAGGAGGGAACAAGATTAGCTGAAGCCCCGTTTTAATAGACCGCGTCCGGACGGAGTCGGGACTGATGCCGGGTTAAAAAAGCGGGGCAGCAGGTGATAAAACCACGGATGGTCCACCCCGGCGCGCCGTCTTAACAGACGTTCGCTGAAAACCTAACCGGGTAGGTTCCCATAGTAACGTATAGAAATGCATGACTTCCTGTCGCGCGCGCGGGAGATTCAAAACGCGTGGAATGTGATATTTCTCACACGTGTTCGCGCGCCCGCGATGAGTCATTGCGCAATGTCGAGCTGTCCGGGCAGAAACTACCCCGAGAGCGGCTTAACAGAACGGCTGTCCGGAATTAGCAGGGGTACAGTCGTGATTTTACCCTCGTTGGACCTAGTCAAATTTTGGCAAAATTATACCGGGTAGATTCCGGTCAACACCTCAGTAGGAGCGGCTTAACAGGAAGGGGTAAAGAAATCTAACCCGGTATCAACCCGGTCGAGGCGTTTTAAAAAGTGTCTGTTAAGACGGGGCTTGAAATCCCACTGCCGCACTAATATTTTTTCACATACAATGTAGTTTGTTTCTGCCCTGTAAACTGCACACATTTTTAAACACACATAAGTTTTGTTTTGTTTTGAGTTTGTTTTTTCCTTCCTAATATGAATATATTCATAATTATTATGGTGCGGTATCACAGAAATAGAAACAAAAATAGATGACTGGCACAATGACTACGCTATGACCAGTGTGACCAGCGTTAAAAATGGAATTATGCTAGGGAGCAGCGCAAAATTCTGCTAAATCAAAAAAAAAAAAAAAATCTGCCCCAAAAAGAAGGTTTTTAAGCATTTTATATTTAGATCTCAAAAATTCTCTGACAAGCAAAAAAAAAAAAAAAAGTTATCAGCATTTTTTTTTGAGGGGGGAGGTATTTTTACTCAAAATGCTTTGACAAGCAAAAAAACACAAAAACACCAAAATCATGCTAAAATTCTGCTAAATTGTGTCAAATTATGCAAAGCATAATGTTAGATGCTAAAGCGGTCAAAATTCTGCCAACTCTGGCAACGTTGACTATGACTGAGGAATATCCAACGTAGATGGGGTACAGGAAACTCTGGCTATCTATTGTGACGTATGATGTCATTGAACTGTGTTTGTCACGCGCACGAGCTGTGCTTTGTGTTTTGTGTGCATGAGCGCCATCTATATACAGAGCTCACTACCAAAATACATGTATATCTCATCCAGATATAACTTGAATTTTGCTAGAGTTCTACGAGTACGATTTGTTTGAATATGTTTCTCTTGAAGTTCCAAAAATAGCAAAATATTTTGTCTTGGAGGATGAAATGGAAACGAGTTGTAGCATACAAATTTCTTGTTCAATCTAAACAAAATAATTCAGTGTCACTGTTTACTTGTCACTTTGATGTGAATGCACTTTATGTAATTTTTGTTTATGATATCCAGCCAATATATATATATATATATATATTCATAGTGATTTTACATTGCTATTTTCGAGATCTGTCTTTCCTCTTTTTTTTAATACTAAATCTGTTAAATTATACGTGAGGTTGAAATCGTGTACATCGTGAAGTAATGTGCTAGTAATTAAACTAAATTTATAATGAATAAATTTGAGTAAGCATTTCTAATAATTGGTAGTTTTGTAGTAGATACAAGTAGATAATTATACTTATATTTCCAGCAGATTTACCTGCTCTGTTTACTAGGAGACAATATAATTTTACCTATTTCTTATTCCAGGAGCTGTGATATCAAACATGTAATACTGTCAAGAGACAAAGGAGATTGATATTGTAATTCTCTTGATTAATAAAATTTATTTTTCAAGAAAAAAATTATGGGGTACATGGGGGAATGTGATGACCCGGATATCCCGCAGGCTATTCCATTTGGGTGGTATAACGAAATTTAAAAATGACGAGTTTCATTCCAAAAGGAGCTAAATCCATATTTAGCGTTTTTGAGTAAATTATAAAGGTTTTTTTTAATTTACCACGTTCCCTTGTCCACTGTTACTTTATGATATATAGGGCTATTGTCTTAGATTAATTCAATCATGTTTTTAAAAATGTAGCAATTAGTTTCAATTTTTCATAATTTTTTATAATTTTAATTTCCATGGATTTAGCTCCTTTCAGAATGAAACCTTAGTCGAACATCTATTTCTGCACATTTTGAGACGTTTGACAATTAAAATTCAACAGGAAACACATTATTATTGCGAGCAGAGTACATTTTTTCTGATGTTTATTTGTTGAGAATTTCGGAAACAAAATTTGAAAGAATTTCTTACCTTTTCTAAAGACGGGGATATTTCGATGATTCATTCCAAAAGAAGCTAAATCCAAAATATTCATAAGAATATTAAAACTCGGTTAATTATTGTCAAAAATTTTGCACTGATGATGTGGACTGGTAGCCGCAACATGTGCTTAAAAATCTTATTACATAGCTTTAGGGAATGTGGTTCAATGAACAAATCCTAAATGACCAAAGTGGATTTAGCTCCTTTTGGAATAAAACCGTTTTGGATTTAGCTCCTTTTTGAATGAAACCTAAATTTCTAACAACATTTTTTCAACTTTCCAAAATATATTTTTAATTGCGATAAGATGCATTTGATTCCCACGTCTGAGATAAACATATTTATCTTTAAAAATCAATTTTAGTCAAAAATGGATTTAGCTCCTTTTGGAATTAAGCTTTTCATATATAAAAACTACCTTCTCATGGCTGGGATTCGTGTGCCATTCCCATTGATTCACGTCATCATTACGGAGTCAAGTGATACACTCATGAGAAGCTCAAGCAAATAGCTCCAAAATTAAAAGAATATGGATAAATGAGTTTAGAAAATTCGGAAAAGTTCCCTTCTCAAAATTGCAAAACAGCATTCTTCTGAATTTTAGATAATAAATTGAACCTATAAAAGTTAATAAATATGTTCTGCTTGCTGTGTTTGTGTTAGAGACTTCTTGTTCACAAAAACAGGAGTCGTTTCAGTTAAGATAGACTATCAAAGACTTATCACTTCATAGGTATTGCTCTTCATTCTTTTTTCGAAGTCTATCATAATCTTGCAAATATTATGAAAGCAAATATTATCAAAGCAAACATTTTATCTGCAGTTCAATTATACTAAACAAATAAAGATGATTGTATAAAGAAAAGATCGGTCTCTGCCTCACTATATTGATATGTCAAAGTCGCCCATCACCCAATCGAAAATTCTAAGCCACAGTCTGTTCTCTAACGTGATGAAAGCTCATTGCTGATTGGTTCAAGAGTTTTGACAGCTTTGGTGTAATTTCAGTCGATGTCATGTCGTTTTTCTTGCAACAAATCCCAGCTGGCCCCGGTTCACATTATTTTCAGTTCGGAAAAGTGGTAATATCATGGACACATCATTTGTCATATCATATTCATGATGTGTATTTTTGTTTTTTCCATGTTATCCTGACTGTGACATTTACGTTAATTTATTTGATAAGTGATAAATTCCAATCAATTTTGATATTTAGGCAGCTTAGTAAAAAAAAAAAAAAAAAAAAAAAAAAAAAAAAAAATACAATTATTTCATGCAGTTTTCATTTATAGGCAAAATGCAATATCAATAACAATAGCAATAATAGTAATAGTTGTGATGATGAAGGTAATTATAGCAGTATAGTAGTAGTGCTATATAGTTAGTACTACTACTACTGCTTCTATTACTAATTGTAATTGATAATAATCATCATCTTAATGATAATAATAGATTCATAATATGGGTCTCTATCCGAGAATCTTGTTTTATTATGCGCTATATCAAGATATTGTTATGATTTTTATTATTGTTATGATGATGATGATTATAATAATTATTATTATTATTATTGATGTTATTATTGTTATTATAACTATTATCACCATCATGCATCATCTCTCAAAGTCACATCCCGGTAATAGGAATCATGGGAAAATTTTGGTTATTCTTTATAAAATTTCCTTTTGGAATTAAAATACTTCATCCTTCATAAGGCGTATTGTGTATCTTCCTTTCTAAATATATAGTGATTCTGAGGAGAGAGAGAGAGAGAGAGAAGGCCTGAGAGAAAGCGCACACGTGTGAGTAGAGACAGGTCGAAATCCAAGTTACTTTACTCAAATGATGATAGAATAATGCACAGGACAAGACGAATAAGAGCAGCATTCGAAGTAGCCTCCACAACTCCAATACCTGTATGCAGTCTGTATCACAACAGTATTCAGGGATCGTCTTGTATGTTCGACTAACTCTACGCTCTAGACCTAGCGCATGCCCATATTAGCCATTGCCAGGCATCTGGGCATGATATGAAAAGAGCGAGCGCACACACACGTATCGCCAAATTAGCAACACGCACTCAGCAACCCCACACACTTCCAGGGCCGCACAAAATCGCCGCACACTGATCGTGCTGATACCAGGGAAATACCGTGACACGAAAACGAACATGTAGGCCTAGGGGATTTCCAAGCGGAGGACTCCCCAAATTAGCGGGTCTCTATCAGCACGCGTCTTGCGAGCTCAGATTTTAATTTAGGATTCAAATATATGCGAATATTGATCGGTTGCCCTGGCTTGAACCATGCAAAAATAAATTCGAGGATGTAATTAAGTTAAGTGGGTAGATGCTATTTTGTCATTGGCCATATGCTGCACGATTGGCTCGAAGAAAGAAACATGCAGCTCGGGGGGGGGGGGGGGGGTTAAAGAATTATTAGGCATTACTACAATGATTCAAGTCAATATTAGAGGTGACATTATCTGAGATACAAAGGACACGGATTTCCCCATACAAGTGTGTCTAATTTGAGACGGCAGGATTAATTATTCATATCCCTCACATTGCTGAGGAACTTCATATTTTTAAATACACAAAAGTTTATAATTCTTTTAAAGAAAATTTAATACAGCTTAACAAAAATATAAACATTTTCTTGGATGATATACTAATAATGTTATCAAACAATATACCAGTCACAATAATAGAATTTGCATTAATTACCAAGAGCATGGAAAGCGGTATTTCTGTGATATTATAACAGTACAGTTACTCTGTTTACTTATCATATTTTAAAGGGTTCAAAGGGTTCCATGCGTTAGTAAATCCAAATTCAGCGGAACAAAATAATAGGGACCTCAAATAATCTTTCCCTAACTGCAAATACATTGCAAGCATATTTTAGTTGTCTTGGTACTATACGCTGGAGGGTTTATATATTACATCGGACATCCATGCTATTTTTCCTTTCCAATTTGTCGCCCGAATATGGCCTGTTATGCTAGATCCAGTCAAGCGCGGAAAACATAACCGAACCATTTAAATTGGCAACACGATTTCATATCGCACGAACTTGCCGGTTACATTATATTTGTTTACGCTCAGTGCACAGTAGGTGTGAGTTTACGTGCCATTGTGGTATATTGCTGGTTTTGTTTGTTCGCTGATCTTCTGAATACGGAGGCGTACTAGGCCTAAACAGGTTAGGACATGTATATGCGGGAAAAATATGTATTTCGAAATTTCGAAAATAGTATGGGACAGAAAAGTGGGGTTTCGTAATAGCCATAGGCAGTGCGCATGTAAAGAGGCGTGTTAGGAAATGTCTACATGTATTGTCTGTAGTTTATTTTGTTATTCATTTTTTTATTTTTGACAACAAAAAAAGTACAGTCATCACGAGTCAGACTCGGGTCAAAATTTGTTGTTTTGAAGTATTTTTGTCGTATGTAATAAGCTTCCTCATTTGATATTAGTCATATTCCTAAGCAAAAATGATTTTTCTCTTTGTCACTATCCAAAGGAAACATAAGCATGTAAATTCATGTATTACATTGAAGCAGGAGAAAATATAGAAATAGATCAAATGGGAATTAAATAAAAGGTACACGTAGTTGACAGAATAAGGAAATATTAGGGTCATTTTGTTTGTTTGATTCTCTCGAAAAGAGAGAGGACAAATTATAAAGGGAAGCATATGAAAATTAGAGGAGTGGAAAGACATATTATGGCAGAAAAGATAAAAGAGAAATAAAGAGAGAGACAGGCCGGGTATATTAGGGAGGGGAAATTTGAATTAAAGCAAGAGAAAAAAGAAAGAAAGAGGCAGAGAATGTTATAAAGGAATGATAAAATGATACAGATGAGGGTAACTACTAAGGGGAGGAGAAAAATATTAGAGATAAAGTGACAGAAAGTGAGGTACACCAATAAAATTGAGCAGAAACTGATTGAAAAAAGTATATATATATATATATATATATATATATATATATATATATATATATATATATATATATATATAATGTGTGTGTGTTTTTTTTTCATATTCTTCTTTCACCCCCCCCCCCCCCGTTTCTTTTATTTTTCCTCCCCTTTTCTCTAACGCTTTTTGGGGATCTTCATTTTTTAACTTAATAGTGCTAAAGCCGGCATGCTTCTTTTAATGCATTGACTGTTACTATTTTTATTTTTCAAAGAGGGGTCTATGAAATACAGGCCGTGCTTTCTTAATAGACCCTCCACTCATGTCTTCCTTGGCAATGTTTAGATCATACCAATTGCTTTATCAATGTAAATCAAACGCAAGTCTACTGAATTATGGTCTGTTATATCTATGTCTGTGCATATAATTGTTATGTTCTTGCCCTTCATTTTGTTATGTACTGGTTTTAACAAAATAAAAGACATAAGTGGAAATCAATCAACTTTGATACTTTAAATGTAGTGATGTGGAGAGATACATACATGTATATGAATGTGAGAGGAGAAAATGCAAGATAGAGGTAGTAAGTGAAGAGTGGATATAATATATGGAGAGGATCGTGTTAAATGAATAAGTAGCAAAAACACGATAAAAACTATTTTCGAAAAATCAACTGAAGGCAATTTCAATAGCCCTGTAAATCACCTTTAGAAATGTGCGAACATTACAATGGCGTATTACGTAATCCGAAACTGATTTCTATGGGCAGTACAATAGGCCTTTGAAATTGCCCTTGAGTTTATTTTTCGAAAGTAGTTTTTATCGTGTTCAAAATAAATCTTAAGTTTAATGGAGAGTGATAGAAATATATAAAAGGATGAGAATCAAGGAGAAATTAGAGTGAATAATAAGATAAAAAATTAAGAAAGAGTAATTAGAGAAAAGAGGGAGAGAAAGAAAGAGGGGGGTATACAGAGGAGTACATACAAGTGAAACGGTGGAGTATAAGGAAAATATATATATATCACAAAATGTTCATAGGAACAAAGTTCCGACAAAATGCAGTGTTAAAGATATGTAGAAAATGAAGTTCACAACATCGTATAGAATACAAACACGACAAGCGCTTTCTCTTCACCTGAAGAGAATAAATCGAAAGCGCTTGGGAAGTTAAAAACATGCTCCTCGTGTGTATTATATACGATGTTGTGAACTTTATTTTCTATATATACGTATATATGTATATATATGTACATGAAAAGAAAATGATACTATACGTCAAGAGGAGTTTGAGAAAAGTATGTTAGAAAGAGAGATCAATATAGGGGAGTGGATAAAAGGGAGATAAAAAGAGGTAAACATAAAAGGCGAAGGCAAATAAGGGATTAAGAGCCATGAAAGAGATATATAAAGGAAGGAGATTTAGAGAGGAGAATGATGAAAATAAAGATAGTAAATGTTGAGAGTAGATAGATTTGTCTAAAATGAAGTACATAAGTTGGAAGTGGTAGAAAGGTACTGTAGTTGTAGAAGAAATTAAGATTATAGTTTAGAGAGATACATATTAAATATTGGGGAATGAGTGGATAGATTAAATAGAAAGAAGAGAGTGAGAGACACGGATAGTAGGTAGATATATATTTAAATGGGTGGTATATTATTGGGTGATATAAATAGAGATGTTAAATTAAGGGAGGATATTCTGTAGTGATAGAGAAATATAACTACATTAACGTGGAGAAATGAGAAGGGGGTTGAAGAGAAACAAGAAGGGGGCAGCATCCATTCACTAGCCTCTCAGTCGCTGAGGTGGGAAATGTTAACATGGTTAAAGAGAAACCCAGACGATACTTAATTTCTCATCATGAACGCATGGAATCTTTCCTTTAATATGCTGGGGATCCAACCGAATTTTCGATTTGCAAGCGTTATATTAAATGAACGTCTAAACTGTATTGCTGTAAAAACATTCAACTATGATTACCTCTAGCTGACACTTCGATGTCTGTAGAAATCATTAAATACCCGTCAGATAAGAATAGGGCATACAGCCTTAAGTATAAAGGAAGAATGGGAGCTCTATTTATAAATGGGCGGAGAGAAAGAGAAAAAGTTTATGTAAATGTATAAAAAGACCCCCCCCAAAAAAAAACAAAAAACAAACAAAACAAAACAAAACAAAAACAAAACAAAGCAAAACAAACCAAAAAACAAAGAATAAAAAAAACACACACAAAAAAAAAAAGTGAAAAGAAGTGAAGAGAGGCAGAAGAAAAAGAATAATGGAAAGTTTGCCCAAAATTACAAATCTTTAAATCAGAAAAAAAAGGCAAATGATATGACTTGTATATATATATATATATATATATATATATATATGTTTTCAGGGAAATTACATTTCCTTTAAAATTTCTTTCATAGCTTTTCTAACAGGCAGGATATGCTTGTGTATACTCATAATGTATTCATTTAACGAGATTTCCTGTTATCTGAACGTTGTTTCCTTATAATTTCATATACACACACTCATATATATATATATATATATATATATATATATATATATATATATATATATCAATACATATATATATGTAGTGTTTGTGTATATATATATTTATACATACATAAATATATATACACACACACACACACACACACACACACACACATATATATATATATATATATATATATATATATATATATATATATATATATATATATTTATACATCATGCACATCGTTTCGAAAAGTTGATTTTCCATTTCAATGTGTACCAATTTGCATGCTTGATGTTAATATTATTAACCTATAAACCTGTAAGGACAGAATGAAATGGTTCATCGTAATCACATAAGGGAACCCTCGGACCACAGGTCTCGCTAATATGCAACCATTGGCTAATTCAGGTCCAAGGTTTTACTCTCTCTTTTTTTTTTTAAAGAGGTGACTTCAGGATGTCTAATACTAACGAAGATACGATTGGTTGTGAAGCTGATGATTGATTTGGAACTGCTTCTCCATGAACTTTGGTAATCCGACATTTGTCGCCGGAGTATTAAAGGGTACCAGTCACCTTCAAAAATATTTTTGTATAGCTAATTTGTAGAAAATTAACCTCAAAAATTTTACCCGGCATACTATAGGTTAAAGGTCAGAGTATGACGGGAGTAAAGGATAATATAAACACCAAGCGAAAAGAACCCAAATTCGGACTTGAGTTCCGTGCGTGCCATTTCCTAGGCGAGTGTTACGGGTCTACCCTCAAAGTCGCTTTTTCGTATATTACATTCATTGTATTTGAATTTGCATTATTTCTGTATAGAAGTAGAATTAGAAACTTATATTTTGACTGCAGTATAGTAGTTACGTGGATACAGATCAAAATATTTTTAGGTGGTTGGTCCCCTTTAATCTCCTCACTCTCATATCATCAAGGAGTCATCCGGTCATCAATCGCATTCACAACAGTACAATGTTACAAGGTTTACCCATGGGCAAGAATACTGAGGGGGGAAGGTGGAGGGGGACACACCCCAACGTTGATTGTCAGAGAATTTAAAGAGGCACCCAATAATGCGATGACCTTTACCTTTTATGCTTTTTTATGCTAGTCAGATATTTTTGGAGTACACACACACACACACACACACACACAATCTGATGAATAACAAAAAAGTATACATGTGTATACATACTTTATGCCAGCAAAGCAAGTTATCAAGGCAAATAAAGTGACGCCCCCCCCCCCCCCAAGATCGATTTTTGCCCATGGATTTACCATATGGAATATCTAATATAATGACAAGTACCTTTAGGGGAAAAAATTCATTCATTCTCTACTTATATTTCATTATATTTATTATATGTTATATACAATGTCTCTTTAGCATTAAATCAAATTTGCAGTACATAAAAATGATAAAAATAAAGAAAGAAGTGTTCTTTTTAAAAGACACATGTTCCTCAGATTTGTCTTTCACAATCAACAAGTAATTAAAGCCTATTCTAACAAGTGAATTGGGTAAATTGAATACGGCGGTTAGTCACTTCTTGCTCAAAAGGCATATTAAGGAAATGATACAAAGTGGGAAAAACAGTATTTGGACGGGGAAACATCTTATTCCAGTTGATTCGACATCGTGATGGTCACATGGTGGTACGAAACAATGTTCATTTTGTGGATTAATAAAGATACTAGCAAACGAATTTGTCATATTGGCACAAAAATAATTTCAACCGGGTGTATTAGTGTTCTCAATGGGATAGTGAATAATATATTATTAGTTTTTGGAAGGAAAAACATCTTATTCCAGGTGTTTTGACATTGTGATCGTACGAAACAATGTTCATTTTGTGGATTAAAAATAGATACTGGCAAACGAATTTGTGATAATGGCACAAAAAATAATTTCAACCTGGTGTATTAGTGTTCTCATTGGGATAGTGCAATAACATTAGTATTTTTTGGACGGGATAACATCTTATTCCATACAGTTGTTTTGACATTGTGATGGTACGAAACAATGTTCATTTTGTGGATTAAAAAAGATACTAGCAAACGAATTTGTGATAATGGCACATAAATAATTTCAACAGGGTGTATTAGTGTTCTCACTGGTACAGTTCAATAAAATAGGATACAAAAAAAAGGGAGAAATCAAATATCTTCCTTCATTTTCGGGTAGAATTAACACAACCTATTGAAATAGTTTAAAATTTAAAGGGGATTCTCATTGTATAATTATACATCGTATATCTATTTCACGGAGGATGATTATCACTTTTTGTACTCATATACCCCTGTACATATTATCTAATCTCTTGTTCCTCAGTAAATATAGAATAATGCCCCCTCTAAAGCCCCACTCTATATTTCAGTTTCGATAACTGACAAGGATATATTAATGTTCTACGAATGAAAGCGTTCTCGTTTACAAAAGACGACGGTAAATCTATTTTCACAATCCACATTAAGACTTTTCACATGTCTTTCAGACACCAACGCAAAAACGTGAAGCTTACGGACACATAAAAGTTCAGCTGCTAAGAATGTTTGTGAATAAGAGTGCCTTCGTAACCTGGCGTAAGGCTCAAAGATAATATCTGCTCCCTACCATGTAGGTGTTTCCATCTGGCTGCAGAGAGCGTTATTCAGTCTTCTGCCTATCTTCGTCAATCAGAAAGTGATGATTCTACATTGGAATATAATCACAGAGGTATTTGGAAAGGCAAATGAAAGACAGTTCACTTCATAATTTCAATCTCTATTACAGAGATGCAAGGAAAATGGCAGAGAGATTTGTATGTGTTTATGCATGTTAATGAAAGAACATGTTAAACATGTTACAAGAGAAATCAAGAAGAAAAAAGTAAAATACAAAGATGAAAACGAATCACGAATGCATATATAATATATATATATATATATATACATATTCATAAAGTTCCAAAAATTCTGCGACGGAGATTGAAAAAAGAGAGACACACAGAATAAATCACTGTTAGACATAAAAAGTTCTAACGTAGGTTTTGTGTCTAACGGAGTGATTTATTGTGTCTCCCTCCACATATGTATGTATATATATATATATATATATATATATATATATATATATATATATATATATATATATATGTGTGTGTGTGTATATATAGATATACATATATACACATGTATATATACATGTAAACATATTTTTTATAATCCTTATCCCTGACAAAGGAATGTGGTCGTTCTGAAAATTTGGAAAATATATATTATAAATTTAATTGGCATTGATGCGTTACTAGTCTCATCTTTTTATACTTATATAAGTTCACACACAAAGAGAAAGAGAGAGAGAGAGAGAAAATAGTTTACTAGTACTTGGATGGATTTTTGTAAAGTAGTAAAACTGTGTTTTGGTTGTAACTGTAATTATTAAGTAATGACTTTGCGTAGAGGTCACCATTAATAGTGGATGAAATGTATTAGACACTAATGACAGGGTGAGACAACTTTAAATGGTTTAACTGTATTAAGGGAATACTTTTTAACCCTTTCAGGACAAGAGTTATTTAAGGGCTAAATTGATCACATTTTGTTCTTCAAATTGGCAACAATAATAGTTTTTTTTTAGTGCTACAAGATTTTAATAAGTGGTAATGTCTTTGAAAACAATATACATGGTTAAAAGAATTGTCGAAAAGTTGAAAAAGTTGCAAATTTCGACTAAAAAAAACAACATGATTTTGAACCTCTCAATGTGTTGCCAATTTAAGGATTTTAAAGCTTATTCTCCCTTTTAAAATTTCTGGGATCAATTGCAGTTTGGTCATTTAACAAAAATGGACATAGTGTGCAGCAATTTTTGCTCTTTCTACTCATGCATCTGGTATATTTTTTAGAGCTCTGAATCAAAAGTTATTGAGCCAAACCACAAAATGTGGTCAATTGTCTTGAAAGGGTCTTGGGGAAAAAATCGAAACAAACATGGAAGGTAAATGAAGAAGGTAGACGAAGAATAAAAACAATCTGTCCATTATTGGTAACGTAATAATCCGTGTAAAACTAGCAAAATATTTTTAGGCATAGTAACAGACAGTGATCTGAAGTGGATATACATGTATATGTATATATTACAGAAACTGTCTAATACTGCAGGATTTTTTGAGTAAGTTAAAGTTCTACCTTCTCAGTATTCATATATAAGGAAACTATCAACTAATTATGTAAACTAGCAGAACCATAGCAAATGCTAGCAAACAAAAGGAACCTCGTTCTTCATACAAGAAAATGCTTCTCTATGACAAAGAAATACTTACTTGAATAATAGGAATTATAGGTTTCATCATCAAGCTTTTGATTTATATTATCAAGCCTTTGAGTAGCTTGGCATTTCAATTGACTTTTATCAGCGAAGATCAGCTGTTATTCTTGCATCTTTGAATGTTTCATTTTCTCTTCGATAGATTATACTTTACTGCACTTACAGGATTAAAAAAAAAAAGAAATCAAATGAATCAATCAAACTATTTTGCCTTATTTAACAGCAGCATTATCAAATTACTCGGTTCAAAAAGTGTGGGTAAAAAACCCCAAAGTATTTGCTTGTCAGAAAATTTTCTGAGATTTGTCCACCCCCCCCCCCCCCCAAATTTTGCAAAACCCTAGATCAGCCCCTGGTTCAGGTTCCCGGTATAACTGTGCTTCGTCGCACATAATGAATAGAATTGTTCTCATGCAAGCATTTTCCTGAGCTTGATTTATAGATACGGTCCAATGTCTTCCTTTATACTGGGTAAAAGGTTTACTATTGAACCACTATACTTGTACATATTTCTTAATGTTTGCCAGATAGAAATTTTATATCTCCATACTTAAATGGGGTTTTTTATGTTGCTCCCTTGAAAGGAGAAAATAAATTTTAAGTTTGTCATTTGATTCATCCCAGTAATGTGTACAACACGCCCAAAATGATATGTGATTTCAAGAAATTGAAAGTTGCTTGATACGAACCTTCCTGTGGTCTTTTCCTCTTCACTTCGTTAGACGTCGGATAGGTCGCCGTCTGAGCCACCCATAGTTTGAGGTCGTTTCCCGGCGTAGGACCTGGCGTGGATACCGTGCTCACGGTCTGCTGCTGCTGGGGCGTGGTCTTGTTTTCGCTTGCCGTAGCCATGGTAACAAGATGACAGTTGTTGTACTTCAGCCTGCATTTAAGAGATAATTCATCATCATAAAACTGGAAATGCTTAGACATACTAGGTGCATAATTTCTTTTGATAGCAATCTGAACACAAGTGATATCGTGTGAAGACGATTAATCAATTTCAAAGACTATGCATATCAAGCTCATCCCTGGATCAACAACTTCTCTTATAGACATTAATGATGGTAACTTAGCAACAAGCTCAGGGGGGTCCCGGTTCTGAGGTGAAAAGGTCGTCAACGGTTTCCATTGATAGAATAAATTAAAGCAGGCCCACCTCTACATTTTACAGATCGACTGATTTCTTTTTCCATTGTAGCTTGCGAGAGCAATCTAAAAAAAGCTTATCATATAACAAAGAATTTTCATAAATTCTGATAAAATGCCTGTAATTGAATCTTAAATCTGATCCGATTCCATTCATGAAAGTAATCTTCATCTTATATCCTTTATCAATGCAAAGAGCTTGAAGAGAAATTATGTGGAGAGCGTAATAATGCACGTCTATTAAGGGAATAATTCGGAATTCTTCCTTTTTATGCTCTACCCAAATGTGAGTGACCAGATTTCAGAGATATATAATACGAATGAACTCGTTTTAACACGTTTTATTCTTCTTTGACAAACGTTTAACACAGTCAAAAACCAGCATAAACAACTTTTTAGTAGTAAGATATGTTATTCATTGGTTAAATATATCGAAGATCTTCCCTTCTAAACAGTATACAAGATATTACCATTATTACGAGCTTAATCTTATTCATGCTATCACATCGGACAGTGGTCCTACTGAATAAAGAATTTGCACATAATTTTATTAAATAATTTATAACCCATTGCCTACGGGAACCGGGTCATACCTGTATTAAGCCAATAAGAATTAGTTTAGTAGTCAGTGGGTTAAGAATATGATTGTAGGGTCCTCGGAAATAATACTGATGAGTCTACTCTGAGTTAATGACACATTATCCATCATCACATTAAGCATCTTATTTAAGATTCGTTAATATATTCCGGACAACTAAGCCAGAATCCATGACATTCGCCAGTAAATGTCGCCGAAGTGAGCTCAGTGTATGCTTACGGAAGAAGAATTATTCCTGCGTAAAATCGGTAATCTTATAATTTGGATTATATTTCATGTTCCTCAAATAACTATGTTTTGTTTTTTGGCAAATGATAGTCCACGTACATTAACTTTCATTTATCGTTTCTCTTGACAAAAAACAGTTTTAAAAGCTAGCTACATAATGTTTATATCATTGATCATGTCCTCCCCGATACAAAAACTAATTCTAACGATAAAAGGTGACTATAGCTTCAGTTTGCAGCAAAATATACAATCCATACACATCATATGTGAGCAAATACAACAATTTGAAATGATGTATAAATACTTCCTCTCTTGATGTTATAGTATGAGAGAATGACGGGGACAGTATTGCACAAAACAGATATTCGACCAAATTAAAGTGAGGATCATCATTCGGTTACATTTCTACATGTATAAAGAGCTATATGACAACTCCTGAATATTGCAATGTAAACAACGAAACATCTAAAAAAAACGTGATAGAAGGGGATGAGAAGTGACAGCAGTAGTAGAAGAATCAAAGATGAATGTTATCGTTCTTGCTCAAGGCCTTAATATTTGATAACAATAAAATGTACTTCAAATGGAATATCGCAAGCTAATGCAAGCTCCATCCTTCATGGTTCTCGATATCTATAATTATTGTATACATATTCATATTTCATTTTTGAGAAGGCTACAAATTACATATATTTTTATTTTCGAAACGGCCATGCTTAAAGGGTACTTTTATGCTCGAAATGTGTGCTCCACACAAGGTTACTTTTGTATGATTACCGTTAGAATATATGCCTGCTTTTTCCCCATTTCGTCAACAGCAACGTATTCATAGCTATTCTTTGCTGGTAGCAGTAGTGGTAATTACCTTTACACACAGTCGTATATATTTCAGGAAAATGATTCGAATAATCATAAACTGACAATTTCTTACCTTATAGACAATGAGAAACCAGTTGGTATGTTCAGCTGTGTACCGTCTAACAGAAATATGCTGCGAGACTAGCGAGCAGCGGGTCGTCGAAGCGATGGATGCCTCCGTCAGCCTTGTGGATGTATGGAGCGGTGCAATCAAAATGCCACGTCGCAGTGTCGAATGGTTCCCTTCACCAAAGAACAACAGAAATAGTCTGTAGAGTTTCGTATCTTAATAAAGCTTTATCTATAGGTTTAAAATTGAATATCTAAATATATAGTTGATAGTTGTCTCTTCTCTTAGCTCAGCCAGTATTCGAAGAGCGATATTAGCCAACTGCGAACAATAATGTCATCGCTACCAGTGCACTGTCGCAGGAATTTTACGCGGCGGGCTGTCGCGTCGCTTCTGGACGCGTTTCCGTGAAGGCGATGGGCGTGTTCGACGGGGGTCAAACAAAGGCTGCATGAATTTATTACAACATGAAATTAATATTGAATATTCAGTAGGCAAAAAAACAATGAAGTTTTTAGCACCACTTCGTGACCAAATAAGGCAAGGTGGGTGATTTGCTTACCCTATAACAAAGATTTTCTAGGCTGCTTTTCAGTCGTTTTGGTAATGCTTAGGGAAAGATGCCGAATACCCTGTCTACTTAAGATAAGCGAGAACTAACACCAACTCTAATGTAAAAGGTAGAAGACTCTGGAGGTAGGCTACCAAATCGCTTACGAAGATGGGATAAGAACGAAACCGTCCTGGAATTTATACCCTAAGTAGATATTCGCGGGGAAAACCACATCTGTTGTTTTGCAACATCCCAAGTTTGTAAACATGTGACGAAATATTAAACAAAAGACCGGAGCCCACACCCAATTTTGCAATTGTATACCGCCAACAATAAGATGCATTTCGAAATAACAATTGTTATATAGTTATATTTAAAAAAAATAGATCAAAATTCCCCAGCGTTCTGTCAAGCAGAAAAAAAAATGTTGACAATACCACAAGCCAGTTAATGTATTTCCTTGCCTATGTATGTATCAGGAAGTTAAAAAAATGTAAGCTGTTGATTTTTTTGCAAGATTTAAGATTGCAAATAGGCAAATTATTTAAACAAAGCAAAAACAAACAAGAACTGACATCATAAATGCATTATTGTTATACAAAATCATATTAAAGGTACCACACTGCAACAACCATGGTGTTAATTCAACACCATCTCGGTATCAATATTGGGCTACACCAGATAAGTGTTAAAACAACACCAGTTTGATATTGAGCTACACCAGATAAGTGTTAAAACAACACCAGTTAGTGTTAAAACAATATCAGTTTGATTCGAAACAAGTCTTGTTTTGATACTTATCTGGTGTAACCCAATGTAGATACCGACATGGTGTTAAATTAACACCATGGTTTTTGCATTGCATGATGCAACCTTTAGATTAAATTCCCCTGCATTCTATTAGGCTGCCAAAAACATGTCGACAATACCACAAACCAGTTTACTGCCTTGCCATATCATATATCAGGAAGATTAAAATATGCATTATTTGTTAAAACAGTAATATAAAGCAACATTCCATGAAGTGGTTTATGTAAGCCCAAAGGCAAATTGACTGCGTTCACTATGTGCGTTCAAACAGTAAGATGAGATTTTACTGTAATAACTAGTTGGGAGGAAAATCAAATAGTCTAATGTAATAACTAGTTGGGAGGAAAATCAAATAAGGTAACAGTCTAGCGTATAATCAACCATTAACACTAGTTCGATTGGATGAGAGAAAAAAAATTCAATGGGAAATATGCATATAGTGTGCAATTTCGTTCGGCATATTCTATGCACCATTGACTTTGTACATTATGCGTTATATTGTTGTTGAATACTCTAATCAATGGGATTGATACTAGTTTTTCTAGTTGTTCGGGAAATACCATTACAATATCATGTTAATCATCATTTGTTTCAACTAATCAAACTCTAATTAGCATTTTACACGTAATTTTGTTAGGAATTTGCCCTACAAAGGCAAACTCCACTTTGTTGAGACGATCCCTGAACGGCGCGGCGTCTAGCCACAACCGTACGAAGAGGACGCAGTGCGTTCTACGTTGCTCTCGTCAGTTGATAACTGATATCTCTTTATAATTTTGGATCATAAGAAATATTCTCCCTGTTTTACATTTTTTTATTATCGGTTTATATCATTAGTCAGTTTTTCATCCTAGAATGTGCCTTTTACTCGAAAGAAAAGACAAATGTTTAAAATCACTTGAGGAAATGGGCTATCATGTGTTGTGCGAACAGGACAGAATTCATACCAACTTTTTGGAATTTCAAAGGCGGTCCCACAATTTGGTTGCCATAACGACCTTCTGTTTCCTTTTCTCTCTTTCACATATGATTAACCCATGGACCTTGCATTTCATTTAAATGCGTCCACATATACAGAGAATGAGTAACATGTCGAGATATCACGAGAGTTATTTGTTTTGTCTTGCTTTGTGGACATGAAATTCCCGATTTGGATTCTAGATTAAAATACAAAACAAAAATAGCATGAACCGTTTTGGCGGGAAGTACAAGTGATGTCATAATGTAATCCTATGTATGATAAACGACAGAGTTTTTATTCTATTCTTTTCTCTTTTCTTTTTTTTTCTTTTTTTTTTTTTTGCTTGAAAATATAATCATGTTTGATCAAAAGAAATAAAGTAAATGCTCTCGTCTATTACACATGTATTCTTTTAAAGAATCTGTATCCGTTTATGATTTATGACAAACTTAGTAGCATTGAAACTCTTTATTCAGACATCAGATATTATTATTTATTTATACTTAGGCACTTTTAGTGATATGAAAAGTGTATAATTATATTAAAGATTTGCTGGAAAGGAGAAGCAATATATAATCACACAATGAAATTGATACTTTTATTTTACTTAGGCAATCGATTTTGTCATAAAAAATTATAGTTTGTCATTTTCTGAGCCAGTTTAATACGTGAAAGACAAATGGCTTGTGTGTGTGTGGGGGGGGGGGGGTTGTGTTTTATTTGAATAAAAGTAAACCACACACAAAACTAAATGAATTATACGAGTATACCGTTATACAATTGAGTTGAAGAGGTGTTTTGCCTTTTTATGTTCACATTAAACTACCAACAACAAAAAAAAAAATGGTAATTGAAATTACACCATACACAAATAATAAAATGTTAGTTTGTTAGAAAACGACTCAAAGTGTTTTAACCCTTTCAGGACAGGAATTATTTAAAGGCTAAATTGATCACATTTCGTTCTTCAAATTGGCAACAATATTTTTCTTTTAGTGCTACATGGTTCTAACAAAATGCAATGTCTTTGAAAACAATATACATCATTAGAAACTTAGTCGAAAAGTTGAAAAAATTGCCAATTTTGATAAAAAATAGTGATTTTGAACCTCTCAATGTGTTGCCAATTTAAGGATTATGAAGCTTATTCTCCTTTTTGAAATTCCTGGCATCAAACGCAATATGGTCATGCAACAAAAATGGACACAATGTGTGTAGAAATTTTTGCTTTTTCTACTCATGCATCTGGTATATTTTCTAGAGCTCTGAATCAAAAGTTATTGAGCCAAACCACAAAATGTGGTCAATTGTCTTGAAAGGGTTAAATAATACATTTCAAAGCCAGTTTGCATTTTCTTTTGTGAAAAGTTCATTTCCAGATAATCAAGTAAAACACTGAAGTATTTTCATCGAATTGATTATTTGATCAATGTCGTTAATTGCCCATAGGTTAGTACACATGTCGACATTAGTTGTCGAAATTTCGACAAATCCCTTTCAATAAACAAAATTGGGTTTATGGTCGAGAAAACGATGTTCTAAATTATTTTGAATTCCTGTAATTTCATTTACGTGAGACAGCTATGATGAACGTGAACTAAAATTATGTCGAAATTTGAGACAGGAAGCAAAGCCCAATGAATTATATTGCCTTCGCTTGCGAATCGCATTGTTGATGAGGGTTCCTCATTTGCAATGTCCCATAACACGCGTAGGCCTACAGCGCAACTTATGTAGTAAAAATTCGGCTTAGACATAGAACTAGTAGGCGTATATTATAGTAGCTAATTAATTTCTTGGTCTAT
This sequence comes from Heliocidaris tuberculata, assembly GCA_025618425.1. Classification (NCBI taxonomy): domain Eukaryota; kingdom Metazoa; phylum Echinodermata; class Echinoidea; order Camarodonta; family Echinometridae; genus Heliocidaris; species Heliocidaris tuberculata. The sequence goes on from CM046850.1 coordinate 25,683,234, forward strand.
ATTCTAGGTCATGGATTACCGGGAGTCAGAGGACATGAGGAAAGGAAACATTTGTGAACATAATCTAAGTACCGTTTGATTAAATTCATTAATAATTCGGCTACATAGCAATCTTTATATTGGACTAAAGCTCGTTGTTGTGTCCCTTTAAGCACGTAGGCCCCAGTCAAACATATACATCTATGTAGCCGAATGCAAGCGATTATTCGAGTAAAGTATGATAATGTTCATAGGATGTGTTACCGTACTTTGTTTAAAAAAATAGAATTCCAGCAGATTTCCATCATTTTGACGACAGAGAGATTTGAGAAGCACAGAGAACAGTGGGCATAATTTTCTGAGCCCTATGCATATTTAAATGAAGCTGTTATTTTTCTAATGTTTGAAGGTGATTGACATTGAATCTTGAAACAATTCTGAGAAGGTTGTAATAATCATTTTTTATGGTAGTCTTAAAATGCGTCGTAATGGTCATCTCTTTCTTGTTCAGTTTAGGTAGTTGTTCCCTTCACCCAAAATGATATGATTTGTAGCCAACCACAACAATACAAATTTTCCACGTCCTGACTCCATGTGTATTTTTCAATTATTTACTTATCCCTGTTTATGACATGATTTACAAGTGATTATACTCTCAATGTGATGACTCAACATGGCGGGAACTTATAAATAGGCAAAACTGGGAATCTGTATGTAAATAATAAAATAATATTCCCGGTTATCGTCAATACATTTCCCACATGTATTCTGCACAGTCTGGGCAAACTGACAAGGTTTTAAAAATCACTCTTGCAAAAATTATGAATTGAAATACCATCTAGAAGACATCATTTCAGTATCGTTCAAATACATATAGTTTCATCATCATATGATAAAAATAACTTAAATAATTTAAAATCATATTTAAATATACTGACTTAGTCATTGCCATCATAATACCGTAAATACATAAAGGGCATTTTTGTTTCGTCGTGCTACATTGCTTAATGGAACTACGTTTATATACACTGTATTCCTCTTCCTCGATGTTTGGCTATAGATATAGTCTAAATACTGTTTTTAAAGTCTAAAATCATAGCAAGACATATCAAGTATCAAAACTGTATCTGTTGGTTACCTTTCACACAATATTTTGCTAGAATATCACAAATGTGCTCAAACCTCTTTTTTTAACGACCAAAGAATTTACATATTGCAAATGGAATTCTATTGTCTGTGACTCTGTAAATATACATATTAATTAAATCTAAGTAATGAACAATCAAAGTAGGTTATCAAGACAATAAATTAGTTCTTAGATTACCGTAGTTCTCTGATGTCAATTATATTCTCGTTAAAAAGTCAGAAATGGCTTTACCTCTCATTGTGAACACGATGGCACTCATGGCAGTATGATATATATTAAGGAATGATACAAATTTGTATGCGATTCCACTTTTTAAAAAAGATAACTATGTTTTTAAAGTAGGAGTTTACAAATAAAATCAAAATTAAGTTGTGTATGAAAGTCGAGTACTGAATATGTAGTTATTGTGAACATTTTCCTTTCCCATAGGTTTGTACAGCGTCTGGGTCACACTGACAAAATATTCAAAATTTTCACACAAAATGTTTCATTTACCACACTTTCCAGAAAACATAATATCATTTTCGTTTGAATAAGCCATGTTTCATTACCATAAGATAAGCGTAACTCATATCATCTAAAATTTTGTTAAAATATCCTGTTCCAGACGTTGCCACCGTCGTGTGTCCATAATATTGTACAAACGTTTGGGTTCTCATTTATTCGTCGTGCTCAAAGCGGCACCGTTCATATATATGTGGCTCTTCTCTTCTTCACGTTCCCAGTAAATATAGTCTGAATGGTAAATTCTAGAATTGTAGGAAGACATGGAACGTAGACGAACTATATTCTTGTGGTGCCTATTTACACTTCAAGTAGATTATCGTCATAGATTTTTGAATCATTGTTTGTAAATCAGTTGGTTAGTTAATCTCTAAACAGCTCAAGAAATTTTGGTCGCTAACTCTGCATTTTAATCCATTGCACAAGTTTTAAGGTTGTATGTAATAATTATACTATTCTATGCTTGAGAGGTTATACTCATCAGCAAGTTATAAATAACATTTTCTACTTCCAGTAAGCACAATGGTAATATGACCTATATTTATTGATGTCCAGTATTGATGTAGTTCCACTTTATTGTAGATTAGTTAATTTAGAGTTTCAGGCAGTACTCAGGAGTCTATCAATTCGAAACAAGCCTGTATATTTTATTAATGAACTTGGTATAATATAATTGTGGAAGAGATTTTTGGAATTGGTCTATACACCATCAAGCTAAAAAAAAAAAAAAAAAATGATACTTATTTAAAAGACTTTCATTTTTTACAAACTTGAAATTTTACCTGTTTGCTAATGAAACAAGTATACACATGTAAAAACAATCTACGGTTTAATGTCCTGTCAAAGAGACCTGGAATCGAGATAATTAATGACTTTCCAAAGAGCACTTGAAATCGTCATTGGTTGGAGCCTAGAACCTTCCAGTTATGAGACCTTCGCTCAACCTCTGAGCCATAACAACTCCTAAATCGATTCTTGATACAATGATAACACTAAACAGCCAACATTAGTTGTTCCTAATGCAACGACAGACACAAGACAGGAAGTATTGCTTAATATATGGCAGAACTTAAATTATTGCAAATTAGTTATGAGAGTAATGAGCATGTCATAGGAGGTACTTAATTTTGACGATAAGCACTGGGGCTAACAGATGTGTCAAAGACACAGGGAGGGAACAATGGCGTATCCAGCACTGAGGGCTGGATCAGCATTCACCCAGCCCATTCGAAGACCCCTAAATATCACCAGTTTTCAGTGGATATATGGCACATAGCCATCGGCAGTCCAGGTACACTCTGCCCCTGTCAGTAATTTGTGGATACGCCATTTGGAACGAAAATTCTTCAACAGGAACTAGTTGTGCAACTATTCTGAATTCTTCCTGTGCAGAGCATTTTCTATGTATACTATTACCTCTTTTAAATTGAACCAGTTAATTATAGGCCTATGAAACATTTAAAAGTTATTTCACTTCAGTAAAAATCATTAGTGGTCGCTTTAATCAGAGCAAGACTTTCTCTGGGTAACCACAGAATGGTCCATTATGCTGTCATAATTTGATATGAATTGATGTGAATTTATTTAAATCATTTATTTAAATCATTTATTTAAAAAAGGTAAAAGTCCAGTTCAGCTGTTCCGTTCATTTACAATTAGGCCTTGTAAAAAATGATAGAAAAAATAATAAATTATAAATACAACCCTATGCATAAAGAGAGAAGATTTTGGACTATATAGAGCATAGAAACTAATAAAAAAAATCTTATACGTTCATGAGGATTAAGGTTAAAAGAACATTACAGAGAATATAAAAAATTTAAAAAAATGAAATATACCTTTTGATGTTCCAGCATTTGCTTCGGCGACAATATTGCTCCGGGCTTTATTTCGTCAAATATATAGGGTTATGGTTTTTGTTTCAATTCGGTTTTAGGTTATTTTAGGGTTAGGGTTAGGTATAGTGTTTGGTCCAGGGTTGAAGTTTATAATTCATTTAGTATATGAAATTGACTCGAAGCAATTGTCGCCCAATCATGTGTCGTACAACCTTTCTAGCTCTTACCCGATTAAGAATGGAATCGCCCAGTAATGAATTTGAAGGGGTCCCGAGCAAACCCTTATTTCCGTAAGGAGGCTTAGTACGATTAGCATAATCGACAAAATCTCTTGCATCTATTAATTAAAGTCAAGAAATTATCATGCCACAAACAAATCAAACGAGGAGAAATAATTCACCAAATACACTAAATACATATGGAGTAAGGGTGAATGAGGCACAACGCAAGGTACGTCTTTCTTGTTATTTTTCATTTCTTCGAATCACACGTCCGTCATAAATGGAATAGATCCAGTGAAAAAACATATTTTTTTCGTCGAACTAGAAAACTGATTTTATATAATCAAAATATAACCTTTATGTTATTTCTTTACCAATCCTCTCCCTTAAGTAGGGTGTATCTTTTTTGTTTATATGGAGGAGTATGTGACTTACTTTTCAGATTGCATCAGTCGCTGGTACCATGATTTAAAACTAGGGAGTACCCGTCAAAAGCTAAAACGTTCATGCTCTGAGTATTGGCCGACATAGGCGCCACGCGTTTATGTATTAAAATATGACTTTGTCTTTCAGTCTCATGGACTTATAGAAAAACAGGTGTCAGGCTGGAATGAGTTATTACCGGGATGAAATAAATGAAATGAAAAACGCATTAAAAATTGTACATGCATACTAAAGCCCGAAATTTGCCTTGTGGCACAAGTCCCCTTTTTGTAACTGTGTTACGGAGACTACGTACAAATAATGGTAGGCCTAATTCTTATTCTGTACAAATACAAATACGATATAATTTTGAGTGGGGGATGTACAAAACAAAACTAACATGTATAGAAAGATATAGACTCCATAGAAGATCTGCGGATGGTTGGATGTGAAAAAAAAAAAAATTAATATAATTATCTTAACAAGATTATAACAAGAGTATAACAGAGTTGCTAGTCAAGTGTATTTTGGAGTGAAACTTTTCCAACTTTCTTTTTAAGTGGGATAGAGAAATGCATGAATAAATATATTTTGGTACCGAATTCCAGACTGTTGGGAAACTAAAACGAACCGACCTTTGTAAAAAGGTTTTCCCTACTTTCCATAAGTAAAATAAGCTGCTGGTGCGTGCATTATGGGAATGAATTGCACTACTAATATCAAACATTTTAAGAATATTCTTTGGTAAAAGGTTTTTAAAATAAGAAAATCCGAGTAGTGCAGTCTGATACCAATAAAATATGAAATATATTCAGAGTTTTCAGTTTATGAAAAATAGGAGCTGAAGGCGAATGATAATCACTGCCAGTTCATATACGTATTGCTCTCCTTTGTAATTAACAAAGAACTTCTAACTTTGTTTTTTATACAGTATTATAACCCCAGACAGTAATACAAAACAATATATGTGACAACATCACAGCATTGCTCAATGTGAATAAGGCTGAACAAGGAAGACAGCATCTTCATTTATCCATAATCAAAATACCTTTTGATATTTTGGCACTTAAATAGTTAACATGTGCATCCGAATTTTGAATATTTGAACTCCGAGAAAACAAACAACTTTAGATTTGGATATCGGTGTAGAATTAATACTTAAAGTAAGATCATTAAATATTTTACTGGCATTAGATAACTTATTATGAAATGAAATAAAATATATTTTAGCTAGGTTAAGGACCAATTTTAGCTAGGTTAAGGACCAATCTATTGGCTTTAAGCCATTGGGATACATTTAATAATTCGGATTTGATATTTTCTTTTAGATCTTTTAAGTCTGGTTGAGTATAGAATAAAGTAGTATCGTCTGCATGCATACATAATGAAATCAAATTTACTTGATGATATTACAATATCGTTAACATTACAGAAGAAATAATAAGGGACCTAATATAGAACTATGATAATATGCGTTTCTTTTTTATTGTTTTACCATTTATCAATGTAAAAATAATTTATCCAGCATATGCTTTCTTTCATGTGAAATGTATGATACGTGAATTACGAATAGGAATAAACCATTATTAAATATAAAACACTATTCATCGGTGCTTATGCAGAAATGTCCGCTGACGCAGCCCCTATGCTCAATTTCGATTTGTTATAGTCATAATACCTCTCACTGAAATTTAAATTAAGTAGTTTTCAGAATATACCACCTTTGATTGTTTCACAGAGCACGACATGTCCCAAATGCAAAGGAACCAAGACCTCTGGTGCATGCTATTGTCGACGAGGTTATAGACGCTTTTTTGCGTCGAAGCGACCTTGGTGACGTAGAAGTAGTAACGTATTAAGAAGAGGAGGAGGAGAAGAAGAAGGAGGAGAAGGAAGAGAAGGAGGAGGAAGAGGAGAAGAAGAAGAAATCCCAAAAGAAAAGCTCATATCCTGGCAGGGGAGGAATGGGACTGAAATTTAGTTGGGGAATTTCGACGTGACACCCAAAGTATCGTTCGGGGGCCAGTATGGTGAACTCCCCTTATCTCCATGTTCACTCCTCCCCTGTATCCAAGGTATAGTATATGTATGTAAATACACAAACACACACACACATATATATATATATATATATATATATATATATGTATATATGGGGGGTAGGGTGTGTGTGCGTGTGTGTGTGTGTATGTGTGCTATGATGGAAAAGAATGAAGAAGGTCACTACGTGTAATCATAAGCTTTCGGCTCTGGGTCTTCTTCAATTTTATTTGTTGACTTTTAAGGCAGAACACCCTGCACATCACATACGAGACAACACATTTTGCTTCGATCTTAAAATTCAGCATATAGACTTAAAGAAGGCCAGGACCTGAAAGCTTGTGAATACACCTAATGACCTGCTTCACTCTGTTCCATTATATCTGTTCACATATTTCAATTTAACATGGTTCACCCGAACGGATACATCCACACCTCTCTCGCTATACATACATATATGAATATATATATATATATATATATATATATATATATATATATATATATATATATATATATATATAAAACCAGTCCAACCAGTTATGAACGCAAACACAACAATGTAGTTATTGCTATAGGAAAGATACATTTGATTTCTAAAAAAAAATCTATTGGTGATGGTTGAGGTCTGAAAATTGGCGAATTGAATGTATCTTTGGATGTGTCAGGTGCGATATGACGGTGAAAAAAAAATCATACAGGAAACTGGAATTTTGAGCATTTCTGCAACATTTAGGGTACCCATGGTCAAAGCCAAGCACTTTTTCAAAAGGCAATACAATCAAAATCACCCTTGAGTGGATTTCATGAAAGTCTTTGGGATAGTTTTGGTTATAGTTGGTTGACGGTGTTCGGCGAACGTTCTAGAATTAATCGGCGACTGTTCGTTTATTATTTGGCGATAAATCGTCGACCACCCGACCAAAATGCTCCGACAACCAGTTGCCAACCTCTGACAACAGTTGCTGAGTTAATACTTAAAATGATTTTGTGCCTTTGAGCCGAAAAGTTGTTAATGTCAACAAAAACTCAAGAAATTAGTACATATGCAAGATTTAATATGATTTTAATGTAGATGACACAATCTTGGCTTACCAAACTCATATCTTAATATTCACCTCTCTACTTCCCTAACTCCTTCTGTCTCTACCTGACTCACTTTCTTTTATTTTTATTTTTGGTTTCTCCACAAAACTCATTAGGATCGGAAAAACGTAATCAAGATTCCACAGCTTTGGCTGAAAATGTGATTGGGATATACGTCGAAGAAGGCTGCCATTGGATAGTAACATCAAATAATATTACATAGTATCAAAAAGTGTCAAGTAGTTTCAAATATCAAGTATCAAATATTATGATATATAGATTGACTGCAGAATAGTTAAAGGACAAAATAGACACTGAGTGATGGGGGTTGTTTATCTGCCCGCGTGCCTTTCGGAAACTGAACTTGAAACCTAAAATATGGTTCTTGCTAAAATGAAATTTTGGCTAGAGAGTTACCCAACAACTCCCACCCCTTCCCCCTTCAATGAAGCCACCAAGTCCCAGAAGTCCAGATATGCCACTGACTTTTTTTCTAAGTCAAACTCATCCTCGGAGACTAGTGTTTGTGCTTTAAAGAGATTCAACATATACTATATTTTGGTCACTGATATCTGTAAAAATTCCACAATATTTAGTTTGATAATAATGGTATTCACGCTCTTGATGTGATACATTTTTCACATTATACTTTCAGACAATCTGCTGTGAGACTCTTGTGTTTTTTTTTAACTGTTTAGTGCATTTTCGACTGTTTGAATTATTTTTTGTACTTTTAGATGTTCTACATAATATCGTAAGACTAAGGCGTTTTAAAGCTGTATATAATATGTATATTGCATTTTCTAAGGTTTAAATCATATCTTGTACTGTAAATAAATCTACATAATAATGTAAGACTAAGGTGTCTTTCAACTGTATATCGCATTTTTAAAGGTTCAGATTATTTCTTAACGCGATCGTAAAGACTTTCGAAAAGTTAACCCAAGAAAATCTCAGTAGTCTTTTCCATCACCTATTGTAATCACCTATTATAATCACCTACTACAATGACGTATTACGTAATCTGAACATGATTTCTATGGGATATGCAATAGAGTATGGAAATTGCCCTTGAGTTGATTTCTCGAAAGTCTTTGCGATGGTGATTCTTATTATATACACATTTAAACGTTAACATTCCATGCACTCGTAAATCGAGACATGATGTAAATTTTGTTTCACACATTATGCCCAATTGTCCAACTTACCATTAGACCTATACGCTAACATAATTAATTCCATATTTTTCGCCGTTAGGATTCAGAGGGTTAGTCCTAAAGTAACTCTAACCTAAACATAAACGTAACCTTATTAAACATAATAAGCCTAAACTTGAAACTATCCCTATGAACAGTATGCGTTCTCTTGGGACGGATGGTGCATGAGACCTACTCAAATTTCAAATTTATACTCTGTTTTTGTAAAGAGTCATTTTCTAAAAATTCATAAGATGACACTAAATTTGTTTATTAAGATTTAAAAAGAACGAGTGAAAAATTAATGCTTGTGAATTATTCCCACGTTTGCTACGTTCCTACGTTCTTAAATCGTCCGGTTTTGAATTCTTTTACAGCAAATTTTGCCAAAATTTCGATGTAACTGTTGATGTAACTGATGCATCTTATGAACTGAAAAATGCCTGTGTTCAAGTATCTAACTGATCTACTGTAATAGGTATGTAGTCTGCAGTGGTAGGTAAACAATAGTTGTTCCTTTTTTTTTCTATTGTATTTAACAATATTTTTTATTGAACGTAATTGTCAGTCAGTTGCTTTTCAAGGAGATAATATTTTCCAACCAGATACACCAGACCTCACTTTCAGCCATGTATGAAACGCCGTTTTTCTCTCCTCTTCTTCTTATAAATTGCTGCTTCAACTTCTGAAGACAAAAGCAATGTCAATGACTTGGTGCATAATAAACCAAGAGTTTAACACATTTTATGGGTTTGTGCGTTCGTTATTTTTGTCTCTCATTTATAAGTTCTTATATACTACTATCATGATTGCATTTGGGTAATTTCTAAACTGCATTACAATTAAAAGAATAAATTGTACAAAGTGAATATTGTCAGTGCTAAAAAAAAAAAAAGTTCTATTCCGTCTGTAACGCATGAAATGGACCACAAGCGAATCAATGCATTCACAACTTTTTTATACTTCTTAACGCTGCAAACGACAGGATTGTTACCAATTGTAAGGTGCACAGCATAAGCGAAATAGGTATAAACATAATTTATAAAGACAAAAAGAGTCATGAAGGAGAATTTTTTTCAATGGGAGAAAGACAGAAAGAAGAGAGAGAGAGAGAGAGAGAGAGGGGGGGGGGGGGAGGATGTCACAGGAAGGACGTGCTGGCAGAGACGGAGCATTTTGAGAGAAATATGATTGATTTTATCATATTTATTTTGCACTATTGCATTGTGTGTAATTGTTTTTAATTATTACTTATAAGCTTTTTTTTTAATTTCATATATTATTCAAATCAGAGAGAAAAAGAACAGAATGAGAGAGAGAGAGATAGAGAGAGAGAGAGAGAGAGAGAGGGGGGGGGGATGGAGGGAGAGAGACGGGTGAGCGTGCTGAGAGAGAGAGAATGTTTATGTGTGTGTGTGTGTGTGTTCGTTATTATACATGGTACACGTGTCGACAGTAGTTGTTGAAATTTCAACAAATCTATTTAAATAAACAAAATTTGGTTTATGGTCCAGAAAACAATGTTCTAATATCTTTTGTATTCCTGCAATTTCATCTACTTGAGAGAGCTACGATGAGCGTGATCTAAAATTATGTCGAAATTTGAGAGAGATAATAGGAAGCAAAGCCAAATAACTTATATTGCCTTCGCTTGCGAATCGCGTTGTTGATAAGGGTTCCTCAGTTGCAATCTCCCATAACACGCGTAGGCCTACATCGCAATTTATGCAGTACAAATTTGGCATAGTCATGGTAGGCGTAGATTATATTGATTGGTCTACATACTAGGTCATGGATTACTGGGAGTCAGAGAATATGAAGAATAGAAGCATTTGTGAACATATTCTAAGTACTATTTGATTAAATTCATTAATAATTACATAGCAACCTTTCTTTCGGACTAAAGCTCGTTGTTGTGTCCTTTTAAGCATGTATGCCCCTGTCAAAAATATAAATCCATGTAGCCGTATGCAAGCAATTATTCGAAAAGTAAAATACGATAATGTTCATAGGATATATATAAGTATATAAGAGATCAGAGAAGCACAGAATGCATTAGGCTTAATTTTCTGAGCCCTATGTAATTTAAATGAAACGTTTATTTTTCTAATAGTTGAAGGTGATTGATATCGAATTTTGATACAATTCTAAGAAGGTTTTAATAATAATTTATTATAGTAGTCTTAAATAGGTCGTAATGATCATCTCTTTCCTGTTCAGTTTAATTAGCAGTTCTCGTCACCCAAATTGATATGAATTGTAGTCAACCATAACAATAAAAATTTTCCACTTCCTAACTCCATGTGCATTTTTCAATTATTTACTTATCACTGTTTATGACATGATTTACAAGTGATTATACTTTCAATGGGATGACTCAACATGGTGGGGACTTGTAAATAGGCAAAACTGGGAATTTGTACATAAATAATCAAATAATATTCCCGGTTATCGTCAATACATTTTCCATAGGTATATTCTACACAGTCTGGGCAAACTGACAAGGTTTTAAAATCACTCTTGCAAAAATTATGAATCGAAATACCATCCAGAAGACATCATTTCAGTGTCGTTCAAATACATATAGTTTCATCATCATAAAATAAAAGTAACTTAAATAGTCTAAAATTACGTTTAAATATACTGATTTAGGCATTGCCAGCATAATACCGTAAATATATAGGGGGCATTTTTGGTTCGTCGTGCTACATTGCTTAATTTGACAACGTTTATATACATTGTAATCAAGGATTGTATTTCCGAACAGATTGTATTACCAAACGTGTACAGTTAAGCGCCTAAAATGGGTTTTCATACGCGTGGGACTACGCGTATGAAAACCACACTAGTGAAACAAAGGTTGTGTCTGTTTCCCATAGGTTTCACACGTTTGGAAATACAGTACCTTTTTCAAGGGACAAAAACGCCGCGTCGTTTGGAAGGGGTTCACTCGGAAGGGAATATCGTCTTAAATCTACGTTGTCTTTTTAAAATTCCATCAACTGTTTTTTCTGCAGGACTTTGAGCATTCATTATGTAAGTTTGACAGATATTCGTTTGATATTTTATTTGCTATCGTTGATTTTCTGAAAAGTGTTCGGACACTGGATCCACCACCATATTCCTCTTCCTCGATGTCTGGCTAGATATAATCTAAACACTATATTTAAAGTCTAAAACTGTAGCAAGACATATCAAGTTTGAAAACTATTCACACAACAGTTTGCTAGATTATCATAAATGTGTTCTAACCTCTTTTTTTAACGACCAAATGAATTACATATTGCAAATGGAATTCTATTGTCTGTGACTCAATAAATATACATATTGGGGTTCAACTTGTCGACCTTCTCGTGGTGAACCCTGTCAACTGGCGGAAGTTAGTCGAACGGCAACAACTAGAGTTAGTAGTATTTACATCAATCAACCTTTTTACCACTCGTCTATACAAATGGATCGTCAGCCACAACAGACTGGAACCAACCTGAAGCATGTGCCCTCATCAGGGCGGGCACCTACGGATGCCGTACAGGCTAGTATCTCCCTGCTGCAGCTGAATGTAGAGGGCCTAACAAAGGCCAAGGTCATTGTTATTGAACACTTATTGCAGACTAACAAAGTCAGTGTTGTCCTGTTGCAAGAGACCCATATGAGTGACAGCTCTCGCCTTAAGATCCCTGGGTACACCTTAGCAGCCCACACTGAAAGCGACATCCATGGTATTGCCACTTTTGTGCGAAACTCTGCAAAGTGGAAAGCAGTAGCAGCCTCTGCCCCCGATTCTGACCTGGAATGGACAGCAACTCAGGTGGAAGGTGTGACTGTAATCAATGTCTACAAGCCACCCCCTACCAGGCTACTAGAAGACTCCATCCCATCCTTTGATCAACCCTGCATGTACGCTGGAGATTTCAACTGCCAGAGCACGACATGGGGTTACTGCACGACTACTCTAGATGTTTCTGCTTACGAAGACCGGGCCTCAGCCTCTGGTGTCCACCTTCTGTATGACTCGAAAGAGCCCGACAGCTTCCACTCTGGCCGATGGAACACAACGTCCAACCCTGATCTGGCCTTTGTGAATCTGAATGGACCATCCCCACACCGTTCAGTTTTGGACCCTTTCCCCAAGTCACAGCACAGACCATAACTGATCATCCAGGATAACCATGTGGAACCAATCTCTTCCAGACCTGTGAAGAGGTGGAACTTCAGAAAGGCAAAGGGGAATCAGTTCAGAGAACTGGTTGAAACTGGGACAGACACCCTCCCTCTTCCTCCTCCCGGGAATTTGGACAGAGCCTACTCAGCCTTTTGCAAACTTCTCACAGACTCGGCCAAACGTGCTGTTCCCCGTGGATATCCTCACCGCTACTTGGGATGAAGAGTGTGATAAATGTTATGATGCATTTATACATGCTGCCAGTGACGAAGAGAGTGCCTCCTTGGCCACAGAGCTGACAAACTGTCTAGATAAGAATTGGAGGGAACGTTGGGAAGAGACAGTCCAAGGTATCAATTTCACCCATTCTAGCAGGATGGCTTGGATGACCCTTAACCGTCTCACTGGCCGCAGCTCCCGTCCGAAGCACTGCCCTGTCACAGCAAACTCCATCGCCCAGCAGCTGCTTGCCAATGGCAACTTCAAGAATGCAGACAAAGGCCATGCCCGGATTGTCAAACAGGAAACTTCAAGACTCTGGAATGCTCCAGGCGTAGATGGTTTCCTCTCCAAACCCTTCATCTGCTGAGCTCACATTGGGTGTCTCCCAACTGAAATGTGGGAAAGCTCAGGGCCCAGACAACATCCCCCAGAATTTCTAAAACACTGCGGTCCCAAGAGCCTGGACTGGCTCCGTGAATTTTACTCGACCTGCCTCACTGGGCTGCATATCCCGAAGATCTGGAGAAAATCTACCGTTGTTGCCCTTCTGAAACCTAAAAGCCTGCTGATAATCCTAAGAGCTACAGGCCAATTTCACCCCTGTGCGTGCCATTCAAACTTCTTGAAAGGATCCTTTGGGCCCGACTCAACCCAGTGGTTGATCTCCAATTTCCGGATGAGCAAGCCGGCTTCCGCCATGGTCGGTGTACTGTCCATCAGATTGTCAAGCTTATTCATGATAAAGAAGAGAGCTTTGGAGAAGGCAACAAGGCAGGTGCGGTTCTAGTGGACCTCACTACGGCTTATGACACAGTGCGGCATCATGGCTTGATACTAAAGCTTCTCCGTACCATCCATAACCGTCACCTAGTGCGGTTTCTTGCAACAATCCTTGCGAACCGCAGTTTCATAACCAAGACTAGCGATGGACAAACTAGCCGACTGCGTCACCTACGGAATGGGGTGCCTCAGGGCTCAGTTCTGTCTCCCATGCTCTTCAATATCTACATAAGTGACTTTCTTTGCACAGCTTCACGACAGTATGTTTATGCGGATGATCTGGCATTGCTGTATACAGATAGGAACTGGAGCAAAGTAGAGAATGTGCTTACTGCTGACATGGAGCTCATTGCAGACTACCTCAAGATGTGGAAACTCAAGCTGGGCGTTGCCAAGACTACTGCAACTGCCTTTCATCTCAACACCAAAGAAGCAAATCGACAGCTGACTGTTCTTCATAACGGGACACCCCTACCAAACAACTCTCACCCAACATACCTTGGAGTGAAACTGGACAAACAGCTGACCTACAAACAGCACCCCAAGCCCTACGTGCAAAAATCTCAGCACGGAACAACTTGTTGGGTCGCTTGGCTGGTACATCATGGGGTACATCAACATCCACCCTTCGCACAGGAGCACTCGCCCTGGTTTTCAGCACTGCTGAATATGTTGCACAAGCATGGTGCAGGAGTACCCACACCAGAAAGCTGGACTGTGCACTTAATGACACCATGCGGCTCATCACTGGATGTGTCCGCCCTACACCCACAGATCTCCTCCCAGTCCTTGTAGGAATTGCGCCACCAAGGCTACGCCGAGAGAATCTGACAAACTGACAAACAAATCCCTTGCTGATGTTGATCACCCCCTGCACAAAATAACGACAGAATCCCAAGATCTAGATCGCCAACGCCTTCGATCGCGTCGACCTTCACTGTTCTCCCTGGCATCAATGCTCCGGCTGGCTCTAAGCTACCTCGGAAGGATTGGGTAACACTCAATCGGCTGCGAACTGGGGTTGGAAGATTCAACGCTAATATGTACCTTTGGGGACTTCGGCAATCACCGGCATGCATCTGTGGTGCAGATGAGCAGACGGCAGACAATGTTATCTATAACTGCCAACTGCCCTGTTCTCCAACCCCCTGACGGGATGACTGATCTGTCAAGCCCAAAGGATGCACAAGTCAACTGGCTTATCCAGCTTCAAGAAATAGCTTGATATATGATACTACTACCTCATACGAAAGAAGAAGAAGAAGAATATACATATTGATTAAATCTAAGTAATGCACAATTAAAGTAGGTAATCAAGACAATAAATTAGTTCTTAGATTACAGTTCTTTGATATTAAAAATATTCTGGTCAACAAGTATATATATTCATGAATGAGACAAATTTGTATGCCATTTTACTTTTGTAAAGATAACTATGTTTCTAAAGTAAGAATTTACAAATAAAAACCAAAATTAAGTTGTGTATGAAAGTCGAGAACAGAATATGTGGTTATTGCGAACATTTTCCTTTCCCTTTTGTTTGTACAGTGTCTGGTTCACACTGACAAAATATTCAAAATTTTCACACAAAGTGTTTCATTTACCACACTTTCCAGAAAACATAATATCATTTTCGTTTGAATAAGCCATGTTTCATTACCATATAAGATAAGCGTAACTCAAATTATCTAAAATTTTGTTAAAATATTCTGTTCCAGACGTTGCCACCGTCGTGTGTCCATAATATTGTACGAACGTTTGGGTTCTCATTTATTCGTCGTGCTATTTTGTTTAAAGCGGCGTCGTCCATACGTACAATGTATGTATAATGTAGCTCTTCTCTTCTTCATGGTCCTAGTAAATATAATTTGAATAGTAAATTCTAGAATTGTAGGAAGACATGGGACGTAGACGAACTGTATTCTTGTGGTGGCTATTTACACTTCATGTAGATTATTATGATATATTTTTAAATTATTGTTTGTAAATCAGTTGGTAAGTCAATCGCTAAATAGCTCAAGAAATTTTGGTTCTATTTGATTTTGAATTGGTCTAAATGGCCGCTAACTCTGCAGTTTAATACACTGCACAAGTTTTAAGGTTGTATGTAATAATTATACTATTCTATGCTTGAAAGGTTATACTCATCAGCAAGCTATGAATAACATTTTCTACTCACAGTGAGCACAATGCTAAAAAAAATGAAGTATATTTATTGATTGTAGTAGGGTTAATTTAGAGTTTCAGGCAGGACTCAGGAGTCTAGCAATTCAAAAGAAAATTGTATATTTGATTAATGAACATGGTATAATATAATTGTGGGAACAATTTTTGGAATTTGTCTATACACCTTCAGGATTAAAAAAAGATGAAACCTAACGATTTTCATTTTATACGAACTTGAAATTTTACCAGGCTGCTAATGAAACAAGTATACACATGTAAAAACAATCTACGGTTTAATGTCCTTTCAGAGAGACTTGGAATCGACAGAATTAATGACTTTCCAAAGAACACTAGAAATCGTCATAAGTTTGAGCCTAGAACCTTCCAGTTATGAGACCATCGCTCAACCTCTGAGCCATAACAACTCCTAAATCGATTCTTGATACAATGATAACACTAAACAGCCAACATTAGTTGTTCCTAATGCAACGACAGACAGAAGACAGGAAGTATTGTTTAGATTAGAATATGGCAGAACTTAAATTATTGCAAATTAATTATGAGAGTAATAAGCATGTCATAGATGGTACATAATTTTGTAGACAAGCACGTGGCCTAACAGATGTGTCAAAGACATGGGGGGAGGGGGTACAGAGGCGTAGCCAGCACTGAGGGCTGGGTCAGCATACACCCTCCCCATTCGAAGACCCCCTCATATCATCATATTTCATTGGATATATGGCACACAGCCATCGGTACACTTTGGTTTTTCGGCATTGGCTTCGGCGACAATTGCTTCCGGGTTATATTTCGTCAAATATACAGGGTTAGGTTATTGTCACAATTATGTTTCAGGGGAGCGTTTCATCAAGCGTTTTGTCAGTGATTTTTACCGACAAATTTGCTCTCAGCCAATAAGATGCAAGGATTTCAGTAGCTTACAGTTGTCGGATAAAAATCACTGACAAAACGCTTGATGAAACGCTCCCCAGGTTATTTTGAGGGTTAGGGTTAGGTATAGTGTTTGGTCCAGGGTTGAAGTTCAGAATTTATTTAGTGTATGAAATTAACTCGGAGCAAATGTCGCCTGATCATGTGTAGTACAACCTTCTAGCTCTTACCCGATTAAGAATGGAATCGTCCAGTAATGAATTTGAAGGGGTCCCGAGCAAACTTTTATTTCCGTAAGGAGTCCTTGTACGATTGGCATTATCGACAAAAACTCTTGCATCTATTAATTAAAGTCAAGAAATTATCATGCCGCAAACAAATCAAACGAAGAGCAAAAATGTGCCTAATGCAGTAAGCACATATGGATTAACGATGAATGAGACACAACGCAAGGTACGTCTATATTGTTAGTTTCCTTTTTTTTAATCACACGTCCTTCATTAATGGAATAGATCCAGTGATTTTTTTTTTTCGTCGAACTATAAAACCTATTTTATGTCAATCAAAATATAATCTTTTAAATGTTATTTGTTTACAAATCCTCTCCCCTAAAGTAGGGTGCATCTTTTTTTTACTCAAATGGATGGGTATGCGACTTATTTTTCATATTGCATCAGCGCTGAAACCGTGATTTTAGAACTAGGGGGTACCCGCGAAAACCTAAAAGTGCAAGCTCTGAGCACTGGCCAACACAGACGCGTTTATGTATCATATTTTGACTATGTTTTTCAGCCTCATGGAATTACAGAAAAACAACAGTCACGGTGGAGTGAGTTAGCGTGATGAAATGAATGAAATAAAAAACCCACATGAACGTGTACATATATACTTGCATGGGCGTCGCTACTCGAGAGGGGATTTAAAATTTTGTTGATAAATTTGGAATTTTCGAGCATTTTGGGCAAAGTTCAAAGAAGTGAGGCCCCTCTCCTTGTTAGAAAGGAATTTGGGATTCTCTGAAGGCTTTTTTATCCAGTCGGCAACTTTGAAAATCCGGCGACGTAATTTTGTTTATTTGTTTGATAGTAATTTTGGTTAACTTTTCGATAACTGGGCTCAAATTGCCCTCCCCCAAAGAAAACACACGCACACACACACAGACACAAAAACAGCAAACAACCCAACAACAACAAACTCCCCCAAAACACCAAACAAACAACAAATACGCAACAACAACAACAACAACAAAACGCCGTACATACCGTGGGAGTTGGCCAAATATAAAGAAAATAGAGGGATTTAGCCAGGCAAAAAGTCATTTTGGGGCCAACAAATGTGAGATAGGCAGGGGAGGCAGCTATTACTTGACTAATTTTCTGGATGGGGGTAGATTTGACTAACCCAATAAATTAATACCTTTTGACATGCATTATATGAAACAAAATAATGACTGTTAATTTTTCGGGTCACGATTAAAATTTAATCTTCATACATACTTCTCAAAAAGATTCATTAAATCTTTATTATACAGTACTATTATTTATATACATCCATGTGATTTACTGTGAATGCATACCTATATAATACATTATATCCTACATCTTAAAATTCTCATGCAAGGATTGGCCAGGAATGGCTCACGTGACATAAAATATTTTCACCATGAAGAAATAATGGATATCGAGTGACGTCAGACCTCCGTATATTTTTCGATCTAAAAATATTATGACGTCACTTTTTTGTTTTTCTGGATATTTCGAAGCCATCGATATCTCGACAATGACGAGCCTCTCAGTGTACGTGTATGTAAGGTCTACTCTGATTCTACATTTAGTTTTAATTTTTTGAAATCAATATCTAGGCTTACTCTTGTAGGAAACATATCAAATATACCATGCACTCTTTTCGAGGCACCAATTGAAATTATGGATTCTTCGGGGACTGGAATAGTTACTAGTGTTATGCCAGTCACCTCAGTGAATTCATAATTTCAACTGGAGCCGCTCAGTGCCAGGTATATTAGATTAATATTTTCCTTTTACTTTTTCAGACTAGTGTGATTACTAACATTGCTACATGAAATAGAATTTAATTATAATAACTGTAAATTTGTATCATTACTGTGTATGTATATCCTTCATGTCAAGTATGTTTTTAAACAAGTGTTATTATGATAATTCTGGGGATTTTTTTTATTGTTTTGCCATTTATTGTTGTGAACATGATATATCCAGCATGTGCTGCCTTTCTTGTGAAAAATAAAATACGTGAATTACGAATACGAATAATTTATACACTATTTTATTAGTGTTTATGCAGAAATGTCCCTATGCCAAATTTTATTTCATGACTCGTCGCAATTCTGGTTTTGTTATAATCATAAAACCTGTCACTAAACTTTAGATTAAGTAGTTTTCAAAACATATACCACCTTTGATCATTTCAGAGTCCTACATGTTCCAACTGCTATGGACTGAAGTCCGTAGGTGCTTACAGTTGTCGACCATGTTATGTAAGCTATCTTTCGAGGAAGAAGTAAGAAGAGGAGAAGAATAGAAGGAGAAATCTCATAACCAAGGTAATTATATGTATATGTATACACACATCCTCACAGACACACACACACACTCACACTGGAGTTTTGGTTAGCCCTCCAAAAGTTTTCGTCAGATTTCTTCGATTTTAGTTGATAAATAGCTAGATACTAGCAATAATAAGACACTGTGGAGATTTCGCCTCCTTAAGTTTAATTTTAAACAAATGAGACACTAAATAATTTTTATGTCTGGTCAGGCACGTACTCCAAACAACGACAGCATGTACTATACACTATATACACACGTGTAAAACCTATATAGCTACACACAGTGACACAAATGCTGTCTCTAAGCGAAGCCCAAAGATTGTAGTGCTGGAGCCGTCGGGGTGGAAAGGTCCTAGTATATGGCAGTGAACTAGCATTCCTTACAGATATTTACACTGAAATTCAACGGAAATCGTAAATGGAATACTAAATGATCTCTTACAAACATCTTTTGATACAAGCAGAACAACATGAGACTATATCTTTCCAATTTCCATTTTGCTACCAATACTGTACATGAGCTTTAAATTAAAGTTCGCCGAAGCTGTACTCCCTTTTGAACTTTTTGCAAAGGTAATTTGTCTCAGCTGGAAATTGTACCCGGGTCCCAGGCTTAGAACGCCGATGCCTTAACCACTAGCGGGTCAGTGGTTTCGGCGTACTAGATTTAATTGACATACATGTTGACAGATTGGCAAATCAGCATGCGCAAATATATATATATATATATATATATATATATATATGTTTATATATATATGTATATGTATAAATGGCGCCTAGAGCGCTTTGGGTAGGTTTTAGTGAAACCTGTGTATGTTAAATGACGTTAGACATGTCATTCGGTTGTACGAGCCAGTTTCTCTCATAGTACCTACAGCGGTAATTAGATCCTGCAGGTGAAAATAGGTCACGGTAAATTTAGTATTGTCGATGAAATATATAAAGGAAATCATCATCTCCTTTTCTCGGGACACACTATCCTTGCTCAGGTGATGTCGGGTTCTATGCGATGTTTTCTCCCGGCGAGTGAAAGGTAGACCCGAGAACACCTCAACAAGGATAGTTTGTCCCACCGCCCTTGTAATCGGTGATAATTTGCTCAATATTTCCGCAAAAGGCAAAAGTCAACGTAGGTAAAAATTACCAAACTCAGATCTTAAAGGGAAATCCAACCTTAGTAGCGAGTTGCTTTGAAAGAAAGAGGAAAAATCATAGAAGCAGAATGGTGAAAGTTTGAACGAATAAGAAATTTATGAATTTTTGAAACTTGTAATCACTATACATATGGGAATTTCAAATTGGCCGAATAGGTAATGTCACTATGATGTAGCTGTGGACAACTCCCCCATTCACTCCAACACACAAAATGACTAAAATGTCACTTATTTCAAGATGTATTACTCAGTAGGATCTCTTTCTTTCATGAGGACGTATAACGATATGCTATCTCCAATATATTTTGAGTACTGCCCCGAGGGTAAAAGCGCCTCGAAGAAAACCGCATATTAATGATATTTTTGTGTACGACAAATGGGAGAGTTGTCCACAAACATGTCACAATTGAATCCCCAAATTGCCAATTTGAGATTTGCATAGGTGTAGTGATCTCATTTTTCAAACATCCATAACTTTCTTATTCCTTGTCCGATTTTTTTCAAACTTTCACGATCCAATTTTTCTTATTTTTCTGCTTTCACACAAATCATCTCATTACCAAGGTTGGATTGCCCTTTAATATTCACCTCTCTAGTTCCCTATCTCCCTCTGGCTCTATACCTGACTCACTTTCTTTTATTTATTTCTACTTTTTTTCTCCACCAAACTCTTTAGGATCGGCAAAATGTCATGAAGATTTCACATCATAGGCTGAAATTACATCGAAGGAGGGAACATTGCATAGCAACATCAAATACAATCACATATCAAATAGTATCGAATAGTTTTAACTATCAAGTATCAAGTTCACGTAATACTTTAAGTCAATCTATATAAAATTGTAAGACTGTGGTGTTTTTTAATTGTGTATTGCATTTTCTACTTTTTGAATCAGTTCTTTCAGTACTTTAAGTTAACATAATATCGTAAGACTAAGGCCTTATCAAGCTATATATATTGCATTTTCTGCTGTTTAAATAGTATTTTAAGTTCATGTACATAATATTGTAAGACTGATGTGTTTTTAAGCTGTATATTGTATTTTCTACTATTCAAATTATTTCTTAACACGATCGCAAAGACTTTCGAAAAGTCAACCTAAGGTAATTTCAGTAGTCTTGTCCATCACCTATTGTAATGTGCGAACATTACAACGATGTATTACGTAATCCGAACATGATTTCTATTGGATATGCAATAGGGTATGGAAATTGCCCTTGAGTTGATTTCTCGAAAGTTTTTGCGATCGTGATTCTTATACACATTTAAACATTAAAATTGCATACACTCGTAAATCGAGACATGATGTTAATGTTGTTTCACACATTACTGCCGATTGTCCCACGTCACCATCAGGCCTATACGCTAACATAGTTACTTCCACATTTTGCGCCGTTAGGATTCAGAGGGTTAGTCCTAAAGTAACTCTGAACCTGAATTTAAACGTAGCCATATTGAACATAATAAGCCTAAACTTGAAACTATCCTTATGAACAGTGTGCGTTCTCGTAGGACGGATGGTGCATGATACCTACTCAAATTTCAAATTTATACTCTGCTTGTGTAAAGGGTCCTTTTGTAAACAGTTTGAGATTAATAATCTAAGAGAGGTTTTTGGTATTTATAAGATAACGCTAAATTTGTCTAGTAAGATTTAAAAAGAATGTGAAATATTCCCACGTTTGATACGTTCCTGCATTTGACACTATATTTCTTAAATCCGTTCGGTTTTGACTTCTTATACAGCAGATTTTGCCAAAAAACTGTTTAGAGCATCTTATGGACTAAATAATGACTGTTTTTAAATATCTACCTGATCTACTTTAATAGGTATCTAGGAGGTAAACAATAATTGTACTGTTTTTTCTTAAAATCGTATTTGACATAGTGTTTTTTAAATAAATATAATTGTCTGTCAGTTGCCTTTCACCAAGATAATATTTTCCAACCAGATAACTCAGCCCTCACTTTAAGCCATGTATGGAACGCCGTTGATTTCTCTCTTCTTCTTCATATAAATTGCTGCTTCAATATTTGAAGACAAAGGCAATGTCAATGACTTGATGCATAATAAATCAAGAGTTTAACACATTTTATGGGTTTGTGCATTCGTTATTTTTGTCTCTCATTTATAAGTTCGGATATACTATTATCACGATTGCATTTGTGTAATTTCTAAACTGCATTACAATTAGAGAATAAATTGTACAGAAGGAATATCGTCAGTGCTAAAAAAGTTCTATCCCGTCTGTAACCCATGAAATGGACCAAAAGCGAATCATTGCATTCACAACTTCTTTTATACTTCCTAAACCTGCAAACAAATGGATTATTACCAATTGTAAGGGCCCAGCATAAGCAAAAAAAAGGTATACACATTATTTATAAAGGAAAAAAAAAGAGACATGAAGGAGAAAAAAATGGGAAAAAGACAGAAAGAGAGAGAGAGAGAGAGAGAGGGGGGGGGGGGGGGGAGGGGAATGTCACAGAAAGAACGTGACGGCAGAGAATGAGCGTGTTGAGAGAGAAATGATTGAGAGCGTTTCATCATATTGATTTTCACTATTGCGTTGTGTGTAATTATTTTTAATTATTTTTTATTCGCTTTGGTTATATCTTATATATTCTTTAAATCAGAGAGAACAAGAACAGAATGAGAGAGAGAAAGAGAGAGAGAGAGAGAGAGAGAGAGGAGGGGGGCGGGTGGAGAAGAGAAAATGTGTATGTGTTCGTTAGTACACGTGTCGACAATAGTTGTCGAAATTTCGACAACTAAACAAAATATGGTTTATGGTATAGAAAAACAATGTTCTAATTTCTTTTGAATTCCTGCAATTTCATCTACTTGAGACGGCTATGAAGAACATGATATAAAATTATGTTGAAATTTGTCGAAATGCAAAGCCCAATGAGTTACATTGCCTTCACTTGCGAATCACATTGCTCTCCCATAACACACGTAAGCCTACAGTGCAACTTATGCAGTACAAATTTGGCATAGTCATAGTAGGCGTAGATTATAGTGGCTAAATATTGTTTTTGGTCTATATATTAGGTCATGGATTACTGGAAGTCAGAGGACATGAGGAAAAGAAACATTTGTGAACGTATTCTAAGTACAATTTGATTAAATTCACTAATAATTCGGCCTATTGGACTAAAGCTCCTTGTGTCCCTTTAAGCATGTATGCCCCACTATCCATGTAGCCGTATGCAAGCAATAATATAAAAAGTAAAATATGACATGTCATAGGATATACTTAATTTGCAAAATCTTTTCTGCAAATTTCCATTATTTTCACGACATGAGAGATTAGAGAAGCACGGAAAACAGTAGGCATGATAGGCATATTTGACTAACATTACTTTTCTCATGGGTGATTATGATTGATATTGCATTTTAAAACAATCCTAACAAGGTTGTAAAAATAATTTATTATAGTAGTCTTAAAGTACGTCCCAATGGTTATCTCTTTCTTGTTCAGTTTAAGTAGCAGTTCCCGTCACCCAAATTTATATAAATTTGTAGCCAACCACAACAATACATTTTCCACGTCCTAACTCCATGTGTATTGTTTCAATTATTTACTTATCACTGTTTATGACATTATTTACGTGGAGTTATACTCTCAATGGGATGACTCAACATAGTCGGCTCTTATAAATAGGCAAAACTGGGAATCTGTACATAAATAATCAAATAATATTCCCGGTTATCGTTAGTACAGTTCCCATAGATATTCTACAAAGTCTGGGCAAACTGACAAGTTTTTCAAATCACTCTTGTAAAAAATCGTGAATCGAAATACCATCCAGAAGACATCATTTTAGTGTCGTTCAAATACATCTAGTTTCATCATCATATGATAAAAGTAACTTAATCTAAGTTTATTTTGATTTAGACATAGCCACCATAATAAAGTAGAGACATACATGTAAGGGGCTTTTTTTGTTCGTCATGCTACGTCGCTTAATGTGACAACATTTTTACACAGTACTTATCTTCCTGTTGGAGGTCTAGGTGAATATAATTTACATACCCTTTTTAGTCTGAAAATTTAGCAAGACGTATCAAGTATAAAAACTGTATCTGTTGGTTACTTTTCACGCAACGTTTTGCTAGATTATCACAAATGTGTTCTAAACTCTTTTTTTTTTAATAAGCAAAACCCCAAAAAATTACATATTGCAAATGGAATTCTATTGCCCGTGACTCTATAAATATATATTTTCATTGAATACAAGTAATGCACAGTTAAAGTTGGTTATCAAAGAACAATAGTTCTTCGATTACAGTTCTGTGATATAAAAGTCCCGTCAACAAGTCAGAAATGGCTTTACCTCTCATTGGGAACACGACGGCAGTATGATATATTTTTATGAATTATACAAATTTGCATGTGATTCCACTTTTCTTTAAAAGATAAATTTGTTTTTAAAGTAGGAATTTACAAATAAAATCAAAATTAAGTTGTGCATGAAGGTCGAGTACTGAATATATGGTTATTGTGAACATTTCCCTTTGCCATAGGTTTGTACAGTGTCTGGGTCACACTGACAAAAAATTCAAAATTTTCACACAAAATGTTTCACTCTCCACACTATCCAGAAAGCATAATATCATTCTCGTTTGAATAAGCCACGTTTCATCACCATAAGATAAGCGTAATTCAAATTATCTAAAATTATGTTAGAATATTCTGTTGTATATACGTTGTCTCCGTCGTGTGTTCATAATAGTGCACAAACGTTTGCATATGCGTTCTTTTTGTTCATCGTGCTTTGTTGTTTAAAGCGGCATCGTTCATAATACAGTATGTGGCTCTTCTCTTCTTCACGGTCCTAGTAAAAATAATCTGGGCCCTGTCTTATAAAGAGTTGCGATTGATTCAAATCAATCGTAACTTGATATCAATCGCAACTCATATCTCTCTAGTGCAGAGTTGCGATTGATATGAATTGCAAATTATTTGCAATCAATCGCAACTCTTATAAGACGGGGCCCTGAAAAATATATTCTAGAATTGTTGGAAGACAGGGGACGTAGACGAAATATATTCTTATGACTATTTACACTTCATGTAGATTATTGTCATTGTTTTTTTAAATCATTGTTTGTAAATAAACTAGAAAATCAATCTCTAAATAGGTGAAGATAACGTTGGTTCTATCTAATTTTGAATGGTAACGATAACTTTGCGGTTAAATTCATTACAAAAGTTTTAAGGTTGTATGTAATAATTATACTGTTCTATACTAAATAGGTTATAGTTCTAAATGACAGTTACTCACAGTGCCGATGTGACCTATATTCATTGATGTCCAGTGTTTATGTAATTCCATTTTATTGTAGTATACTTAAGTTAGAGTTTTAGGCGGGACTTAGGATTCTGGCAATTCGAAACAAACTTGTATATTTGATTAATGAACTTGGTATAACATGATTGTGGGAACAATTATTTAAATTGGTCTATAAACGGTCAGGCTAAAAAAGATGAAACTTGTCGATTTCATTGTTTTACAAACTTGAAATTTACCTGACTGCTAATGAAACGAGTATAAACAAAGTTTATGTCCTGTCAAAGAGACTTGGAATCGAGAGAATTAATAACTTACCAAAGAGCGCTAGAACATCATGGTTTGGAACCTAGAACCTTCCTGTTAGGAGACCACTGCTCAACGTCTGAGCCATAACAACAACAAGTAAATCGATTCTTGATACAACGATAACACTAAACAGCCGACAGTAGTTGTTCCTAATGCAACGACAGACAAAATGACAGAAGACAGGAAGTATTTTTTAGTATATGACAGAACTTAAATCATTGTTAATTGGTTAAGAGAGTAATGAGCATGTCACAGGAGGTACTTAATTTTTTTGACAAGGGCAGGGAGTTAGAGGTGTTTCCAAGTCAGGGTGAAGTAAACGAAGGCGTATCCAGCATAGGGTTGAGCAAGCGTATTAGTCCCCTCATCCAAAGGCCTGGGAAAATATCAAAACCGTACGAGGTAGTCCAGGTACAATCTACCTCTGTCATTAATTTGTAAGTTCGCCACTGGGAAATCAGAAAGGATCAGCAGGGACATCTTTTAGGTGAAGTGAAGACTTCCTTTGCCAAGTATTACTTGCTAGTTTACTTTTTAATTTCAACTACAAAGAGGGGGCTTCATACCAATGTCTCAATATTAGGGTTTTTAAAAGTGAGCACGTTGATAATTTGGTTATGCCTGAATATATCACGACTTTGACAAAGTGCCATATTTACAATCGTTAAAACATGCCACAATTCACCATATTCCATAGGTAAGTGGAAAATGATGTCAATGGCATTGTCGTACAATTCCTTTCAGTCTCTATGACCTTATGTATTCGTCTGTTCGAGAATGCATAAATTAAATCGTTATTTTCAATTTTGAAATTACTTGGCGTTTCAGACATGATTTGTAGATAATCTAATATGCAAAATAGTCTTCCATTGAAGATATTCAGTTCAGCAAATCGAAAAAGGAACAAGGAAGATGTAAACAAAATTGCTGTACATAGAGGTCACCCGAGTAATGGGAAACTGCAGCAAATACACGTTATTGTTTAATTTTCTGACAGAATTTGACACCCCTTTTTTCAAAATGGAAAATGCCAATAGAAATAGCTGGGGAAAAAGTGAAAAAATGGCACGGGGTAAAATTTAGTGCTTTATCAAATTCTCTTTTAACATGACGGACTAGCGGAAAGCTCCTTTTTTACATTGGTTCTATATCTAAAAATAGCAAGCAGAAAAATAATAACGTAATAAAAATGAGCAAGGCCTGCTGCCTCGAAGCCCATGAACACAATGGTGACGATGAAAGAGGACAGGGAGACAGACCGACTCCCGGTCCAACATGTAATGAGACCAAACGACGCTGTTTCGCCGAAGAGGACCATGAGAAGCAATATGGGCCCAAAAATGAAACCGCCGACGGTGACGACAAGCCTGTCCCAGGAGGTACACGAAACGAGCCTAGTGAACATGGTGATGAAGATAGTGATGCTGAGACTACGAGATTACTAAAGGTAATATAAAAGTATTGTCTGAATAGATCACAACTCTAATAGATTTCACGTAATGCATAATGAAGTGCATTGTTCCTTGTCACTATGTTCCAATTAATACCCAATGAAACCAAAGCGTACATATCAATTTTCTTTTCATATCGACTGTTATTCATAATGAAGCCATACATTAGCCCCGAACAGAATGTGTCATAAATCCTTTTTTTTTAACTGTCAGTTCATACCTCTACTCCGTCCAAAATTTATTTGTCTGATAATTGGGGCGCAATAAAGACTATGCTCTTCACTTTCTTGTTAAAATAAGAGAAAAATATTCTAAATACGATGATTTTCTCCCTACAAATGAAATCCAGTTCACTTGGAAAAATGTGACATATTAGGCCGTAGTAAAAACAACTCAGTAGACCGACAGTCCACGAGACCGTCAATGTCGGTTTAGTGAACCCTCAGGTTGTCGGCCCGCGAGACCGCGACATATCGGTTTAGTGGGCTGTCGGTCGTTAGCCATCGGTCTTGTGGGCTGTGGATCTTTTGGTCTGTGGCCGGCTGAAGTAAAGGACAAGCAATTGCTTTTTTCTATCCTTTTGCGTCGATCTCCAAAATTCAAAGTAGACGCACTTAGCCAAACTACATAAAACTAGCACTTGCTCAGGCTATGAGTAAAAGGTCATCAATTACTAGCAACTTCTAGGGCTCCTGCTATTTTAGGCATGTGGTTTGACGGCAGGTATTGTTTTCAAGTTTCCAATAGGGTTGTACACCAGAGATAATAAATAGGCGTGATGACAGCCTAAAGTTTTTCCCAGCTCATTTTCCTACTCTGCTGCAGCGAGTAGTTTGACCCACAGCTGTTAAATGCGATAAAGCTAGGTTATCATGGTTATAGCTGACGAAATTCACATTTTGAAAATTCTGTAACTGAAAAGATATATGAGCTATCCAGTAACTTCAAAAAGATTGTTAAGGCATTTCATGACGTAAAATAGTTGCTTAGTTGGATTACCTGAATATACAAGTTAAAAAAAAATATCGAAAAAGCAATAACTAGGTTTTTGTTTGTTTTATAGATCAGCCCATTGTCTCTGAGTTTTCAGTTAAGGCTTGTTAGAAGATAATAGACAAAAAGCATTTATGAAAATAGTTTTAAGAGGGTTATATGTCGTTTTTCGGAAGGTTCGTTCGACGGTTCGGAATTCCGAATATGAAATAGGGTTCATATTTCAAGTTATGTAGGGCTCTATTACATTTTCGGAATGACAATGAACCCTTTTTCATTTTCGGAATTACGAATCCTATTTCATTTTCAGAATTACGAACTTTCGGAATAACGAACCTTCGGAGTATTACATCAAAAGTTCGGAATTATGAGCCCTATTTCATTTTCGGATTATTATGAACCCCTTCTATGGCATGTATGGGGAAAATGTGTTTCGGAATTACGAACTTGGGAATTATGAATATTGGGGAAAGTGAAACTTCAGAAAAATGAGTACCCCCCCCCTTTAAGAGATATGACAATATAGGCCTACATGTAATTGACCATTTATGTAATGTCTGATAATTCCTCATTTCGTACAAGTATATTTTATTTGGATTTTCTTAAAATGCAAACTAATCTTGACCTTTTTACCTTATCATCCATTCATCTATTGCTAGAGGGAAACACGATCACGCTACGAACCTCGCAAATATCGCGATCCATATCCAGTGCGTCACACAAGATCTGGCAGCGATTGTTGCAGCTACTGTTGCAGCGACTGTTTGAATTGTACGATTATGTAACACCATGAAGACAAATAAGTTTTCAGGTGATTCCAGCTTAAAGGGCCCTCAGTCATTCATTTTGATCCGGGTCCAAGGAATGTATAGAAGAAATGAGAAACACTCCTGAAAACCGAGCAGGCATGACAGGTATTTGAGGAAACATCGCAACACAGTTTAAAAAAAAACACTTCATAAAAAAGGAGAAATTAACCAAGTAGACATTGAAAATACTGACCCAATATGACCCAACCTATATCATCTGAAAACTCCAGTTGCCCAGGAAAATCCTGAACTTTATGAACGCCTGTTATTTCCGTTTGTTTTGTAAAGTTATTTAAAACTCGAATTTGAAGCTAAAACTGATTTTATCTTACTCATGTAGCATTTGGTTTACAGATTCGTTTCTATGCAAAAAAAAAATTTTCCACCAAGAATTCGTTTTCCTCCTTATTCTCATTGTCTTCTAATTCTAAAGGACGGGAACTCCTTTGCCAGAATATATGCTTAGTTGATTTTCCATAGTAAAAACTACTGAAATTGTTTTGGGGAAGGGGTATAAGGAAGGGAAGTAGTAAGTTAATAAAATGAGATTATTACTACTTTGAATGCTTTTAATTATCCGTCTTGACTTGAGGTGTCATGGTGGAGTGGACATGTCTCCGAACTATGGATCACATGGTACAGGTTCTAATGCTTGCCACATCACTAACTTCCTTTGAGAAGGCACAGATCCACATTTGCCACCCTCCACCCAGGTGAAGAAAATGGATGCCTGGTAGGAAGGTATTCATTGAACGTTTTAGCGCCTTATCAGGGAAGTTCGGCTAAAGTCAGGGTATGATAGGTATTCAATGCTTTATATCCTCAGGAAAAAGCCCTTTGAAAATAGAATTATTATTTTTATTATTATTGTTATTATTGCTATTGTTATTATTTTGTTGTTGTTGTTGGTTTTATTACTACTACTTCTCCTGTTACTATCGTCATCATCCCAATAATAATAATAATATTATTATTATTATTATCATTATTATTGTTATTATTATTATTATTATTATTATTATTATTATTATTAGTTACATGTATTGTTATTATTATTATCATTATTATTATTATTATTATTATTATTGTTGTTGTTGTTATTGTTCTTATTAATATTATCATTAATAAATCTGTTCACTTTAAGATTTTTTTTTCTTAATTCATCTCAACGCCCAGTTTGTTGTAATTGGCATTTTTGTGAGGGGTTTGTAATTGTACCCCAAAAATGCCATTAATTTGAAACTGAGACGTCAACAATTCTAACAGAATATTCTGAAGAAAAATGAAAAGTATGGAACACGTGAATTAATGTTCATTATACACCGTAATTAAAAAATTTATATTAGCCAAAATTACCCGGTAGCCGGAGTAGTTTGAGTCAGTGTACTTCATTTTGGAATGAAAGTGTGGTAAAAGTGGTAGGTCAGCCTGCAGCTGGAAAAAAAAAAACAACTCTTGCGTAAAGTCAAATATTAAGTTCAGGACAAAAAAATTATCATTGTCAATCATTTTATTTAAGGAATTTAATTTTAAAAAGGTGATTTCATTGACTAAAAGAAGAACAATAGTTTGTATGAGATGTATATATGTAGCTGCTGAGTTAATAAAATTGTAAATTAGGCTATGAAGGATATGTCCAAGAGTACTTTTCTCTTTAAAATGATTATATTGTAGACCTAGTTCATGATATACACAATAATGCAAGCAAATGCTTTTCAATATCATTTTTACAGTTTCTTCATTGTTTTTATTCTTGTTGTTCTTAAGACAAGTTTTGCTTTGGGGTGGGTGTGGGATTTTCGTCTTCTCTCTATTTTGAAAAGATGACTGTTATCGGTTATTGTGTTAACAATTAAACCAAGTAAATGTGAATTTCAATTTAGTATAAACCTTCCATTTAAAAAATGAATAAAAGAAAGGGAAAAAGAGAGAAAGAAAGAGACAGACAGCAAACAAGGCAAGAGAGAAAGCATGGGGTAGAACTCGTAAAAATAATTAACACTCTTAACTGCAATCACAGTCACGCAATTATTTACAGTGTTTTATTAACAGCTGTATTTTTCACTTCCATCATAATGGAAGAATTCCATGCTCAGTCACACTTTAAAGGACTAAAATAAACGACGTCATTACTTAAAATACAGGGATTCCATCTTACCTAAATTATTCATCTAATAGTACTCTTAGCAGTCTTGATCCTTTTCCTTATCAAATTAATCATCACACCAATTGTCATGAGAGTTTTAATTATTGAAAGTAATTTTTTATTACTATTAATATTTTGTAGGACTACTTTTCTTATTTTTTTCATTATTAGTAGTATGTATCAGTGGCGGATCCAGGGGGGCCGGGGGGCCAGGGCCCCCTCCCCTGGGACCAAAAAGGGGCCTAAAAAAATGCTGAGGACCTTTTTATTCTTTTTATTTATTCTTTTTTTTTTGCTTGTCAGAGATTTTTTTTTAGTTAAAAAGGGGCCCAAAAATGCTGAGGGACCTTTTTTTTTTTTTTTTTTTTGTTGTTGCTTGTCAGAAAATTTTGTGAATATTGAGCCCCCTCCCTCCTGGATCTGGATCCTGGATCCGCCACTGGTATGTATAGCTACATAATGACCATGAATTATAACTGTCATTGATTTATACTAATATGATATTTAATCACCTATTGTAATCAATAAATGTATTAAACAAGAACATGTTTATGCATCATGCATATCGATCGAAGGCCTCCGCTACGGGGAGTATGGTACACTGAGAGGCTGCCCGCAAAGCCGTAGCTAAGGCGATACTCATGGCCAAAGGTTTGGTGGGATTGCAGCGGTACGGGAAGACCTTCAGTTAAGCATGTCCACGCCTGCCCTAGCGGCCTGGGAGCATAGACACCGCTCAGCTGAAAGGAGGCCGGACTGCAGAATTATTATTGTTTGAAAAATGAAATGGATAAATAAATTCAAAATAAATGTAACCAAATGCAATTGAGTAATATAATTTGTTAAATGACGTATTCTCCTCTATGGCCCTATATTTTAATAACGTTCCCATTGCGGGTAATGAAGTAAGGCATCGGCTTTTTTTAACAACAAAAAGTGAAAATGAAAATGTAGGAGGGGGGGGGGGCTAAATTTCTAAAGAACATATCACCTTTAAAAAAAACGTTCTTTCGAGCCATATACGGACGCATTATTCCGTTAAAAATGTGAATGTAATTAACCTTTTTGTCATGAGTTTTAAATTTGACGGAACAACTCACATAATAGATGAAAATCATGAACATCAATTTATCAAAAGTCACCAAGAGTCATCCACTCTATTTCAACAATTTTTTATTAGTTTTCAGCTGTGTTTACGGTGTCAGGTACTATAGGACCTGACCTAATGACAGTGCCTCCTCGAACGTCAAGAAGCGTGTTTTTTGTTTTTGTTTTTGTTTTTTTCTGTTAGTTAGTTTTAGAACGACCAACAATTTTATTTCATCAAAAAATGACAAGTTTAATTTGATTTTTTTGCACGTTTTCATCGTTTCTCAAACCCTCCTCCAAGGATAATGGAATCAGCCGTAATTGGAGCTGCATTATAGGCCCTATCCTTTGGTTGATTTTTTTTTTTTTTTTTTTTTGCGACAGCGGCGGCAAGACTGTAGACTCACAATCTTAATCTATGGTTAAAATACAGTCAGACAAGGTTCGTTGTTTTTGTACGTTCGTATTTGACATCGATACAGAATGGGTGACAAACCGACTCCCGGTCCAACCCCTAATGAACCACCTCGGCATCCACCAAGTCAACCGGTAAGTATAAAGAAATACATTTTCTGTTTGTATTTTGAAACAATATCTATTTTGAGGTGGAGAATAATGCAAGACAAGAAAAGATTAATGATTTAGTCAGATATAACGTATTATTTGCCTTTCATTCTTTCGGTGGCTGTGAGGGAGTGAGTTAGTGTCAAATTTTACATCCTGTTTGGCAAATTCGTCGGTTGTTTTTGTCAGTTTGGTGATCATAAAGATACTGAACGTTTAAATCAACTGTATTCTTAAAAGACCACTTTATAAAGATCTTATACATGATTATAACATTATGTGATATATTATAACATAATTTGATGTTTTCCTAGAGAAAAAAACTTTTTGTTAACATAAGTATTATGAAATATACTATATATTATATAGTATATTTAGACTATATATATATATATATATATATATATATATATATATATATATATATATATATATATATATACTATATATATATATATATATATATACTATATATATATATACTATATAGTCTAAATATACTTTATTATATATAGTATATTTCATAACACTTATGTAAACAAAAAGTTTTTTCTCTACTATATATATATATATATATATATATTCATTTGGTTAAATACGTTTTGTTTCAATTTAACATGATATTCCAATTTTATTTAAAAACAGTTATCTGGCAGCAAAACGCAACATAGCACTAGAGTCAATGATATGTAAGATGCAGTAAATGAGTTTTAAAAAATAATTTCCTTTACTTATGCATTTTTTTCTTATTCCTTTTTACCATGTTTATCAGTGTTCCAGATTTGGTCTGATACCATTTCGTGGAGTCATTACGTATGTCATCATCCCCTGGTTTCTCATAATGGTGGCCTTTTACATAATTGAGACCTACTGGAACAAATAGGAACAAAGAGAAGGTAAAACGTTTGATGCCAGGGGAGCGTTTCATCAAGCCTTTTGTCAGTGATTTTTACCGACAAGTGTTATAAGCTACTGAAATCCTTGCATCTGATTGGCTGAGAACAAATTTGTCAGTAAAAATCACTGACAAAACGCTTGATGAAACGCTCCCCAGGTCGCGAAAAGTTCTCCCCTCCTATGATCGATTAAAGGACGAAAATGAAAAGTTAGTTTAGAGCTATCCACAAACACATTCACCATGCGCTATATGCCACATCAAAGAAAGGGATCTGAATTTTCATTCAGGATTTCCTGGTATAACAACATAGTTGGTTAAAGTGGATTGGTAAAAAATATTTTAAAAACGAAGCTTGATTCAGAATGAATAGATCATAAGCACTCTGTGTTGCCATTATACATGTATATTGATTATATAATCAGACAATGGGATAAGTTGACAAATATCTTGTTTTTGGTGATATCCTTTTATAAAAAAAAAAAAACAAGAGGAAGAGATAAAAGGCCTTTCCTCACTTGACCTGATAACTACATTATAAATACATTTCTATAATATATATATATATGTAAAGCGTACAGTTTGTAGTATTTTCATTTTGTGTCTTCACTGACAATACTGATACTAAATAGGATTTCAAGGGGAAGTCCAGTACAGAAATTACCTGGTTCTAATAGAAGCAGAAAAATCAGACCTACAGATAACAAAAAAGCTTTAGGAAAATCGGACTTTTGATAACAAAGTTATGAACTGTTTAGTGGCATAAAAAAAACTAGAGAAACAATGAAGATCACTAGACAAATTGGCAACCCAGTCATGGGTTTGTGATGTCATTGGTATACAAAACTCACCAATTATTTTGTTTATATTCATAATAAAAAATCTCAATAGTTGTCCAAGAATATGATTTGTAAATAACTTGAACCAATTTATATCTATATTAATATGGTTTTTGCATGTATAAACCTTTACAAAATATTTCACGAACTTCAGAATATTGATATTGTTTTCAAAATATTACATTTCCATAATCACTCATTTTTATGTATATTGTATAAAACATTAATATCTTTATGGTTTTAAAGAAAATTATTTACTCTGTATTGGTGTGTGCACGCAAAAAACATATTACTATGAAATATAATTTGGTTCAAGTTAGAACCAAGTAATTTTTGGACCGGACTTCCCCTTTATCATAAGATACTGTCATTATGGAGAACATATCTCCTTTATTGCCAGATATCTGTAGACTAGAGACAATTTGGTTGTAATTTATAAACAGTATCAATAAATGTGTTATGTATGTTATGAATTTAACCTGATAACTCTCTCCCTTTTTTTTTTCAGAAACCTCCTCAGGATGACGCGTGGATGCCACCTGGGATGTTTGTATATGGTGACACAAACAACTCTCTGCCCTTCAAATATCGAAAAATTGACTCTATTCCAATGGTGTAGTTAATATTCAGCAAATTTCCTTCTTTTATTCTGTGGTGTTTTTGTGTACTATAGCTTTACAGTGAGCTTTTTCCATAATTTTCTGCGAATATTTACAATTTATACTACTTTTTTCTTGGTGTCGTGTATTCTTCATATCTTTATTTTTAAAGAATCACTGTTTAAAGGGGTTTTTCCATAATGTCATTATCTGGAAGGCTGACTAAATGTGGCCGTTAGCATTCCCCTCTGCTTGTCATTCATTCAAAATACACTCTGCATAATTATAATGAATATCATACATAGATTTATGGTGCTGTCCCGTTAGCATTACTGGAAATCATGAACTGGTTTGTTAAATATATATGAAAATGTCACAAGTCCGTATAATACGTATACATGATGATTGGTGTTAATCGTCCAAGGGCAGATGCCCAGGGTGTAAATATTTTACTAATAGGGGGTAAATGTCAGTGCATGAAGTTCGTATATCGATTCTCTCTTGTTCTAGGCCCATTAGCATCACGTCTAATTGCTTCATCGTGGAAATTTATATATCTTTAAAAATGCTCTAACCCTGCGTTTTCTAAGGTTCTTTTCTCAAGGGTTTTTTTTTGTATGTGAAATGATGTTGTATTTCCTTGTTCTATGAAAAAGTATTAAACGAATCATCAGTTTGACCCATCACATCATTATGTTTTTGTTTTTTTTTCACTCCACGCATACAATGTGCACTGTTTCACCACGAGTATTTCCCTATACATACAACTCTATTTAAAATTTAAAGACACTTGTAAGAGTCTACCTAAGCCTTGCTAAACCTATTTATACTCTTAGTATTCATTTTTGTGCCAAAACTTTGTTTTCGGGAGATATTGTGAAAAAAAAAATCAGTGGTGTGAATCATTTTACTTTAACCCATAATGTGCCACGAAGAAAATACCACAGTACTGTCACATATTGTTCTTCTAAAAGAACGTTTTGACCCAATTGAATCTTTCCTCGTATTTTGAAAATTCACACATATTGTATTTGCACACATGTGATGTAACAGAAGTTCAAGGTTAGGAAATGGGTAATTAC